>JAOTON010000065.1:600000-1047500 GCA_034440635.1 Lepas anatifera | reverse complement strand
AAAGCCAGAATAATGAGCACCAGCCCCAAAATAATAAACAAACTATCCCTGCAAAGTGTGAATTAAGAGAGATTAATACATAGGTCAATCAACACAGTGCTGAGGGTTTGGTTCTAATTTTGTTATGTCAGCATTCCAGAAAAATTATTGGTTTGGAATTCCTTATTTCAATTTACATTTGCAGGTGGAAGTACTAGTATGGAACATATGGCACGTTTCAACCATATTTATAAGAACTACTGAAGCCTGTGTGACTTTCACATTCTGTGTCAATGTATGGAAATCTAAACATTTTATTCCCTAAATATATTGGCAGGGTATAACATAAGGAAGAAGATTTTTACCTGCAATTACTATGCAATTCTGTGAAAGCTCTTAAAAATACGACCATAATGCCAAAATTCGGATACACAATTTCCACGGCTCTGTCCTGTACAAAAGAGAATGATAACACGTATATCCCGAAAAGAAAAACATACGCATTTCGATCACAATTATAAAAAAGGCAGCACCCACCGCCACATATATCAGCAACCAATAAATCAATTTCCTTCCGCTGCCTAGCCTTCTTTTTTTTTACAGAACATCAAACATGCGCCGAAAATGTTTCAGCTGCACCGCTTATGAATCGTAAAAGAGATGAAAATATTGGATCGAAGAAACTGAACTTCTCTGGATATTAAAAAAAACGCAATATTTCCTTAAAAATTGTCTTGAAACTATGTTTCGAGAAAATTAAAAATATTCAATTGTTACAACTTAATTCAAAACGGCAGATATAGGCTTTTTAGGATACACAACCATCGAAGGTTCCAAATGTGTCAGAAATCGTCACTATTCTACTCCGTGTATGTAAAATTCATTGTAGGAAAAAAAATATGCTTACCCTGCTGCTGGAAATGCGTCACAATCGTAGTGGCAGCATAGCCAGCCTCTGGTAATTCAGAATTTGACAGATGACAGTAGTTAATAAACCCTCTAGAAACCCTTCAGAAAGCTCTAGCACTCGTACGGCGCCGATTTTTGCATCGTGGACGGTGGTGGGGGGGGGTGAAAAGCGATTTTTCAGTGAGCGCAATCGAAATTTCAACGGGGGTGGAAGCCGTAACCATTTCAGTGAGCGCCAGGATCAATGGGGGGGCATCAGCCCCTTTGCCCCCCTGGATCCCTGGATCCGCTTATCGCCGACAAGTCCAATAAGACCTGACCTCACCAAACCAAATCTAACCTAATCTAACCTAGCCTTACCTAACTTAACCTAACCTAACCTAACCTTACGTAACCTAACCTAGCCAAACCTATCCGCTCGCATACTGTCTTGGTTCGCGATCGTGTTGTTTCAGCATTACCTCAGGTTCGGTGAGGGTGCATCCTGGTTTGTTTCTTTGGTTCGAGTGTGGATTACGTGGACCGTGATTACGCAAAAATATAACCGAATCCTCGTCTTTTCCAAAGAAATCAGAAATCGCCCTTTAGTATCTTATTTCGAAACCGTCACATCCATCCGCCATTGTACCTTCGGTGTGTTTCGTAGTAATTTTTTTATTTTGGAGTGTTTTATCTTTCTCATTCTGGCAGGTTATCTGGCATCTCAAGTAAACAGTAGCTTGCTGTGCTGTAAGACGGACGTCGTGCGTGTGGTACCGTTCCGTGGTGGTAGTATAAGTGGAAAATTAAATGGGAGAAAATTGTTTGCGGAAGAAGTTGTTGCTAAATTCGTTCTCAGCACGTACGATTGTAGCCTGAAATGGTCGTTAGAAGGTGGTACGCAATTGTTCACCTAATTCTTTAATTAGGGAAACCGGCAACTGTCCTTACCAGTGCCTGGACACCTGTAAATTTCGTTCAAAACTGATCATTCACCCTTTTCCATAAGCGCAGCTTCTTGCTTTCTATCTCTTTTTCTTTTTATTGACTGTCTGCCATTCGCCCATCTTTTAGAAGTTTTTTTAAGAATGACTATTTGAATTTGAGAGGAGAATTTGAATTTTAAGAATGATGCAGGAGGGGTCTTGTAAAACTAACTAACTAATAAGAGAGGTAGCCTTACATCGTTTGGGTAGGGATGGGTGAGTTATTCTCCCTGGTATATTGCAGATTGGTGCAAATTTTAGGTGGCTGGTGTGCGAATTTGTGTGAGAATGTAAGATGGCTGGTACAACTCGTCTGGCCTGCTGCCATTCTTTGCAGACTGTGCAAGACTCATTATTATGACAATACCTCAATATTAAAAAAATTGTGTTTGTGTTTTGTGTGTTTTGAGTGTTAAATTGTGTTTTTGTGTTTTTTATCATTGTGTCTATAAATATGAATTACAAGGGTCATTCAATAAATAATGTGAATTTTTGGTATAAGGACTTCTCTTGCAGATAGATGCTTACTTCATTTTTATGTTTCAATCTAGTCTCCCAGTACTGCAACACTTTTCCCATCTGTGTACAAGCTTCCATATTCTCTCAGCATAAAAATATTGGGACTGATGTCTCACCCAGTCGCTCACAACACTTTTGACTTCATTGTCACTTTCAAACTTTGTGCCTCTTGTGAAAGCTTTCAAGGGACCAATTAGGTGAAAGCCTGAAGGGGCAAAGTCTGGATTGTATGGGGGATGAGGGGGCAGTTCCCAGCCCAGTCTGTTGATGCTCTGCACCAAGGCCCTAATAGGTCTGCACTGTTTGGGCTGCTGTGTGAGGCCTTGCGTTGTCATGATGCAAGATGACTCCTCTTGATTGGTGACCTCTGTATTTGTTCTTGCACCCACCTGCAGCTAACTTTTGAGCAGCCAAGGTCACTTTGGACAATTGTGTGTGCTGTCCCAACATATATGCTCAAAGTCCTTGCAATGTCATCTGCACTGTCAACCTTCTGTTAGACTGACTGAGGTCACTGACTAATTCCATCACCTCAGGGGATTTCACTTCTGTAGGCCTTCCAGGCCTATCTTCATGCTCAACACTGCTCCATCCTTCTTGAAATAAATTTTCCCACTTGTACACATTTTTGGCTGCAAAATGTGGCATCATAAACAGTTGACATCCTCCTATAAATTTCAACTAGTTTGCTCCCTTCAGCAACCCATAATTTGATAGCTGACCGCTGCTTAATCCTGGAGCATGCTTCTTGGTCGGCCATCTTTGTTAATCGCCAAAACTCCCAAGGTTTCCTTCTTACTCTGCAAAACAAATATAATCTATGTCAAAGAGAAGTGAAACAAAAACAAGATGAAGCAAGTAAGCTTTTACTTATATTAGGAGTCCTTATACAGAACAATTCACCTTATTTATTGAATGATCCTCCTACTTCAATTGAGACATGATGTACTATTGTTTGAGAGCATTAGTACTCTTCTTTTAATTATTTTTGCGAGTGAAACGCGCCACAGAAATGCTTGCGCATGTAGAGCCTATTTCCGTTTGGTGTCATTGTTATATCGCCTCGAGAGGCATTCGCCCTTCTGCGCCCGGCTGCTCCAGCATTAATTCATTGATTACCCGGTCATGCCTGCTTCGCCGGCCACCGCCCTGTCTAAGTGGGGAGGAGGGAGGTTTGTTATGGAGAGGCTGTGGGGAATTGTATGAAGAACATTCAAAATATGTCACGCTTTGGTTCGCTACCTATAGCATGATAGGTTGCAGATATGGCAAAAAATTTTGTAAAGATTGGGATGAGGCCAACTACAATTTAACTTTTTTTCTTAAATAATCTTGTATCAAAATGTTGGGACAGAAAAGGTTATGAAAATAAATATGGTTAAGTGACTTTCTAGTTGTATTTACTTCACTGGTTTCACGGAAACTTATCCATCGCATATATTCAAGCAAATTCGCCAGAATATTCATCAGGAGGTGAAAATTTTCTCGCAACAAGCTGTAATAACACATTTCTATGAGCTTGAAATCCCCAACTTTCAAAGCAAACCATCCTCCAAAGTGGTGAAATTTCAAAAAACGTAGACACATACAGATGACGTAGACAAAAACCGCAGACACATCGTCGCTGCGTCGAGTGAGCCGTCCGGTACCTGGCTCGCTCTGTCCCTCTCCGACCCCCGTCACTGTTCGTCGCCCGCCGCACTCGGCATCAGTCGGTCCTGTGTGCGCTCGAATTCGCCCGTCACGCGCGCGTATGATCCCCTAATAGTAGCGGTACCGCCCTTATTTAATACCCTGCGTCACTACACCGCCGCCGATCCACCTCGTCGACTCGAACTCGTATCGAACTCGTAGTCCCGCGTGCGTGCGCGTCCGCGCTGGTCCGTTCGCGTCCGCCCCCCCCACCCCCTCCGCACTCATCGCGCCTTAACCCCGGTGCCATCCTCTACATATCAGTATCCTCTTCTCTCCTTCTGCTGTATCGTGCATATCTTTGTGTATGAATGAAAGAATACATGTTATGGAATCAATTTACCAATACACGTGATTTGGGGTCTGTAACTGTTCAGACGCCAGATTTTCCTGTAGGAGTTCTGCTTTTTTAACATTTCCTTACCAAACTCAGCTATGCAAATAATCTGAGGTGACAAATCCACTGCGTTTCTGAACCTTTGTACTCTGGACGATAGTTTTTCTTATCTTTAACAGACTATACTCGTGATGTAATGCTTTCAGCAATGGGACATGTTGTTGTGGTCATCTGGGTGGCAAGCCCAGGTAGCTCAGTTGGTAGAGCGTTGGGCTCTGGCCCACTGCTCAGGAACATGCCTTAACAGTGCATGTCTAGGCTTGGGATTGGTTCCCCAGAGGCGCTCCAGCGATCTATGTTTACCCCACGTAGGTCGACTGGCAACTGACTGGTGAGAGGGTGACCTGAGGGGGCAGCCGTCCCTGTGCTTTGTGGGACGTTAAACTTTGGCTACTAAATTAACTCTTCATCGCGAGAGTTGCTCATTCGGATAGTCGGGTCGGGGTCTCCGTGACAAGTCGTTTGATGGCCTTAGTGAGGCTCCGACTCCAATAACTTGCAACAGCGGGGGCAAAATGAGAATATGTACAAAACAATATAAACAAATATTCATACAGTAATCGACCTAAATGACAGTCTGGGAAAAACGGGCAACAGTTTGAAAAGCACAAAGTGCATCGACCATTTCAGAAATCTGCTTCAATTTGCATAAAATACTGTAGATTGTAGACATCAGTAAACTGACCAACTATGATAATGGTACTAACCAATGAAGGATGATCCTTGGCAGACACCCTTCGGTGTTATTTGAAGAGCCTGTCTAGGTAATTTCTCAATTTTCTTAGGGTTTTATTCCTCGCTATTCCACAGAACTAATTGAGGTCCAATTAGCAATGCATCCTGACCCTATTGATGATGTCTCGTTGTGTAGATGCCGAAAGTCGGTGTGAATTCCGATGCCGGCCGTTCTCTGAGCTCGCGAAATGACGGCCGTGTCTCTTTTGCCCCCAGAGAAGAGCTGACGGTGTCGTGAAGGGGCTGGCCGCTGTGCCGGTAGTACAAACCATGGCTTTGGCCGGCCACCTTTTTCACTGAGAGCCCACAGTCGGGATGATGCCAGTAGTGAGGACACCTATGGAAGGTGGTGCCGGTGGCGGCGGGCCGCACGGACCTAGCGGCGGCTCCATCTCCCTCGGACTTCTGATCGACTTCATCGTGCAGAGGACCTACCATGATCTCACCGTACTCACAGAACTGCTGCCGCGCAAAAACGACATGGAGCGCAAAATCGAAATTGTTCAGGTATGGTGAAAGGGCTCAGCGTGCAAGTGGAGTAGTGTTGCTATTAAAATATGCGGGTAGCGAGCAAAAGCCTGAAACGAGGTGACCCCTACAACAGAGCTTGTTCTACATCTAGCATTGATAAAGCTATTTTCGTCAGTCACCAGCATGACACTGTTGTTTTGTCTTGGCGTACAGCTTTAACCAATTGCGCCAAGGACTTTGCATATTGGCATATTGACATATTGGCACCATTGGCTTAACATGAGTAGATCAGATTTTAGCATTGGGGTGTGGTGGAGTCCCACCTAAGAGGATGAAACACCTTTACAACTTGCTGTGCATAGTGTGGAGTAGTTCTACATTTTCAAATATAAGAGTTACCTCTTAGATTTGTAGTGTGTTAAGATCAAAGAAAATTAGAAGTCAGGATGTGTCCCAAATTATGACAGAATGTGCAAAGTGTCATCAGTATATAGACCTAGGGCTATTTTTGAGCCGGATGAACTGGGACGGTTCTTTGAGTGGCCCGTGCTGTTTTGGCCGGAGCTCTCGCTGGACGTTTTGGCCGGAGCTCTCGCTGGACAGTTTGACTGGCGCTCTCGCTTGATGTTTTGGCCGGAGCTCTCGCTTGACGTTTTGACCGTAGCTCTCGCTTGACGTTTTGACCGGCGCTCTCGCTGGACAGTTTGACCGGCGCTCTCACTTGACGTTTTGGCCGGAGCTCTCGCTTGACGTTTTGACCGGCGCTCTCGCTGTACGTTATGACCGGAGCTCTGTCTGGACGTGTCGCCAGTTCGCCTCGCGGACGCGGCAGCTGTGCATCCGTCTACTGGCGCTGGTCAAGTGGGCCGGCAGCGTCTCCAAGGTGGACAAGAGCGCCAGCATCATGGCCTTCCTGGACAAGCAGAGTCTGCTGTTCGTGGACACGGCCGACAAGCTGTCGCAGATGGCCCGCCAGGACCTGGTGAGGGCGAGGAACGGGGCCGGGCCTGTGTCGTGCGATCCACACGGCCTTCAGTATCTTCATTGACCTTTTTTGTTTGCCTTTTTACTGACTTGTCTTAGGATGAGAGGACTTTCTAAGATATAAATCTGCCAATGTTTTAACAGAAGGGGATGATGAATGCAACTGAAGCCCCGTTAGCTACCATTGGTTTGCGAATTTATCAGACTGTAAGCAACTGCCATTCTCTTCAATCATTATGGCTATGCCCCTGATGTTATTTATGATTTGGAAGACCATTACACGTGGGTGATGTTGTCTGTAAACCAACGGGAGTGAACTGTGACTCCAGTTTGTTTACCAGAAATACTGAGATATTACAAGTGGCAGGGTATTCGATTATAAACCATACTACAAGCATATTTCAAGAGAACCTGATCTTCAGCGTCAGACGAGCTATTGTCTCTGTGTGTGCGTGTCAGACCCATCAGCCCGGCTGTCGATCTCTGACCGTTGTGACCCACGGCTCAGGTGGCGGCGCGACTGCCGACGTTTCACATCCCGGCGGCCGTGGAGGTGCTGACCACGGGCAGCTACAGCCGCCTGCCCCTCTGCATCAGGGAGAAGATCGTGCCGCCCAAGCCCATCACCGCCACCGAACAGGCCGCCACCCTGCAGGTGAGCCCGACCTCTCTCGAAGCTGAGAAGGGATTAGAGGATAGGGGTATGATGGGCTGGGTGGTTAGTTGCTGGTTGCTGGTTGTAGGCATGTCTTTTGGCACATGGCGTTGAAATGAGCACTTGGTAAACGCAATTGAATGGTGAAACTGATACGAATATTCTCGAGTAACGTCTGCAGGTGCCTTGTGGTGTTTTTTTTAACACAGCCTTAACTGCTGGGCTTATCATATTGCCTGCTTCTCGGCTTCTCGTCTTTAAGTGTGACGTGCCCATTCGGAAAAACTGCTGCCATGAGGTAGTGTCGTCAGTTTTCGAATATACGATGAGGTTGACTGTTGGAGCCCGGTGGTGATTGTTTTCTCTTCGTTTCAGCGTCTGAACCAGATCATCGAGCACCGGCTGGTGACGTCGGACCTGCCGCCGCAGATGCTGCAGATGAAGATAGGAGCCGGCCGCGTCCGCATCACCGTCCAGCACGAGTTTCAGGTAAAACGCTACACTCTAGCGTAGTATTAATGTAACACCGTAGCACTGTCCAACACGAGTTCCAGGTAAAACATTACACTCTAGCGTGGTATTAATGTAACACCGCATCACCGTCCAGCACGAGGTCCAGGTAAAACGTTACACTCTGCGTGGTATTAATGTAACACCGCATCACTGTCCAACACGAGTTCCAGGTAAAACATTACACTCTAGCGTGGTATTAATGTAACACCGCATCACCGTCCAGCACGAGGTCCAGGTAAAACGTTACACTCTGCGTGGTATTAATGTAACACCGCATCACCGTCCAGCACGAGTTCCAGGTAAAACATTACACTCTAGCGTGGTATTAATGTAACACCGCATCACTGTCCAACACGAGTTCCAGGTAAAACATTACACTCTAGCGTAGTATTAATGTAACACCGCATCACCGTCCAGCACGAGGTCCAGGTAAAACGTTACACTCTGCGTGGTATTAATGTAACACCGCATCACCGTCCAGCACGAGTTCCAGGTAAAACATTACACTCTAGCGTGGTATTAATGTAACACCGCATCACCGTCCAGCACGAGGTCCAGGTAAAACGTTACACTCTAGCGTAGTATTAATGTAACACCGCATCACCGTCCAGCACGAGGTCCAGGTAAAACGTTACACTCTAGCGTAGTATTAATGTAACACCGTAGCACTGTCCAACACGAGTTCCAGGTAAAACATTACACTCTAGCGTGGTATTAATGTAACACTGCATCACCGTCCAGCACGAGTTCCAGGTAAAACGTTACACTCTAGCGTGGTATTAATGTAACACCGCATCACTGTCCAACACGAGTTCCAGGTAAAACATTACACTCTAGCGTGGTATTAATGTAACACCGCATCACCGTCCAGCACGAGGTCCAGGTAAAACGTTACACTCTGCGTGGTATTAATGTAACACCGCATCACTGTCCAACACGAGTTCCAGGTAAAACATTACACTCTAGCGTGGTATTAATGTAACACCGCATCACCGTCCAGCACGAGGTCCAGGTAAAACGTTACACTCTGCGTGGTATTAATGTAACACCGCATCACTGTCCAACACGAGTTCCAGGTAAAACATTACACTCTAGCGTGGTATTAATGTAACACCGCATCACCGTCCAGCACGAGGTCCAGGTAAACGTTACACTCTGCGTGGTATTAATGTAACACCGCATCACCGTCCAGCACGAGTTCCAGGTAAAACATTACACTCTAGCGTGGTATTAATGTAACACCGCATCACTGTCCAACACGAGTTCCAGGTAAAACATTACACTCTAGCGTGGTATTAATGTAACACCGCATCACCGTCCAGCACGAGTTCCAGGTAAAACATTACACTCTAGCGTGGTATTAATGTAACACCGCATCACCGCCCAGCACGTGTTCCAGGTAAAATGTTACACTCTAGCGTGGTATTAATGTAACACCGCATCACTGTCCAACACGAGTTCCAGGTAAAACATTACACTTAAGCGTGATATCAACGTAACACCGCATCACCGTCCAGCACGATTTCCAGGCAGAACATTGCACTGAAACGCAAGGTCGAGGTGGAATATTACACTGCCGGGTGAGACTAATTTAACGCTGTGTCAACGTCCAACACAATTGCCTGGCAGGATATTACACCGCAGCCCGTGATTAAAGTAAAGTCTCGGTCATCGTCCAACGCGAGTTTATACTGGAACTTCGTTATAGTGCAGCACAAGGTCCCAAAAAAGATGTGACTCAGTGACTTAGTTAAATAACATGTGCAATGTGAAGCCATACTGGACGGCTCGTATATTGGCTTGGTTGACGTGTTTGTAGGACTGGGCGCTCAGTGACCAGCTCAGTGTTTGTAGGACTCAGTGACCGACTCAGTGTTTGTGGGACTGGGCGCTCAGTGACCAGCTCAGTGTTTGTAGGACTCAGTGACCGTCTCAGTGACCGACTCAGTGTTTGTAGGACTGGGCGCTCAGTGACCAGTTCAGTGTTTGTAGGACTGGGCGCTCAGTGACCAGCTCAGTGTTTGTAGGACTGGGCGCTCTGTGACCGGCTCAGTGTGTGTAGGACTCAGTGACCGGCTCAGTGTTTGTACCACTCAGTGACTGGCTCAGTGTGTGTAGGACTCAGTGACCGGCTCAGTGTGTGTAGGACTCAGTGACCGGCGCCGCCGCAGGTATCGCTGACGCTGATGGGCGACGGGGCAGCCGTGCCTTGGACGCTGCTGGAGATCGAGATTCTGGTGGAGGACAAGGAGACGGGAGAGGGCAAGAGCTTGGTGCACCCGCTGCAGGTCAGAGTCCCGGCCGTCTGCCGGCGCGCCGTGACACTGCTACTGCCTGCTGAATCACAGTCACAGGACTTTGTTAAAGGGAATGTGGCACCTTGGTGCAATCTCAGACTGGAGTGGTTTTTGGGACGGTTCTATTCAAAATGATGCATTTGGTCTGGTTTCTGCTATAAAATGTTTAAAAAGCTCATTATTTCGTATTATTTAATTGTCCTTTGCTAGAGGTAGAAACTCTCCTATCCGAGTGTCGTCATGACCTGCTAATGCCATGTGCCAGATTTGCGCCCTTTGATTTGCGCCACAGATTAATACGAATACAAATGAAGCGTTTTTTTTTAGCTAAAAGGGGTTATTATCAGGACCTGAAGTAACCCTCATCGATTATGGTTGTTTTCATGATATTTTGCAACATTTCAAGTTTCAAACCAGCCATTAAACAACTTAAGCATATTTGTAGATGCCAGTATCAAAGGCACGCGCAGCCCGTAGGTTTTAAAGAGGTCCAAGTAAAAAAATATTTGTCCGCGCAGTGGGACTCGAACATTACGTCACGTTCCAAGGTCGCATACCTACCTGGCCCTTTAATCCGTTCTTTGTGATTTTTTTCGGGATGTGAAACTGTTTGTGTTCAATGACACCCTACCGTGCAAAGGTGACACTACGTATGTCCCATCCATTTTGCATGAGACATACGTGATTTCACCTATGCGCAGCAGTATGGTGATGGATGTTTCCAATAATAATAATTGTTGATTCTCGCTTCATTGATACGATAAACCTGTAAACCATGGATGACGCCGCTGCACCTGATGCGTGTTGGCGCAGGTGATGTACCTGCACCAGCTGGTGTCGTCCTACCTGGCCGAGTCGGCCCGACCTCTGCACGACATCTACACCATCCTGCACAGCTTCTGCCTGAGCCTGCAGCTGGAGGTGCTGCAGTCGCAGGTGGCGCAGCTCTGTCGGGACCGGCTGGGCGACAACGTCCGCGTGCAGGACTACCAGCCCGGCCGCCTCCTCACCGTCGCCTACTGGCGCGAGGTCAGTCCCGGCGCCGGCTGTATAGGCAGGCGAACTGGGCTCTCTCGGGTCTTTGTCGCAGTAAGTGACCTCTGTGACGCAGCAGGACGTTGATTCTTGTGGCTGCGAGATCCCTGGAGCTTAAGTGAAATAAATTTTGTAAACTATAATAGTCTTGATGATACGCCAATCAATCGGGTGTCCTTATCCCCGGGGCTGTCAGCTGCGGCTTCAGATGGCACATCTGGTTGTCGCTTATTATCTGGCAGCTTTGGCAAGTGAAATTAGTCAAGCACTACTGATGTTTAAGAAGAAGAGAAAGCTCCTTCCGTGCCGTATCATGCACACCTCAGGTTACCGCTCAGAGTCCGCTAACTAAGAATCGACTACTGCGTTATTCCGATTCAGCTAACTTATTGATTCTGGAACTCGAACCAAGTCCAGGGATGCGGAGCCGAGACAATTTTGGACGGCTCCGGCTCCGGTCCGGGGTTATGATTTCGGCTCCGGCTCCGGCTCCGGCTCCGGCTCCGGGTTCAAGTGTCCTAACGGCTCCGGCTCCGGGCAAAATAGTCGGCTCCGACCGGCTCTGGCTCCGGCAATGTACCTATATCCAAAATGTGATCGAAACGTTCTCAAGGGCGTGAAAGTCCATCAGATACAAAGTGACTATGTATTTGTACGAATGAAAAATGGCGACTGGATGAACGAACTTTCTTGACCAGATGCCAAAGGCCAGTGAACCTCAAAACTGGACCAACCTACACTGCAGTGCAGTCGTATGACAAACTGCACTGCACTGTTATGGCAAACAGAAATATGGGTCAGACATGCCCGCAAACCCACATAAAAAATTAAAGATACAACGATCAAGTAAAGCTTGGACAGCCCGCAAAGAAAAACTTCGATGAGCTAACAGCAGGGTCGTTAAAAAAATATGTTTTTACTTTTCAGATTCGAACCTACTTTTTCCCATTATATATTCAATTCTGATTTCAATGAGCCACATTCCAAGCGTCTACGACAGCGGGAAAGATCGCCTCAAAACGGTTAAAGATTTCATGTTTCGGGCGCAATTGGCCACCCGGCGTTGCAGTCTCCCCTTGTTAAATTGGGATGAAAGGGGTGCATAACCTACCAGTAAAGACAGCCTGGCATGTGCATGCGTAGAAAAGCGGTAGGTGGGATTTAACATGCAGTCATCTATTTGTCAGATGTATTTGCAGCGCAATACAAATACATGTTATTCCAAAAAAGACCTGAAATTAAATGATTCAGCACCCTAGTACTCTAAATCCCGACAGAACAGGAATGCCTTCCGGAGGTGAACCTTTCTCTAGTAACTATCGCTGGAGAACGTCGTGAGGCAGGTGCTTCTCCCTATTCTCCTGCGAACTATTTAAGAGCTGTGGTACTGATAAAAGAAGATCATGATCAATATTTTTACCCTTTAGGTGGCTCACGAAATCTTCCACCAGCTTCACACCACGTTCTGTGGGACCATTCACGACAGTAAGTTCTGGAATACCTTGAAACAGGGGAAGCTATACCAGTCACTAGCTTCTCAACGGAGCCATCTCATGTCAGAATCTTTCAGATTCAGGCACTCGAATACCATCCAGCTTTCAGGAATGAGAAATTGGGAGAGGCTTGGTATCGAGCCGAGCTCTTCATAGCTTCTGTCGGAAACTTTAGCCTACCTAACTGAAAGGTGGATGGTTTTGCTGTTTAGGCCAGGTACTGTATCACTGCCTTTTTACCTGCAGCATTGTGATTCTTATTTGCGAAGCAGATTATAACTTTCTGGTCACAAATAACAGTTGCGTTTGCACATTGACTTCAGCGCCTCTACACAGTACCGGAGTATTATCTCGAATTGCGCAAGCTGGTTTACGTGTGGCTGTCAGGAGAGGTTGTCTCCAACAACTGTCTGTTTAGAAGACCCGGAGCTCACCACCAAGCCATATTATGGAATATAGGACATTTATGGCATTAAGTGCGTGCTACTACTGTGTCAGATTCCGTTCATCATTCCAGAAGATACTTAAAGACAGAATATTATAATTTTTGGAGTTTAACAACGCATCAACCGCTCAGGTCATATGGCATCAGAGGAGAGAGGGAAAGAATTAGCTCGGGCTAGAGCAGGGCGCCAGATTCTGCCTCTGGGTGGGCTCGAACCCACGACACCCAGCACATAATGAATGTCATTGGCCAAGCCGAGCGCAAGCGATAACCGACTGAGCCACTCATACTCCGAAATAGTTAGCGGCTTTCCTTATAAGTGGTTCTAAACCATGCATTTGGGTTCCTCCGTCGCGGATAGTCAGCTTTAGAGCCTTCTATGAGCCTCAAAGCTATCCATAAAATGCAATGCAGTGCTTTCATGAAGTTAATATAGAAATCACCCTGAATGTGCTGAAGTCATTTGTCATCAGCTGGGGTATCTGTGCAGAGAAAGTTATATTCTGTCGCGCTGGTGAGAACCACCATCTTGGAGGTAAGGAGCCAGTTGCACAATTGGCCAAAACAGCAAACGATTCACATTTGACTAGGGCAGGCTTAAGTTTCCGATAGAGGCTATGAAGAGCTCTGTAAATGGTCGGTACTAAGCCTCAGCCAGCTTGTTACTCCTGACAGCTGGCTGGTATTCGATTGCCTGAATCTGAAATATTCTGACCAGAAATGACTCCGTTGAGAGGCTGCTATAGCTTCCCCTGTTTCAAGGTAGTCCAGAACTTACTGTCGTGAACCAATGGCGGCGCTTCCATAGAGGCACATTAGGCACTGCCTAGCCACTTTTAAATGTCGAAGTCAGTATGTATTTTATGTGAAAGAAATATAACTTGACTCCATGTCAAGCAGGCAGGGAATATTCCTTTTTTGGATCACTGGGTCAAAGAGCCAATAATTTGCATCTCTGACAATCCAAGCTCGCAGCGTTTACCGTCAACAAATGTAATATCAGGCACTTCGCGAATCAGCTGAATCTGCCTAAGACCGTGGCAAATCTAAGATGTGCTTTTTGATTGACACCTCTAATACCTCATTCATTCGGACGGGAGTACAGGCTCGTAAAATCAGCAACCCAGGCTTGCCTGAAGTGCTAGCACGTGTGATGCGCCGTCTTAGGACCTTGATAACAGCGGATTCATTTATTGACTTTCTTGTATTCGCTGATTTCTAGCCTTCTCTAGTGCGGCACAGTTTGGCAATTATTAGCAAGATATTTAATTTGGGAAACCCTTATGAAGAACGTGAGTCATGGCACAACATCTGGTGGATGAAATTAAAAAATCCCTTCGATCGTACAGTGAGAAATTGGATGTTATAAAAAATGAAGTGCCGAAGCCGTCCTTGAAATGGGAAGATCTTGTGAGTACCTATCCTTCTCGGCATACTTACCTACCTACCTATCCTTCTTGAATATTGTCTTGCACCTTCATATACTGCCGCATAACCGTTTCCACAATCCCCGACATATGTTTGATATATATATATATATATATATATATATATATATATATATATATATATATATATATATATATATATATATATATATATGATATTCAACATTTAAACATAAATATTCTTTTTGCTCATCGACTTGAGCTTGCGACCTGCTGCATCTGCCCCTGTCCACTATCAGGTAAAAAGCCTGGGCGACGTCCCCACCGCTAAACTAATCGTGCCTAGGCTGTCATAATGTTCAAGCGCCGCCACTGTCGTGAACGGTCCCACAGAACGTGGTGTGAAGCTGGTGGAAGATTTCGTGAGCCACCTAAAGGGTAAAAATATGAAACAGGATCTTCTTTTATCAGTACCAGAGCTCTTAAATAGTTCGCAGGAGAATAGGGAGAGGCACCTGCCTCACGACGTTCTCCAGCGATAGTTACTAGAGAAAGGTCCGCCTCCGGAAGGCATTCGTGTTCTGTCGGGATTTAGAGTAAAAGGGTGCTGAATCATTTAATTTCAGTTTTTTGTGGAATAACATGTACTTGTATTGCGCTACAAATACATCTGACAAGTAAATGTCTGCATGTTAAATCCCATCTACCGCTCTTATACGCACGCACATGCCACGCTGTCTTTACTGGTAGGTTATGCACCCCTTATATCCCAATTTAACAAGGGGAGACTGCAACGCCGGGCGGCCAATCGCGCCCGAAACATGAAATCTTTAACCGTTTTGAGGCGATCTTTCCCGCTGTCGTAGACGCTTGGAATGTGGCTCAAGAATTGAATATTTAATGGGAAAAAGTGGGTTCGAGTCTGAAAAGAAAAAGTTTTTTTTGAACGACCCTAAGCTAACAGTGTTCAACATCAAAAAACACATCAGATGATAATTCCTTGGCTGATGGCATAATTCCTTTTCGAGAAAAATCGAAACCAACCACCTTACTGCCCAGGGCCCAGCAGCTGGTTCGCTCACTACGCCACCCAATCGCGGTTGGAGCGGAGCAGCAACATTGCCTCCAATATTTCTGCTCTTAGTCTGGACCTGAGATCAGTAAGCAGTAGCTTCATCGCGGAGAACAACCTCTCCACGGACACCTGAGTAACTGGTAGCGCGGCCATTACCAGGCTAGCCGGCTGGATGATGGCTGGATATATATATCTAAGATGTCGCATACGGTCGCCCTCTTTAGGCGACCCAGGTTTTTGAAGTCGGCTAGTGCCGCATCGAGTGACGGGGATGCTTTTTCTGCGCCTTTTGCCCTGGGTCCTCGACAGACCTAGTATAAACTACTTCTCCGAGTACATGATAGCTCTCCTGGGGGGGGAGGTGGGAGCAAAAATTTTATTGCTCGACAGACCTAGTGTCAACTCCTTTTTCAAACAATTTCTTCGGCCTTTGGGGGCCAAAGATAATCTGCCCCTCTTCCAGGGCTTTGGGGGCATGACCGGAATGGCATCCCCCTGCGTCTGTCAACAGGGGCGGATGCAGGCCGACGGTATGGGGTAAATCGTGAAAAACATGGTTTTTTAAGAAAATTGCCAAAAATTGGGCAGTTTGGGGGCAAATGCCTTTTTTGCTCCCCCCCATCATGGATCCGCCAGTGTTCGCCAATGCTTTCATTTGTTGCCAATGTCTGCCTACCCGAGAGTGAGACCGTCTACGGAACACCCTAGTTGCAATATTTCATTAATCTCAATATACATAACATATTGAGAAATGTAATATTTCAGGTGAATAAAGGTGTTTCCATGCGACATCTCACGAGGTAAAATGTGACCATTTCACGTTTGATTTTCGGTAATTTTAGAGCTCTTTGGGAGCCGGAGCCGGACCCTTTCTGACGGCTCCCGGCTCCGGCTCCGATCAAAAGTGTTTCGGCGGCTCCGGCTCCGGCTTCGGGCAGAATGGTCGGCTCCGACCGGCTCCAGCTCCGCATCCCTGATCAAGTCAGAATCAAATATGCTACAGCAGTTGGTATGGGCACATCCAGGAAGCGATAAACGTCAGACCTGTTCGGCGTAAATTGCGCAGTGAGATCAGATCTCCAGATTCGCCGGAATGTCTTAACAAGACGGAGGCTAATACCGTCTTTGCTATGGTACCAGAGGAAAAACGTTGCTAAATGAAAATGTTCAAAGCTAGCTGACTAGCCAAGCTTATACTTTTCGGCTTGTTCCGCCTCGGATGTAGCATAAAGTGCGCAGATATAACCCCCCCACCCCTACAGTAATAGGCCTACAGCTCTCTGGACATTAGCCATCATTTAGTTACTTTCATTCACAAATGGAAATCACACTTGGGCTCTTGAGCCGTGCTGATCGATAATCTCCTCTCGAAATAGCGTATTTGGCACGCTGGCCCTGCTATGCTGGACTATTGCGAGTGCATCGAAGATTGAAGTTCTTTTACGCGGAGCAAGGGCTTCACTGTGCAAAGACGGATATTTTATTCGGAAGTTCTACAACCAGCGTCCGTGACTGGAATAGTGCTTTTGCGCACCGTTGCTGCGGCCTGTATGCAAATGATTGTGCCCTGCAGTGTTTATGTTGGCCGAGTAATAATTAAGGAGTAGCACAATGTTTCATAGTAGTTGTGGGCGGCGGTGAGAAGTAGCATTCTGTGGAGTATTCACAGCTAAAGTAAAAGAGCCGGAGTCTGCCCTGCTCCAGTGCTATGGCAACGGACCAGAGTCTCAGCAGGCAAAGTCTGCAGCTGGGACCGCATACCAAGCGTGGGGCTGTGAGGATGCTACAGTTTGAGCTTATTGCGACACGAGTTTCAATGGGCTGCTGCGTATTTATTTATGAATTACAACATTGCATTTTATGAAACAAGCCACTGCGTGGCTTGTTTCGTAAAATTTGTGTTTGCATACCGAAACCGGAATGGGTGATAACATTCATTCAACTGTAGAAATGCTCCTCTTCTGTTCAAATAAATAAATCAAGAGACACACATACACACAAACAGTGATAGGTACTATCCGAATTCATAGCCAGTTTATAGCCAGTGTTCGCCGGAAAGCCTCCTGCCGAAGCCTCTCTGGAGACGTTGGATAAGGCTGTCCATTACATCAGTGAAGCTCTACTGCCGGCGCCGGTAACCCACCAGAACGCGCTGGTAACGCAGGGGCCGGCTAGCAGCCCGCACCTGGTCCTCCACCTCCACATCGTCGTCGTCGTCATCGTCCTCGACCTCAACGCGAACCAGCTGTCTGGGGGCCGAGTACTGGTTCTGGACCTCGGCACGTGCGGCCGCCGACGCGTCGGTGGGCGGCACCGACGGCGTGGGGTACTCGGTCGGCACCGGGGTCGGCAGAGCGTCGCTCTCGGCCTGGAAGCCGTGCTCGTCGGCGACGTACCTGACGACGACGGCCAGGCCCTCGGGTGAGATGAAGCTGTAGGAGCCGGCGACGGCGCCGTCGGAGCCCGCCTCCTGCCGCGAGATGTCGTCGTCGGAGACGAAGCGGAAGCTGTAGCTGCCGTCGTCGGCGGAGCTCTGGTGGGAGGACTCGGTAACACGAGCCAGGCCAGGGGAGGACCTGACGGCTGTGACAGGGGCCGGGGCGGCGTAGGACCGCGACGGAGCGGCGGCGCAGGAGGCCACGGCAACGGCGAGCACCAACAACTGCATGGTGTGGCTAGAAGCTGGCGTGGAGTGGAGAAGATGTTGCTGGCTTGACAGCTGGAGATGATTGGTGACTGAGGACGGCACGGGTGAGGTTTTATAGTGGGTTAAGAGGTGACCAGTACTGGGCCGGGGTCGACTGGTGTCCCATCTACACACCCGTGCCGGCAGATGCTCCAATTTAATTTCGATAAGGGTAGGAGCTCAGTGTCAGCCGCTCCTGTCTCACCTAGAGCAGAGCACGGCTTTGTAGTTGGTTCGGGATAGCTGCTCTGGCGGTGTTGTAAAATCCAGTAGATTTGACACAGGTTGTCTGTGTGAAATAGTTCCGGGTCGTCGAATTACAATCGGCTCAATTCGTTCGTGAGGGATGATAGTTCCTGGATTAAATAACCCTGTTATGCTCTCTAGTCTAAATGAGGACGAGTCACCGGGGCCAGATACTGTCAGGGTCATTGTCAGGATTCCTGTTTGGACCAGTCGTGAGGACACCACTACCGAGTTGTGAAACGTTGTCGTTAATGATGCGTGACTGTGGAGATCTGGGTTTGAGAGCAGTCCCCAGTCTTCGGACATTTGTAGTCGCCACCCGAAAGCCCGTTCTTGTTCTATGCGGCTTTGTGGAAAATGGACCTTGGTTCTGACTTTATATTCTTTATTTGTCTGTTTGCGATAATATGCAGCTCCTCATCCACACATTAATTATTTCTTTCGAATTATATGTGTATAAGCCTCGTACAAACATTTCAATGGGATGAAGCGAGCTTTAATGATGGTTCCTACAAGATTACGACAAACTAATGACATTTTGTGCGGCGCCAGCTAATAGGGATCACTTTGAAGGTGGTTGATAGTTTTGTTCTTTGCATCCAGCAGTCTGTAAATCGACAGTCGGAGTATCTTAGATTTTAGATAGTTTTTCATTTTAATCACAATCCTTCTTTTATTTAAAATTTATTTTCAGTCACCCTCACTTTGCAAAGTGAATCACATGGAATCGCTTAGAAACACATTTGGCCATGTGATTCTAAGGCTATTGTATTCGTGATGGTACAATTTCCATTTCAATATGGAGCACGTTGTCTAAGTATATTTGCTAACTGTATGATATATAGGTTTTATTTTGGAAAGACATAGTGAAGTTTTGTTGGATATGCTATTAAATTGACTTTTATACATTGGAAAAAGCAAAGATTCGGAGCTTTCAAGCTGTATTCAGCCCTCCGTCAGCGAGTTTCCGGATGGTAGCGATCGAATAGATGTTTGTCATGTTTGTGGCAGGTAGATAACACCGCGCAATTAAAGTTGCCATAGTCGCGTGACAACAATAAACGAATACTTCTAGGGAAAAACTGTTTCATTAGTCACTTCTCGGAAAGGTAAATCACTACCTAAAATTATTCAGTATAGAGAGATAGTTACGGAACCTAAAGCATAGGTTACGCATAGGTTACGATACCATCCGACAACTTGCTGAGGAAGGGCTGCAGGCTCCCTGAAAGCTCCGAATCTTTGTTTTTTTTGGTGAAGAAGTTAATTTAATAGAGCATCAATATAGGTTTTGCTTACGTTACGGTAAAAAACTAGTTTTTCTGGTTGGTTTCAATAAAGGCAATTGATAGTGGCCGCTACCAGCGCCCCAGGGCATCAGATTCAGGATGGTTGATAACTGGGGGGAGGGGGGTTGGCATTTTGCTCTGTTGATTAATTTTTGTAGCTATATACTTTGAGCACAAACAAGTCCCATCTACTCTGAATTTAACTCGAATAGTTGACATCCATGAGTGTAAACGAAACCGGTGCAGCACAGTCAGAGGAGTACTTCCAGCGTAAAGCTCTGGGCGCGGTCTGCAGACCTGGTGCCTGAGGCGCCGACTCCCCCTGGCGGCAGGTGACGGGTCGCAGTGAGTCACGCACCGAGCCGGCCTACCGCGTCACGCTGCAGACGGACCCGTGTGACGCCGGCCGGCCCCTGCTGGTCACGCACGCGCCGCCGCTGCCCGACAGCAAGTCGGCCGGTCAGGCCGAGCGGGCCGTCCGATCCGAGCGACTCAGCATCGAGCGACTGCTGGTGCACACCATCCACCTGCGCAGCCGCGCCGTGCTGGCCGAGGCGCGCGCGCTGCTGGCGCGGCTGGTGCAGCTGCCGGTGGAGCAGCTGCCGCTGAGCGGCTCGCCAGCTGTGCTGAGCGTGCCGCTGCTGCAGCCCTGCCTCAAGGGCGAGCACCTGCTGGTGGCCGTGGACGTGCACCGCGGCACACTGGCGGCGCACGTGCCGCTCTACGAGACGCCCGTCTGCGAGGAGGTGACGGCGGCGCTCAACGGCGACCGCACCGCACTGAAGCCGCTGCTGTCCCGACTCAGGTCAGACCAGCACACGGGAGGCAGGGCTGGTGTAAGAGGTCTGTGGGGTTGGTAGTTCTGGGATGATTAGTGGCAGGGTTCGATTTTCTGAGTGCGGTTACGTGGACCTAGATCAAGTTCAGCACACCACCATTTAGTAATTGAGTTGCATTCTTTCAGTTCCATGTAGTTTGCTCGCTCGTGCATAGCTACGCTCGAAAATGTTGAAGTGTGGTAGCTTTGGGCTGAGCTGCCATTATTTGTTAAGCGTTTGCTGGTTGGAATCTGTTGTTCGAGTAAATGAAGACCTCTGTCAAGTTTACACTTCTCAACCTCGCCATACGTTACGTCCAGTTCACACACGTCCCCGCCCTGCTGGTTGACGTATGCGCAGGTTCTGGGTGACGCTGCGGCGTGCTGAGAAAACGCTGCAGCACCTGCCGGCCTCGGCCCACGAGGGGCTGCCGCTCTCCTACCGGGAGGGCCACGCGCTGGGCCGCCTGCCCGCCCAGCAGCTGTACGTACGTCTGCACCGCTTCCCCAGCCGCGTACTGGTGGTGGTGTGCCAGGAGCGGCCCTCCTGTCCCAACCAGATGGACTACAGCTTCTACATGGTCACCATCAAACCCTGCAGCATAGAGGACGGCTCTGAAGACGCCAACGAGCGCCACCTGCCGAAGAAGTATCTCAAAGTGAGCTGCTTAGTGAGGTGCATTTTGTTGGAAGGTGGCTTTTCTGTTTGTCGTTGTCATTGTCAAAAATCCCTTTGACGTTTTTTTGGTTATCATTTTATGGGAATATTTGTGGATTTTTACCATGTTTGGAATTTTGAACGCCTATTGAGGACCCGTTAAGTTATTTTCTTTTGGGACGTATTCACTTCTTTGTACAACTTATGCCCTGGCTTAGCGTGTTATAATGGATTGATTCCATGGCTTCCACCCTTTCGCTGTGCATTGGCAGAACAGGTTTTTCGCAGTTTCGTGATCTGTCATCCCCTCCCCTCGCCGTTTGCGATATTCAGGCGCTGACGTTTGTGGAGCGGAGCACCACCCCGTGTAGTCCTGTGACCTAACCTCGGCGTGTGATATTCAGGTGCTGACGTTTGTGGAGCTGGACACGTTCCTGTGCCTGCACGGGCCCGGCACTCAGCTGGCGGCGGCGCGCCAGCAGCGCCAGCGCGCGCCCTCCACGCCCGGCTCGCCCTCGCGCTCAGTGCCCCCGCCTACTTCGTCCAGGAGCTGGCGCAGGTGGTGGCGCTCTGCGACGAGCAGATCCCCTTCGCCGCACTCTGCTGCGAGCTCAGCCGCCAAGGCGTGCCGCACGGCGGCGCTGCCGTCGACCCAAGGTAGGTGGGCCATTGTCTTGGAGCTCGGGGTTTCATGGGTGTTACGAACAAAAGCTTGTGAATGGTAGAAGCCAATGACTTTTGTTGATGTAGGACATCAAATAGGCAACCATGCTCCTCGCCCCAGCGCTCCAAAACCTATCAACGTTTCAATTAAAACCCATTACTTCCATATAATGGAGAACGAAAACGTTCCGACTACATTTCGACGTTGTCTGGCACTGCCTGTGTGTGAGGTGTGCTGACGCTGGTCCGTGACTCGGCAGCGGCCAGTCGCGCTACATCCGTCTGATCGACCTGCCGACCGTGCCTGACGTGGAGCCTGCTGCCATGGAGCAGCTGCGCCGCGCGCTGCTCTCAGCCACCATCACGCAGCAGGAGGACAAGCTGGGCAGTCGCTGGGCGGTGGAGCTGGTGTTCCACGGCGCTCCGGCGCGCTCGCGGCACCCTCGCGAGCAGGCCAGTCGGCGGCCGGTGTACTTGCTGTACCCGCAGCCGTCGGCGGAGGCGGCCTCGGCCGTGGTGGACCGGCTCCTGGCCGACTGGCGACAGATGGTGGAGCTCTACGCTCTGCTGCTGTCCTACCAGCAGTTTGTGGCCGACGACAGGCAGAGGAGTATCAGCCAGCTGGCCGACGTCTCCTCCTACAACTTCCGCAGCGTCACGCTGGCCTACGGCCCCAACAAGGGTGCCACTGTTAGAGTGGAGTACAGCAGCGACGACAAGCGCTTCCGGCTCAGTTTCGGCATCAACGCGCGGTAGGTGGAGATGGGTGATGTTGTCTGGGATACGGGGAAATTTTAGCCACCGGCGGATTAATCAGAACAGGCTGTGAACACACAATTAATTGTCCACTTCTGGACACTATCCGAAAATCTGAGGTGGAATCAACCATTCTCAATAAATCACACAGGTATCATTTTTCAAGTTCATTGCATATCATCTTTATTATATTTATGGCCAACCTGCGCACTGTTCTTGCGGTGTTTTATGAATTTCTTGACGATATGCCCAATGTATTTCCTCCATTTTGTCTGGCATTCCAAGCTCGCGATAATACACACAGGGATACTAGAGGACTCGGGCGCCGTGTAGTATATTGTGATGAACCCCTTATGGAAAATTATTTATGCGGCAAAAACAGTTTTGACCGTCAACATCACCCCGTTGGCAGGTCGAGCAGCGCCACCAACCCGCACGCGGTGCTGCGCGGCCAGCTGGAGGACCTGCTGAACACGGAGCGGTCCCTGGCGCAGCTGATGGTGGCGCTGGACGCTACCTACTCGCCGCTGGTGTCGCTCGACAAGCTGTCGGCCACGCCGCGACTGGGCG
Source organism: Lepas anatifera (assembly GCA_034440635.1). Classification (NCBI taxonomy): domain Eukaryota; kingdom Metazoa; phylum Arthropoda; class Thecostraca; family Lepadidae; genus Lepas; species Lepas anatifera. The sequence continues at coordinate 1,024,263 of JAOTON010000065.1, read as the reverse complement.
TGCGCGGAGACCGGCCGCTCGAGCCGGTGCCCAACTTCATCCCTCTGCCGCAGACGGCCTGGCACGTGCGGCTGGTGTACCGCAAGACCTACTGTCTGTCGATACAGCTGCACAGCGACGAGCTGGTGTCGGTGCGGGACGGCGCCTTCTGTGTCTCGGACCGCAGTCGGCCGCTGGAGGAGCTCACTCCGCTACAGAACCTGGCCGCCTTCCTGGCCAAGTACGCCGCCGACCCGGCCTTCGCCGGCGGCGGCGCCGAGGACGACACACCTCCCTCTCCCACCAGCCTGGAGCTGGACCCGCCGGCGTCGCTGCCGCCGTCCGCTGCTGCCGCCGCCGCTGCAGCTGCCAAGGCGGCCTCGCCGGCGGCCGGCCGCGATACGGCACGCTTCGCCCACCCGATGACGCCCGGCTCACTGTCACAGCCGCACACGCCGGCCAGTCCGCTGCAGCCGTCGCCGGCCGCCCCGCTCGTGTCCAACTCGCCGGCGCCGCTGCACGCGCCGTCTCCGGGTTTCCTGCCGGCGCCGAGCCCCAGCCACGTGGGCCACAGCCCGGCCGCCGCCGGCGCCATGTCGCCCTTCACCGCTCAGCCACTGACCTCGCCAGCGGTGGCCGCCGGCTCGCCGGCCGTGGCCAAGGCGGCGGCGGTGCGCGTCCGGCCGGCAGCCGCTCCTGTCATGCTGACGCACGAGTCCTTTGACCTGCTGTGCACGCGGTCACCGGCGCCGACGGCAACGCTGCGGCCGGCGCCCGAGGTGGCCCAGGTGTCGCCACTGGAGCGCTATCTGGGCTGTGTGTACCTGCGGACCCACCTCAGAAAGGTAGGCGGTATAGGGAGGACATGTGATAGAGATAGGGGAGAATGGTGGCGGGGAAAACGGAATGATGGAAGAAACTTAAGTGGCGTGCGTTCCGCTTGATGTTTTAGTGACCTGGTTGTAGACGCCCACACCTGCCCTGAAAAAGTATCCTATCACTTTCCCATGTTCAGGATGCCTGGCTCAGTGGGTAGAGCATCCGTCTCCTGAGCCACAGGTCCCGGGTTGAATTACCAGCAGATTGTGTTAATAAGTGTCATCTGATCCCGAGACCTTTTCAAGAGCACGGAGTGGGGTGCACCAGATAACGTAAATATTCGGTGCGTCAACAAGCGCCTACAATTATACAGCTGTTTACCCTTCTTTCTTTGCACGGTGTAATTGTTAGCCTAATATTTTTAAAACATTTTGAACTTCCATTCAGTGAAAAAACAGGCATCACAAGTGCACGGTTTTTAATAACAGGTAGCATTCCCGCCTGGGTACAGGATTTCTACCTGAATTAACACCGTCCACGATCTCTACCGTAGAATCGCGTGGTGGCCGCGCCCACTAGCCTCTGCCCGTGTTGCCAGGCGCTGGACGAGGAGACGCGGGACAGCCTGGTGCGGCTGCCGTGCTCCGAGCAGGGCGTCACCATGTTCAAGACGGCGTGCGTGCAGTGTCGGGTGCGGCTGGAGCCGGAGCACGTGCAGACGCTGGATATGGGCGTAGCGCCCAGTCCGGACGCCATGGAGCAGTGGCAGCAGGAGGAGCTGCAGGTCAGCCCCCCTCCCCCAGCTTCAAAGACCGGATACAGGGACTGGTTCTACTGTAGGGGCTGGGCTGCTGGGTAATGGTTTTATCACGCGGAAAATTACTAATAGTTTTCTCGGGAAAATAAGTGGACTCAGGATATTTTTAAGCATGTCGACTGCAGAAAATGTCCGCCTCTTTCACCGCAGCAGGAATTGCACGGGGATTTTTGGCGAGAAATCGGACAGTTTTTCGGGAACTAGGCCAGAATTCTCCCCATGACTGTCTAATAGAGCGCATAGTGGATTCGTTAGCTGGGTTCGTGCATCATACTGGGGCGATTAACGGACGTCGGAGCCTGCGGCCGAGATATGTTGGGTCTGATATAGTTACTTTGGTTGGTTTAAGCAGCCCCAGTTCGCCTGAAGACTGCCCCAGTGGACTTTGTTGCCAGACAACGTGCGGTTGTACTGTTATCTTTTTTTCTGCACGGACTGCTCCCGGATTCCAAGCAATACTAAGTACCTCCATACGATGCTACCTCATTACGGAATTTCGTTCCAGGATAGCCCCGAAGTTGTCGCATTAGCCGCTGGCTGAAGCTGCTCACTAGTCCGCTGGCCCGGTGACTGACCTTCCGGTATCGACAACAGGTGCTGAAGCGCTTCTTCGACACCAAGGTGGCGGTTCCGCCGTACCGCCAGAACACGCTCAAGACGTTCGTGCGCATCCTGAACACGCAGTCGAACGTGTTACGCGACTTCATCCGCATCATGCAGCTGGAGGAGATCACGACGGAGCCCAACAACCCCCAGGTATCGGCAGCGACATCAGTCTGTAGCGTAGTGTCGTGTCGGAAGTACGCGCTGACCGTCTCGGGCTAGATCCATGACGGGAATGGAATTTCGGTGGTCTTGCTTGCCCTGGAATGCCAGTGTAGCGTAGTCGAGTTGACGTATGTTTTTAACTGCAACGTCGAAGAAACGAGTTCTCTAAATATTGATACCCTCTCGGGTTCGTATGTTTGCTGACGATGCAAAAGTTTATAGGAAAATTGAACACCAAGCAGACGCCTTTGCTCTTCAACAGGATCTATTATATCTCTGCCAGTGGTAAAAAAAACTTGGAAACTGAAACTGAACGCTGCCAAGTGCAAATATTTTCGGATGACTCTGAAAGCTGAGCCACTGGTAACAAATTATACTATCGAAATCACTGTGCTAGAGCATGTGGAACATATTCGTGATTTAGGCATAACCCTGGACACAAAATTAACCTTCAAGGTGCACATCGATCAAACTGTAAAAGTCTAACCGCGCGCTTGGTGTTCTCATTCGATCTTTTCAGAAGGCCAACCCGAGAGGATATCTTAATGTTTCATCGGTTTTAACCTCATACTGCGCGTATGTGCGTTCCAACATGGAGTTTTGCAGTGTTGCGTGGGCTGGCGCTGCTGCATCGCACACGGACCGCCTGAGCAGGATAGAGCACACATTTTTTATATGGCTCAACACACACAGTCGCCAGCGATCGCAATCACTGGCCTATAGAGACTTACTGAAACACTGTAAACTTGTATCGGTAGACGCTAGGCGAAAGCAGCATGATCTCATTTTTATCCGAAACATTTTTAGGGGTCGCATTTGTTCTCCCTCTCTTCTTGAGTCATTTTACTTACACGTGCCATCTCGCACCACCATTCAGCAAGAAAGAACGCTACTGCGTGTGCCATACGCAAGGGTGGCACGACAAAAGAGGGTCTTTTTACGCGACTTCCGAGGAGACTGAATACATTTTTACATATGTGCCCTGCTGCAGACATTTTTGCCGATAATTACGGAATATTTCGTGCAAAAGTCAGGGCCTACGTCGCCGCTTTGTAGTCATGGTATGGGACTGTGTTTTACGGGACTGTGTTTTATGACTTTTAGAGGTTTGTCGCATTAATGTTTTTATTCTTCATGTTCATCATTTTAACATTGTATACGCATTGTACGCATTTAACGCATTTAACATTGTACAGTGTTTGTGCTCTTATCATGTGTATATAATGTCGATTGCCCTCTATACCGATGTACCATTGTTTATCTCCTCTACTTTGCCTTTTATTTGGGTCATCCCGTGGGCAATGAATTAAATAAATGCAAATAAATACAAAAACTATGCCGGACATTGTTCGGGTTAGTCACTTGGGCTTTCGGGCACACAAACCTATCAATATTATATGGCGTGTTCGAGGACCTATGCTAGGTGGAAACTTGCTAAGATAATGCGATTTTCTGATCGTGCATGTATGATCTAGCTTGATGCAGTCGGTTTATGTCTTCTGACTAATTTTGCGTTTCCATGGATAGCAAGGCATCAGGATACATCCGACTGGTTAAATAGTTAACTATGCAGTCGGTTTATGTCTTCTGACTAATTTTGCGTTTCCATGGATAGCAAGGCATCAGGATACATCCGACTGGTTAAATAGTTAACTATGGCTCCATTTGCTCTCCCTCTCTCGCCGTCAAAGTGAGCGAACCATGCAAGGTTTTGAGGACCGCTCTATTGGGAAGCGAAGCTTAAGCGAGAACTATGCTGATCACTAATGGAAATAAGTATGATCACAAATCAGTGAGTGCGCCGTACAATGAAGGCCTGCCACCCAGGCCACGGCAGCGTCGTCGCCGTAGCTGTGAAGGTGAGACCTGACCGGAGTCGGCTGTCGGCAGGCGTCGTCGATGAACTGGTCGGTGGAGTGGTGCACCACGTCTCACCCGGCGGCGGCGCCGGCTCTCATCCCGCCCGGCGTGGTGTCGCTCATGAACGCCGGCACAAAGCTGCTGTTCTTCCTGCAGCTGACCCGGCGCGTGTCGACGGCGTCCGGCACCGAGCCGGCCCGTCTGGTGCTGCCCATAGTGTACGACATGGCCGACAACCTGACACAGTGCGCTGACAGGAAGGACTACCAGCCCAACCAGGTGGGCCGCCGGCGCCGCTCCCCTAAATGCGTCGACGGATTTTTCTCGTTATATGACTATCAAGGGCCTCCCGTTCCGGAGAAGCGAATAGGTGCTCGGGCAATCACCTTCGGTTCCGCGATGCCCCTAAAGGCGTCGCCCCCACGTAACTATGGCATGAAATGTGTCTAGCAGGGTGGCTCCCCGAGCAGTTTATTGTTACTTTTGGCCCATGAGGTGTTGATGGCCGTAACAGGTACCTTTTACCAGCCATTTGAAGAGACGGATATGCTTAAATTTTAGCACTGCCTAAATCTGCCGCGTTTTCGGTCCACATTTGCTGTCCAGATGCCAAAAACGGGCCCGTGCCGACGTAAACCATGCGACGAAAACGAATGGAGCTGTTCCAGTACCTCCCATCAGTGGCGGATCCAAGGGGGGCAAAAGGCATTCTCCCAACGGAAAAGCTCGGGGAAAAACTATGTTTCCCTCAGTGATCGATCTTCTTTTTCCCCCGACTCCGTTTTAGTTAATAGGCAAGACTTTGGTGCCTCAACTCTCGACTTCAAAACAGAACCAGTTAAGTTCAGTGTAAATATTGGGCCTTCGACCGGAAAAAGTATCTCGAGCCCATATTTTTCTTCCCGTGACTTTTTGTTTGCTTCTCGCCTCAAATACCCTAAACTCTACCGGCAAGGGATATTGTAGCGCAGCTTTTGCGGCGTGACTTTTTTTTGCTTTTCAACTTTTGACTTTGGTTTGCCCCTCCCAAACCCACCGGCTAGATCCGCCACTGCCTCCCATTACAATTTTTTGATGCGAGACTGCCAGATCTCTTGGCCATAAACGCTAGATAACTTTTCCATTCCACTCAACATTTAATGGACTTAGCTTTTTTAAGTACGGCCCATTCTTAGCCAAATCATACCTAGCATTCTTACCTCCACCGTTTTCCAGGACGCAAGAAGTTACTGTCCCACTGTTTATATTCCGATGTTATTCTGGTGTGGTTAGCTTTCCAAACCTAAGCCTACGTCAACTCAGTCTTAGTGCAATTATGGGGGCATTGGCGGATCCAGGACAAGATTTCGAGGGGTGCTCTCGAAATCTTCCCCCGCCACTGCAATGACGGACATGCGAGAGCAGGATGGAGTAGGCGCTGAAACATGCCTAATACCATTGGTGGATACAGGGGGGGCTAGGGAAGCTCAAGACCCCGGGGAAATCTCAGTGCTTATAGTCAATGATTAACGGAAGACTGTTCTGAGGCAACGCATTGCCTCTGATATTCCGTGTGAACTTGCCCCCTATTCCTTGCTCCTGTGTCCGCCAGTGGAATCGGGCATGTTCCAGCGTGGCTTCGCTACGCCCGCCATATTGGCACTGGTCAGTCGCAAACAGTTATCTCCTCCCAGTCTGTTCCAGTGGACACAGATATTTCGCACCTGCTCCGATGTCAGTAGTTTTCCAGGATTTTTCTGAGGCTGCGCTGGAACAGATCCATTGATGACGCGCTCAGCCTGACAGAGCCCCCCCTCCTAACGGCACCCGTGTCGCGTCAGTTGATGGTGCACATCAACCAGCTGATGCGGCGCAGCAGCGAGATGGCCGTCAGCGCCGGCGAGTGCTCCATCTTCCCCGCCGTCCGCGACGTCGTCCACAACTTCATGCTGCCGTCCGAGCAGGCAGCGGCGGCAGCAGCAGCGGGCGCGCCCCCGCAGCCGGCGGCCGTGCCGCCGCCCATGGGCAGCGACGGCGCACCCTCCCAGCTGCTGATGCAGCAGCGGCAGTACCAGCAGCAGCACCAGCAGGAGCAGCAGCACGACCAGGACCAGCAGCAGCCGCAGCAGCCGCCCCAGCCGCAGGACAGACCGATCCCGGGGGTGATGCCGGGCCAAATGCCAGGCGGCGGCGGCCCGGCCGGCGCGAGGGATCGGCTCTAGCCGCGGCCGCCGATGCGAACTGGCGCGTCTGTTATTTTTGGACGTTGTGTATTTCTGAGGCTGCCGATGCGCGTTTTAGCGGTACAAGTGCAGGCGTGAGGTGCTCTTATCATGTTTACTGATGCGTCGGCCGCTTCCTGTTTGGGTCAGAAATATTTCCAACGACCATGTGTTAGGCGAATTACTTCCAAGGCGCTAGATCTCGGAAAAATAGAAGTGGTATGTGATTTGTTAGATGGGGGCATGTGTTGAGACCGGGTTTATTGGAAGTTATGAGTCTCCGCCCTCCTTATTCGGAAAGGGAAATGAGTCATGAATTCGATCGGGGATAACTAGATTTCCCCGAGGTACAAGTTCTCATTGGCGCACGATGGCCTTTGAATATCGCTCATATCTGGAACGAGGTACGTAAAATTATCACTAGCGGAAAAAGTGAAACAATTGTAAGTGCAAACCGGTATTGTGTAAATATAAGTGTATGCTAAAACCTGCGTGGTATTATTCCATTATTGTTATTGTATTGTTCCATGATGGTGGTAGCATTATTGTTACCTGACGGTAACAATACTAAACAGCGTTCCGCTGGCAGCGCCGCATTCCCGACAACTCGCCAAGTATGGTCGCCAACGGCAGGGTGTCTCACTTCTCAACCTCCTTTCCGAGTCAGGTAATAACACAGTAGATGATGTAGATTTGTATTGTGATAAAAGACGGATGGTGTCACATTTACTCGTCATTGTCATCGCCCTCGTCCTCTTCATCGTCGAAGCTGAAGTACTTCAGTTCGTAGGAGTCCTTGGAGCTGGCCACCACGCGAAGGTAGTCACGCAGACTGTTCTTCTTCAGGTACTTCTTGGTCAAATATTTCAGGTACCTGCAACAAAATAGGGCTCAGCTATACTTCACAGTACAAGTAAAACGTTATCTTCGAAGTAGCAACATGAACGACGGAGCTGTACTTTGTGGCACAAATACACGTGGTGGGTCTCTACATAATTAAATCACCGGTTTAGTTTTTTGTGTTACCATGCTCTGGCCGCCAGGGTTGGAGACCAACAAAGGGATTAAAAATTGGAAGTTGTAGGGGTCTTAAATTACCCCAAACGCCCATGTACATACCAAATGTCCAGCTCGCCCAGGACAATGTCATTGTTTTTTTAGGAGGTGGAAAGAGCAGGCCGAGCGATGACAGCGCATTTCGAATTGCCGACACAAACCATCTGATTTGAATTTTTGACGGATTTGATCAGTCAAACGGAGCATACCGCAAAGCGCCTCGTTTCATTTTTACTTTCTCTCAAGTCACCTTTTACGGAGCAACAGCACTTCACTAACCTACTACTTTATAGCGCACGGAAGTTCTGTATGTGCCTAACGACTGTCGGCGATGGCGGGGACCCGCGCAGGACTGGTGCAAGGTCGCTGCCCCGCCCTGAACGCATGACATCGAACTGCATATAGCAAGTTATTAGACAAATGAAACAAAACCTGAGGTTTTCGACATGTTTTCACCGAGGAAATGTTCCAAAAACATTCCCTGAAATTTTGGGGTGAAGGTCATTGACCTATGACGGCACAGTATGGTGTATTCTTATATATAATTTCCTATAATTTAACTATTTCTTGCACTATAGTAACCGTCGGGAGGGAGTTGAGGATTGACCTTGGTCCTCTATGAACATAAATGAATAAGTATAATAGAATAATAATATAATATAAATATATGAGTGAATAAGACGCGACGTAATACAGGCAGAGACAGTGACTTCATAGCACACTATGTCGTACTAGGTAACGCAATTTGGCCAGGGGCATTGTGGTCAATGGCCTTGAAAATAATAGTATAACCGTGACAGTGTCTCAAAACCTGGGGTGCTGGGTACAGAACGACACCCAGTCAATCAGAATTTTCCACTCACTTTTATATTTTTTTTGCTGAATTTTCCACTAACTTCCAACAATATTTACTACTACTATTGAATAACTATTGAACAATATTTTACTACTATTGAATTTTACTCAACAATACTTACTACAAAGCCCAGTTCCATTGCCTCCTCTACCAACGTCCACTGGAAAAAGAGAGCAGCAGAATCGACTAGAAGATCGCCAAATTAACTCTGCTCTTATGCGCTTCTTTCGCTTTTCTGAAAGAGAATCTGGCGATTTCTATTTTCTGGTCAATTATACCTGGCATCCTTATCTCCACCGATTTCAGTGGAACAGAATCGAAATTCTGGCGCGGGCAAGACGCACAGTGCCCCTCCCCTGCCCCACCGGAGAAAGTTCCAATGGGTGAACACCGCCACTAAATTCCACCACTCGCAAAATTGGTGAGTGGAAAATTAGACACCCTAGCCTTGTGTTGCCAAAAAATGAGCTGACCGCTTTGAAAGATACATTTCTGGAAAGCAGTGTATCTGTACATATGATTTCTAGGCTTACGTCCTTGAAAAGTTGTTTTTGTATTTCTGATACCGAGAATAGTGAAAAACCATTTTTGGTCATCTTGCTGTTAAAAGCAATTACCTTGAAATTTGTATGGTAAGCAGCATATTTTTTTGACATTGTATCGTAGAAAATTAACCATTTATTGCGTAGAAAATAATTTTTATCCATATTAGCCCTTCATTGCTGCGTCCACGCCGTGTGACACCCAAATCCACTCACGACACCCTACGACACCCTAGGCATAAATACGCTGATATTTAAGTTGAACTAAAAGTGTCCGGTACTTTAATACATTGAAACTCTACATTTTCATTAAATGATTTTTTGGGCAACAAGAATGCATCCAGTTACCCTTCAAACATCGGCACTTTTTTGTATGGCTGGTCTACGGCGTGGACTTACCAAAACGCCGTCTTTACACCTAGTAAATAAAAGCGGCATCTTTAGGCTTTTTGAAAGGCTGGTTTCGTATTCGTTATTGACAAAACATTGTTAGTCTTCCTCCTGGTGTGCTTTTAGTTGTATAATTTTCTAGTCTATAAGGATTTAGAAAATTAATTTAGAGCAAGTTTTGAAATGCAAATTATGTTGCTCATGCGACCGGCAACTGGATTGCGATATAAATTTAAATTAGTAGTTGCTTCGACGCTGTCGCAGCCCGCCGCGCCTAGCTGATTGTAGACGAAAGGAAGAAACAACAGAAAGGAGGCTGCAGCAGCTTCGATTAATATTGATAGAAAGCAGCATACTCATATGAAGGTGAGTATATATGTGAAGAGAAGCAGGGAATTGACAGGTAAAGAAAAGAAACTTTTAGCAAGAGTCTGGAAGAGTTTATTGCCATGATAGAAAGTTTGTAGTTTCGTCTGGGTTAGTTAAGTGTAAACCAAGGCTCTACTGGGCCCTAGCATAGGTGTATGCGAGGTGCAGTGATTGAGGCCAGGAGTGGCCTCCAAAATTCCGATAGGTATAGGTATAGGAGGGGCGTTGTCCCGGACAGGAAAACTATAGTGTATGCGTAGATAATAAATTTTGGAACTAGGTATTGCATGAAAAAATCCCTTTTCATTTTTCACCACCTGCCGATCTCGAGGCCCCTCTGCAGAGTTGTCTAAGGGGACCCCGATATTTCGTCTCAGGGGCCCTTAAAAGCTGGTCGTGTGGGAGAGGAGGGGCACAAGAGTTGGTCTAGGGAAGCCCCCAAGAGTTTTAGTGGCTCCCAGAGTTCTTTCCCCCCAAAGGTTGGTCTCAGAGGCCCCCAAAAAGTTTTATTTGTGGAAATTCACCAACTCCTTAAAAAAATTGGAGACTGCATCAGGGCGTTTCAGCTGGTAAAGATTTCCCTGCTTAACCCAAATTTCTCACATGGGAATGGTCAAACAATGCTGTTTGGGGATGATTTAAAAATATTTACTTTGAGAAAATTAAAGGAAATATCCATCCTTCAGTTCAAACAAGGGCTCTGAAAGTTTACCACCTGAGTACAAAATTTGAAATTTTTTACTCCGCCATACATTTTGAGAGGAATTTTCCACTCACTCGCCATACATTCCGAGCTGAATTTTCCACTCGACACCCTAGCGCAAAACCTATTTTGGGTCACTGAACCGTGACCATCGGCCTCATCTTTATGTGAGGTGACCTCGACATATGATATACTTAATATGGCGCTATGTCACCACTCGGTCTCCAACGCAGGCCAACTGGTTCGACGGCGCGACTAGGGCGACTTCAAAATATAGGCGACTTCGAAAGCCTATAAAAGAAAATTTCACCCGATTTTCCGTTTTTAACCAATCGGCGCACCGTTTAAGTTCTCTCAAATGAGGCCAGGTAGAGTTCTTCGGCTACGAGCGATTCTCCAGCCACCTCGGAAAATGGGTGGGGTGGGGGTGCCCCCTCCCTTCAGTCACGCTCCCAAGTTCAAATCATACCACGTGACCACCGGGGAGGAGAGGGGCGGTAATAGGCGAATTTTTACTTTTTTCTCCGCGAAAGACAGGTGCTGGGACAAATGAAATTTTGATTCAGTAATTTCCCGGCACGCTCTATGGCATGGCTATGTCCCTTCAAATCCCATTATTAAGGTGCCACATTCCCTTTAAAAGGGCAGGAAAATGCAAAGCAAAAGTCGAGGCTTCATACAAAACATTCCCGTTATATTCCTACAGATTTGTACAATTCAATCAAATTTGCACTGATTTCATTCAACATTTTAATGTTATTGATTTCAATGCAGGTAATTTTGGATATCAATTTGGAGGCAAATGAGGGAGCAATATTTTTTTCCAAAGTGAAGGTAGGCAGCCACTGAGATGACGGCCCCCGCCATCACGTTAACGGTGAAGCTTCGGTGTAGTTCCAGATACAGAACATACATTTTTGATGGTTGATGGTACAAGGCGTCAACACCGTCCCTCAGCATGTTCAAGCGATGTTCGGAATTGGACACCAAATTTGGAAAAAAGTTAACAAAATTCCACAATATCCAAGTGATTCCTTGCGCTCTCGCTGACATTGAACCCCCCCCCCCCCCCCTCACGGTTCCATGAGCATTTCAGGTGTACCTACAATCTCGACGTTTCCTGGATGGAAACAATCTCGATACCAATCAACCACGGTGCCACTGCCATTAATCCCCCATCAGTCAAGTCGTTTGGTCCAGGGTCTATGAAGTCATTGATACTGATCTCTAAAGTGTTCACCGGAACCTTTCTTCAGCAAATTTTGTTTCCTTTAACGTGATGCATGACAAATACTTAAAATAAAAACTATCATAACCCACACAACAGCACAGAACTATTTACCATCATTTGACGAAACACTAACTATTACAAACAACCCACACAACAGCACAGAACTATTTACCATCATTTGACGAAACACTAACTATTACAAACCACAAGTTTCATGAAGAAACCACTTGTCGGTTAGTTAATCGGTCAATCCCACCCACCTTTTCCCAAACTTGATATCACTGGAGGCAGCAACGGTGATTTTGCTTTTTGCCCTCTCAATGTGGAGGTGTTTACCAAAGTTCTTGGTCTTGCCATTTACTTTGATCCGCTCCTGGAGGAATTTCTCCTGAGAAGAATGTCAAAGTTTAGGGAAGGTAACCCTAAACTCATCTTAGGGAAGGTGACCCTAAGATGGACAAAACCTTCCCTGTGGCAAAAGAACAAGACAAGCTGTAAATCAGTGAATTACTAACACACATATCCATATTACATATATCAAAACTTACAACATTGAACTATCTTAAGAGAATTGACTTAGAATTCCCACCAACAGGTTTGTTTGTACCAGGCATCAGCACACATCTCTACAATGTGCATTTAGTGGCCAGGACAGATAAAAATATAGCTTTGACCCCTCCCCATCAAGCAGACAAGATAAGGAATGATGACCAAAGTAGTAAGACAGCAAAGTGCATTACTCCTAACACAAGCAGCATGAGGGCATATCCTACCCAAACCCCATTAACAAAGATAAATCAGATAAATAGGCAATAGAAAGAGTTGAATGTGAAGCAATATTCTAATAGGGCTGGTGAAGTATGATACAAGAAGCATTGCAAAGTGGTGCCACTGCCCATTTATGAAATGTCTTAATCTGGTGTTAACATACCAGGTGCCTTTTGGGCTGAAAAGTCTCAAAACAATGAAACTGCTTATTAGAGGGACATTGTATGAGCTAAGGCAACAGCCCAGCACAAACAACAAATATGCAGTTCCTGCAGGTCTTCATGGGGAAAACAACAAAAGTTTGACCACTTATTTACCAGCACACCCACTTCATGAAGCATTCACAACTTACAAAGTCTGAAGCCTGCATGAGTCCATCTTCAACAGGGTGGGTGCAATCAAGAACAAACTTGATTGTCTCAACCTTTTTCTTGCCCTTGCCTTTGGCGGGCTTGCCCTTGGCTGGCGCCTGAAACTGGAGAAAAAGATGATCTTATTATTATGCCTGAGAGCAATGCAAACAAAAGCAACACAAATCAAAGTCATTTTCCTCATTTAATGTCTAATATAACTCCACCTACCCCAAAACACCCTTCCACTTCAAGAGGACCTCTCCACAAAACTAGAAACACCATACCTGACCTGACCTTTAATCATTCAAGTAACTCACTTTTCTTAGTTGTCAATGATTGCTCACCTAATTCAGGAAATTAACCATTTCAACTAATTGGGTACTGGATACCATTGATCAGTCACATTCACATTAAGAAGTAATAAATGACAACCCCATCAATTATTACCTATCTTGGCACATTACTTTCCCAGGGTGAAAAGCCTGCAAGTGATTCTGTGAAGTCAGCCCAAAATCAGTAATAAACAGATGATACCCTATGCTGCACAGTTTGATACTTTCCATGAGATGTTGTCACTATGAGTGCCCCCCCCAAACAATGAGGGTGATGAGAATTTGGGAAAAATGAGATGATCACTGGTGAAGCAGGTGTCTGGGAGTAGAACAGAAGCAAATACTAAGCACACAGGGTAATGAGGTAGGTGACTTCACACATGTTGCCAGATAACTACAGGTTGATCTGTATGATAAGTGCCACTGTTCAAAAGCTCCAATGGATCAAAACTTCCTTTAATTATAATTACTACAGGTTAATATAAATCATAAGTGCCACTGTACAAAACTTCATCCGGTGCAATATTCCAAGTACCACAACTGGTGTTGACCACAACTGGTTAGGTTAGGTCAGGTTAGGTAGGCACAAAGCATAGCCACAGCAGCTGATGAAGGCGAAAGTGCCACCAGTAGGTTAGGTGCGCCACAGGCCAGCTTGCTGAGTCAAGAAAAGGTTAGGTCAGGTTTGGTTACGTTGTACTACATGTAGAAATATTTAAGAATTACCAAAGGTTTTTGAAAGTGTCACTCAGCAATGTCAAAAAGCAGTTTTGTCACTAAGAACATTTCAAAGGATGTTTCAGCAATGCCAGAATATTTCACTGGAGGAAGCTTTGAACACTGGCACTTGTTCAGTGCATTTTTCTCCAAAGTTAAGAGTTAACTTCATGTGAGAGGTGGCTATATTTATCTATAAACTTAGCTGGCGCGAACCCTACGGTCTATTGCCGGGTATTATGGTAGTAGGCAGATCACATCTCGCGGTTCAAAAGGATCACATCAGAAGGTCCACTGATCAAAGGGTCTAATGTTCATAGGCTCCACTCTTTGAAAGTTAGACCTTTTGAATCAGAAGTACTACGTTCAAAAGGTCCACAAAGGCGTGCGCAGATGCTTGAGAGTGGGGTGGATGATGCTGCAGAGGCGTGCTAAGACATATGATTATAGGAGGAAATGAGGGTTAGGTTAGGTTAGGTTAGGTTAGGTTAGGTTAGGTTAGGTCAGGTCAGGTCAGGTCAGGTGTGTATGCCCTTAGTCCCTATTTCCTAGACTGGGGATATCAACCCTCTTTCCAGAACCTGAGTGCGCCTCTGGTCTGGCTACCACTTTTCGAAATGTTTTAGAAATATCCCCACATTCTGCAAGAAAATCTCTAGAGATGAAACAGACGGAAGGAGGGGAAGTTTGAGTAGTGTTAAGTGGTACCCAGACCAGAGGCGCACTCAGATTCAGGAAAGAGGGGTGATATCCCCAGACTAGGAAATAGGGACCAAGGGCATACACAATTGACCTGACCTGACCTAACCTAACCTAACCTAACCTAACCTAACCTAACCTAACCTGACCTGACCTGACCTGACCTAACCTAACCTAACCTAACCTAACCTAACCTAACCTAACCTAACCTAACCTAACCTAACCTAACCTAACCTAACCTAACCTAACCTAACCTAACCTAACCTAACCTAACCTACCCCACCCTACCCTACCCTACCCTACCCTACCCTACCCTACCCTACCCTACCCTACCCTACCCTACCCTACCCTACCCTACCCTACCCTACCCTACCCTACACTAACCTAACCTAACCCTCATTGCCTCCTGTTATCAGGTGTCTTAGCACGCCTCTGCGGCATCATACACCTCACTCTCATGTATCTGATCACGCCTCTTTGGACCTTTCGAACGTTGGACTTTTTGAAAGTTGGACCTTTTGACCGGTAGCACCTATGAACTGTGGACCTTCTGATGTGATCCTTTTGAACCGCGAGATGTGATCTGCCTACTACCATAATACCCTATTGCCGTACTTCGCGACTGGCTGATACCCTCGACCGCTTGAACCCGGCTTCCAAGCCCGTCTGACGATCCTTCCACTCACCCCATACGTGAAACAAATTGATTATTCCAGAAATCTAAGGCATGATACAACATAAATGCATTAGTTCACGCATTAAACAGTATTCTAACATTCCACGTACCTTGCCCATCCTTCCTTGAGCACTCCACACCTCAAAAGGAAGTACAACGTCGCTGGAAATGTATAGTGCTGTAGGAATGGAGTAAATTTCGTTCCTTGATCAAGCAATCACAGAAATGACTAAGTTAAGGATTTGGTAAGCATTAAATATAAGTTAATATTGAAAAGCCTGATATATGCTGAAATCCCACGTAAATATAAATAAAAGTGAGTGCGCGAAAAGTGCTGTGAGAAGTGAGAATAACGTGGGTAGCGAAAACCCAAAAAGTCTCATTTGCACCATTTACTTACTCCTCTAAATTTGTAAAATCTTCGTCACCTGTCCAGAAAACTAGCTTTATCTCTTCATCTCAATCTGGCGCTGGGAGAATAATGTAGGACGCAATTCCGTAAAGAATATCATTTTATATCTGAATTGGTTAAGCAGACTAGTGTCCTCGTTAGTATAGTGGTGAGTATCCCCGCCTGTCACGCGGGAGACCAGGGTTCGATTCCCTGACGGGGAGCGTTTTCCCACCGCCAAAAATCCACACATAGGCGCAGGGCCAAAGTAACGCAGGGCTGGAGATCCCTTCTCGATTCAGAAGTCGTTCTGGGTGGGTTAACGCTGGCACGGCAATAAAAGCCCTGTACAAAACATATAGGAGTACTGATATTCAGGAGGGTCCGGTCTCTTAAACCCCTTGGATGTAGGACCAGGGACGCCGCCACGGAATTTTTACAGGGGGGGGACGGACCCGGGCTGGTGCTGACAAATTTTGAGCATATTCGGTACCTGACACCCTTAACCCTCGCCCCACCGCAGGGCCATCGATGGCCCCCTAAGGTTTTTCCGGGATAGCAGAAAAACGACGAGGCGCAGCACCGCGGTTGAGGGCTCTACCTCTCACTGCATCATTTTCCCATCATCCCTGAAATTTTTTACCCCGGGTCACCCAAGGTCAGGTCACCAGACGAGGTCAACCAAGGTCACCTCACTTCAACTTTAGAGCTCTGTAAGAGCTACATTTCAAAGTCGATCAATTTGAAACTTCCTACACTTCATGGCCCCTCCAGGGTCTACAAGGTGTATATCCGGGATTTTTCGATTTCGTGCCCTGAGGTCAGGTCGCGAGGCGACCTCTCCCATTGGAAAAGCATGGGGAAAAGCTGTTTCATGATATAAAAGCCACAAAAATGATTGCAAATTCTCAGACTGCTCAGAACAGCGTTTTTGGACACTCTTTCACGGATCCCAGGGGTCATATTTGCCATTTGACTTTTCCAAGGTCATCCAAGGTCACCAGAGGTCAAAAACAGTATTTTGACAATAACTGTTGACCTAATTAAGCTAGAGCGGTGAAACAAACACCATCGTGTTTGTCTTGTCACTGGCTTTCATTTGATATACGACAAAGTCACTTTTTGACCTCAGGTCATATTAGGTCACGAGGTGACCTCTGGAGGTCAAACCACTGGCGGGAGGTCTTTACGTTCCACATAGCGGAAAAAGTACTGGCAATTTGCTATCAAATGTACTTTACCAGGCCTCAATAGCTCTAATGACATAAGAGTTATGTCCAGTTTGCTTAATCATTGCATATTTGAGTGAAAATAGCCGATCTTGACCTAATTTGACCTCTGGAGGTCAAACCATTGACCTGAGCACTAAAACATGTGAAGTAATTTCTTCCTGAATTCACGCGAGCTTTCTATTGCACTTTGCAGATTTGCGCTAACGCCCATATTTTCGGAGTTAGAGGGGGGCCATCGATGGCCCCCCGTGTTGCGAAGGTGGCGCCGGACCCCCGGTGGGGCGCGGGTTAATGGCGATGGACCAAAAGTTTGGGGGGACGTCCCCCCGCTTTCGGCACCCATGCTCCTAGCCCCTTCCACCGAAATGTAAATATGAATCCGCTACTGGCCGTCCGGCGCAGATGGGAAAGGTGCCATATATACTTAGCCGGGGCGGGGCACAGGGCCAAGATACAGTCCAGGGGCACTTGGCTCTGGACCGATGTTGACCTTCGGTAGCCTTTTCCGCGGCCGTCTCCTATACCTACAGAAGATACGGTTACACTGGGACTGCGCGCTCCAACCGTTAACCAACGCTGCGGCACCACATGTTAGTGGGGTGCAAGGCGGGGCATTCTTGTGCTGGCCATTATACTCTTTTCTTTTCAGAGAGTCAAGGCCCCATTTGGAGGAGTAGGGGGTGTATAAAACTTAGACGCCTTAGTAATAAAAATATGTTTCCAATTTTTGTGTTATTCCAAATTCCATAAATTATAGATTCCGCTCAGGGCTGCTGGTTTTTTTCGGCGGCAAGAGGCCAAATCCGAGTTAGGCGCAAAAAAGGGTTCAAAATTTATTTTAACTGAAATGACCAAATAAGTAAATCAAATATGCCCACAAAAGCCAGATTTAAGGCTAAAACGACCCCAAACAGTAGTCATAAACCCACAGAAAAACGACTCATATCACTGTTTAGGTTTAGACTAATTCAGCATCATCAATTATCTTGGCCGCACCACTCCCCGCTAACATTTAATAACTCTCCTGCTTTTCCAACTGTGAATTTCTTGCTCTTGAACAGTGGGAAATCTATGATTTTGATAAGTGGGGGGGGAGTGCGTAACCTCAGAGGGCGCACTATGTCATCAGCTTTTCACCCAAAGGGTGCCTATAGTAGGGTGCCTATCGCATCCTTGGCGTCCGGTTTTCGGTGGCCATCACTTTTGCGGATCGTCCCTCCCACCGCCATAACAGTTTTCTGCTGCTCTGTTGCTTTTTGGTGTCAAAACATATCATTTAGGAGCGGAGAAGGCCAAAGGGAGCCAAATTTAGCAAGGATCAAACAAAAAAATACATTGGGTCCCAGCTCCCAGAAAAAGGGCCAAAGTGCCAGATTCCAAGAAAGGGCCGAACGAAAAAAAAATCACCGGGCACGACAAGAAAGGCCAATTAGAGAAAGATGGTCATCAAATGGCCAGCCTGGCAGACCTGAAGCTGCTGCACTGTATGCTAAATGAATAAACTATTTTTTATTTTTCTTTATAAGTGTGGCAAACCAAGTAAATTCTCAATGCATCAAACACATACAGGGGTCGAAAAAGTTGCCATTTTGCCATTCTAAATGGTGACAGATGGAGTTCCACCGGGTGACAAAAGTCACAAGTCGATTTACAAAAATGGCACCTCTAATTCTCATACACTGCAAAACCTGCAAAATCTCGGATTGACTTATTGGCCCATTTTAACCGTCTTCGCCATAAGCTTTGTTCGACTAACTGTATTTGATAAATGTGGTGAATTATTCGAGCCATATTCGATCCTAGGGGTCGAAAAAGTTCAGGCCCTCGCCTATCTCTCAGCATGGGCTGGTGACACGAATGGTGATAAAGTGCCACTGTCACCATTGCCCCCAGGCTATGTCACCAGCCGTATTCACTTCTCCCTCCGTGGTCGAACGCATCACTGCTATAATCAGCTGAGCGGCTCGGCCTTCACCGCACTGCGCCAGCCGCCGCATTAGGCGCTGTAAATATGTATTTATAGATTAGGCGCTGTAAAAATATAGAGAGCGGAAAGGCAGGGAAGAGGAAGGAAAATATTGGTTGCTATCTTTGTTCCGCATGTGGTGGCAAGGTGGCGAGAGTAAGTATAGGTGTTCATCAGTCAGTTTCGTACTTAGTATGATATAGAAATACTGCTTAAACCTGATATAAGTGCTGCAGTGAAGGCAGACTTTTTGCCTCTGTGCTTACTGGTATGCCGAGTCGGGGACTCAAGTGGGGCACTTGTAACTGGGTACCTAGGTACCTATCTCTCTAAGCCCGTGCGTGGAAATCCTTGGGGGTCGGACCCCTCATTGGCGGAACCAGGAGAAACTTTTGGAGAAAGCGAAATCAATGTTTTGGAGGGGGCTCCATCAAGAAATCCCGAAAATATAGTATTTTAAAAGGGCCTAAATTTGGGTAACGAGGTAGCTGGCTTCACACATGTTGCCAGATAGAAGAATCACAGCAGGCTAATCTACATCATAAGTACCACAGTTCAAAAGCTCCTATGAATCAAAACTTCCTTCAAAACATAAGCGCCACAGGTTGATCCGGATCGTAAGTGCCACTGTTCAAAAGCTTCCTTCAGTTGAATATTTCAAGTGGTCTAGCTGTTTTTTGCATTGCTGAAACATCCTTCTATGAAATGTTCCTAGTGCCAAAACTGCTTTTGGCATTGCTGAGTGACACTTTTTCAAAAACCTTTGGTAATTATTAATATTTCTACATGTAGCACAACATAACCCAACCTGACCTAACCTTTTCTCGACTCAGCGAGCTGGCCTGTGGTGCACCTAACTTACTGGTGGCACTTTCGCCTTCATAAGCTGCTGTGGCTACACTGTGTGCCTACTTAACCTAACCGAGCCTAACCTAACCTAACCTAACCTAACCTAACCTAACCTAACCTAACCTAGACTAACCTAGACTAACCTAACCTAACCTAACCTAACCTAACCTAACCTAACCTAACCTAACCTAACCTAACCTAACCTAACCAGTTGTGGCCAACGCCAGTTGTGGTACTTGGAATATTGCACTGGAGGATGTTTTGAACAGTGGTACTTAAAATATACGTTAACCTGTAGCAATTCTAATTAAAGGAAGCTTTGATCCATTGGACCTTTTGAACTGTGGCACTTATCATACAGATCAACTTGAAGTTATCTGGCAACATGTGTGAAGCCACCTACCTCATTACCTAAATTTGGATCTTTTGGTAGGCAAAAGACGCTATTTTAGGCTTCGGCAGGGGCAACAGCCCCTTTGGCCCCCCTTGGATCAACCCTCGGACCCCTGAATTTGGGTCTCCCATAGACTTTATATGGGGCTTGTAGTGCTGTGCCAGCATCAACTCACAGACACCTCCAGGCCTGCCTCATGCAGTGCCTATTTGAAGCAAAAAATATTTTTGTTTCATCTTAGGAGTGTGTTGCGCATCAATATCTAGATTTAATAACTGCAAAACATCCTACTTCTAGTCTGCAAAAAGTTGTTGATTGCCACAATGACAAGAATAAGAACTTGTAGTTTGAGTCGTTTAGGAGGTAGCTTTTGGGGGTGGCTATGACTAGTAGGGATGGGGGTCAAGACCAGTATGGGGCAGTCTATGGGGGAAGAACAGTAGGTAAGCAGATTGTGTCAGGTTTCAACATCTTATTAGGGTGGTTGTTGGGCATAGTGAGCAGTTTTAGTACCTGCTTAGCTCATGCCTATATAATAAATCATGTGAAGCATTGATGTTCATATATGGATTCAGACCTACCATCTTCTGTCTGTGGGGCACCACTAGCACACTCTGGGTGGTGAGCGCCACCACGAACTCATGCAAGCATCACAAATATAAAATCATTTAAAAGTGATAATAATGATTTTTGAGGTATTTCCATGGTAAAGTTATGTATATGGAAATATTTGTGCCATGAGTTTAAAATTTCAGCAGTCTTAAGAAGCCTGCCAAATTTTTCAGATTGGGGTCAGCAAAAGAAACTGCAGGGCACAAACATACTTGGGGGCAGAACTTGTAGTGCTGGGGCAAGCAGGGATGAACCACCCGATGCATATTTTAACATGATGGATAGGTGAAGTATGTTGGTGGTTGTGGGCATTTGAGGACAGAATATGTGATTTTTGTGGCTTTTCATTTGCAGGTAAACAGCAAATGTGTATTACTCCATATAGGAAAAGAAGAAAGGAGTGCCACTGCTTCAGTTTTAAAAACATTTGCCTCTTCAATGTCCCTTGGCTAGATAATGCTAGTGAATAAAAAATGATGGAAGTCTGGTTTGAAGAAGTGTTTTGGGAGATTAGGCAATGATTAGCATGATGTGCTTTTCTCTAGCAATGATGCAAAATGTTTCACAAATGTGAATGAAATATTGAATAAAATGTTTAAAGCCAACATAATGGTAACTGTTGCAATTTTTGCTGTTTTCAATGATCAACACCCTGCAAAATGTATCTTGATATTAGTATTTATATTATTTTAAGCATTTAGAAAGAGAAAATTGATCTTGGCAAGCCAAGGGTAGGGACCTAAAAATGTTTGACAAATCAAAGAGCTGTCATAACAATATTTTATCTAGGCAAGCCATGTTCTTTCTGCCTGTGTCATACACAGACATGATTGCATGGAACTGTAGTGCATTCATCTGATCATAAGTTAAAACAGAGTCAGTGTAACTGGCTGATAAATGACCAAAAATATTTTCATTCAGCATGACTTTACAATCATGCAACAAATCCTCTTAATGTGGCTCCTGCCTTGTCTGTGAAACATTGTAGGTGTTATTAGTTTTTGCTGAAGCAGCAGGTGTATAGGTTTGGAATGGGCTTTAGGCATTTGGGACTGTGGGAGAGGGGATTGGGGAAGTCACTAAAACATGCAAATACATGCAAATTTTTATGACAGCTTTAAGAAAGTTGTCTAGATAGAAATATGAAGGGAATATTCCTGATTGGATGGAAAGTAAGCTCACTCACATATCTGGCTCAATTGAGGTGCATTGTGCAGGATGCAACACTGTATACATGTTTCTGCATATTTTTTTGCACTCTTAAACTCTTGCACATTTTGGGAATGGTCAGGTACAATGTTATCCCTCAATATGCTATCGCACAATCTTTCACGTGTAGAACTATTATTTTAGCGAACAATTATGTTTGGCCTGGTGCCTATTGTGCTGGTCCTCTTTTGGCACTCTTTGTACACTGAGATGTTTTGGGACTTCTTGCTCTATTTTTTCTGCCACTGCTATTTAAAAACTGACTTTAAAAGCTCTTAAAGTATGTAGTAAGTTTTGAGAAAGAGGATACAAAATACTGTCAATTCAGTTACATAATTCCTTTCCTCTGCGATGCCGACAACTAGAGAACATTGTTGCTTGGGGCCTGCTTTGGTTTGATACAGGTGGGACTGGTGCAATGGCGTAGCCTAGGGGGTCCGTGGACTCCTCTTGGGCTTACTGTTCTCTGTAAAGCAGGAATATGGGTGCTGGTGCTCCCCCCCAGCTTGGTCTCGGGGACCCCGATAATCAGTCTTGGAGGGCCCCAGAGACTCGCTCTCGGGGACATCTGAGCATCTGTCTTTTGGGTTCCCGAACATTCTTGGGGCTCGAGCATCCTTCTCGGGGCCCCCGATCTTTTAGCCCTCGGGAATTAGTCTCGGGAGCTCCTAAACATTGGTCTCGAACATTACTCCCGGAGGCCAGGGACATTGGTCTTGGGGGCCCCGAATATCGGTCTTGGGAGCTCCCGAATATCACCCTTGGGGGCCCCGAGACCACTGCTCGGGACCAAGATCGGAGGGTCTCGGAAAAAAGTGCTCGGGTAGATGTGGATGTGTTGAGAATATGATGTTCACTGAGGTGGATTCCCTGCGATTGATAAAAGTATACATTTTAGGGGCATCGAACATCGGTCTTGGAGCCCCCGAGCATTGCTCTTGACTCGGAGACTGTGATCATCGGTCTCCTGGACACCTCCCACACTCAACATCATTCTTGGAGGCTCCCGAGCATCACTGGGTCCCTCTGAGCTTGGTCTTGGAATCCCTCGAGAATCCGTCTCGGGGTCCCCGAATATCGGTTCCGAGCATCGCTCTGGGGGGGGCGGAGAGGCGAGACCAGGTTTTGGGGGTCCCGGAGTGATTCTCGGGGCAGCGAGGCAGATGTTCGGGGCCCCCAAAGCGATGCTCGTGGAGTCCGAGACCGATGTTCGGGGGCCTCGAGACTGATTCCCGGGGTCCCCGGAGGTCAAGTTTGGGGGCCCCGAGACCAATGCGTACGCTTTCAGGAACAAGGTCAGCTCAAAGCAAGTGAAGTGCTCGTTCAGTGAGCAAGGTCATTTCGAGCATCGCGCTCAGAAGCCATCGTGAATTGGTCTCATGGACCCCTGAACACCGATCCCGAGCAATGCTTTCGTTGTGTCTCCCGAAACTGCTGCGCGAGAGCAAGCTGGGGGGGGAATCTGAGAGATATTTATGAACATCAAGGGTGCGAATTTGTTTTTTTATAATGTCGTGACTGTATGACCTTTAAAATATCAAAATCATATTATTGCGTGGTAATATCTTTCTTCACGGCAAATATTCAGCGGTAACATTTAACTGCTACCCTCTCGCTGTGAGTTTCTTTATCTATAATTTTCTAAGAAAAATCACTGAAGTGACATTGGAATATTTCGCTGCTCAACAGGCACAAGTGCGTGTGGTGAGTGGTGAGAGCCGCCAACTGCGAACTCTGAAGATGATTCTCCACCAGCAAGTCCTTCCTCATCTGATCCCGTCCGTCCGAGCGGTGAGCTTTTCTCCTTCCTTCCTTCCATGACATGTTCGTAAGATATCCAGATATCACAATTATTTTTAAATATTAATAAAGTGCGCCTTTTCCAATCCTTAAAAGGAAAAACCTGGGTAAAGTTCACTGTGCTTATTGGAAGAAATATTTACTCATGAACAGGTGGGTATGGAGGGAGGCATTAAGCTATAAAGGGTCCACTCTGACGGTTAGGCTCCAAGCCAAATCCTGGTCGCGCCACCTGCCTCCGCCATGAGGGGTCCGTCGGAGTTGGCTGCGGGCATGCTGGGATCGTGCGAGCCACAGCACGCAGCTCCCTATCGATGATGTCGACAGTGGTGCAGGGAGCCATGCTGCAGCTGCGAACTCTGTCACTTCGCGGTTGTAGCCTTTAGCCACTGTCCGCAGCTTTAGCTTCCGCTTACCCTAGGATCTTCCGGTCAGCTGTGTAGCTGAGTTACCCCTGGCTTGACATTCGTGCATGAACGATAAAATGCAATTTATCCTATGTGTGGTCCTGATTGCCAGGGGCATATCCAAAGGGGGAGCGATCGGCTCCACCCCCTGCGCTGACCTTAAGCACCGGAAAGAAACGCCTCCCGCCGCAGCCGCTGGGCCACCGCAGAGGGAGCCCTGCGGCTTTAGCTAGGCCCCGCAAGCTTCCAAATCAGGGGAAATAAACTTTGCTTTGCCAACATCAGAAGCTACTGCCCAATTCCCCGCATATGCGGAAAAATTCCGGGAATTGATGACTGTTTCTCTATGTTCCACCGTGCCGCACAAGGCGGTTGGCAGTCATTGCCAGGACAAGGCTGCGGTTGGGCGTGAGAGCCAACCCTGCGCCCAGCGGATCCCGGGATTTGAACCCGAGACCCTTATCTCAGAAGGCAGGCGCGTTACCCCTGAGCTACACTGGTCTCTACACTGGGCCCCTGAAAAGCTTCTGGGCCTCCTTTGGTTCACTCGGAACCTCTGAGTCTGCGACCGGGGTCCTCACAATTATCCCAGGCCCACTGCTGCCAAAGTCGGGCCCCTATCTCAGCAGTTGCGGATAATTTCCCTGTTTTCCACTCGGGCTCCCTGTGGTAGAAGCCGGGCTACCAGCGGTTGAGCTGGGCCTCCTGTGGCTATCCGGGCAGCCTGACATGCTCCGGGCGCCCTTTAGTCCAATTGGAACATCTAAGTCTGCGACCGGGCTCCTCCGAATTACCCCCAGCCCACTGCTGCCGAAGCCGGGCCCTATTCTCTGCAGATGCAGATAATTCCCCTGTTATCTACCCGGGCCCTCAGTGGGTCCAGCCGGGCCCTTTGCGGTTCACCCGGACCTCCTGTAACTATCCGACTAGGGTTGATAATCCCGGGACATTTTGCAATCCCGGGATTCATCGACCCCTCAATCCCAGGATATCCCGGGATCCCGGGATTGGGCAATTTTTTTCAATGAACATGTCAACAATTAGCGTCTGCTTTAGATAACGTATGTGGCGTATTCTTAACAGCATAGTAAATATTTCCCGTTAAGGATAACTCATAGCATACTATTCTCACCATGCGGAAGGCACATGAAAATTCATATGGACACTAAACAGAATAAAATGCTCTGCTCCCCAAACAAATGAAGACATGTGCATGATAATGACAATATATATTTCTTGGTTATATTTCTAGTCATATTAAAATAGAGGTATTTACCTATTGTGACCCGGCCTATTGTGTCCTGGTCACACAAGTCACCTGCCACGATAGTAGCACTTGAGGAAGCAAAGGGCATCAACGGCTTCGTCGCCGAGACTCGACCGTTCTTTAGTGACGATATTCCCGACAGTTGAAAACACACGTTCCGACTCAACACTCGTAGGGACTATGTCCTTGAGCCAGCTGTAGGACAGAGCTATCATAACCGTTCTTCCAGAGGCAGGCAGGTTTTCCAACTCTTTCCTAATGGCCTCGGTCATAAGCGAAGGATTGTAGAGACTTAGCCTGGATGCACTTGAACTGTGATCTGGCTCTGGAACTCTTATCTTATCTAGAGCCTGTTGAAGCATCGATTGAAGCGACTGTGCTGGCTGAGGATCATCAACGTCCATCGCTTCTGCACCTACAACTACTTCGGAAGCATGCATCTGTCCCAGGCCATTTTTAACATGTTAACTGGGGGGCCAATTGGCTCCCCAGTCGGCCGAAATGCCCCCCCCAGTGCTGGGAAATTGGCCCCCCAGCAAAAAGACAAGTCTTGCTTAAAACTTAATAAACAAAAACTCACCTAACGAAAATAAAACAGAATACCACCCGTTAATAATAAGTTTGTTCTATTGCTCGTCCCAAACCGACAATCCACACAAATTTTATTCAAAAACTACCATCAGTAGCTGTCTACTCCATCGTGCAAAAACGTAACAAAGCAAGTAGTTGCGGGAAATCCCGGCCAAGTAGCCTCAGCATCAATTTAACTAACCACAACGCAGTAAATAGTCTAAAACCAATCAAACATCGTTTTCTATCCGACCAGAAGCCCCCGCCATCCAGAACCGTGGCACTGCATGATGCTCTCATTTCAGACGTGGTCGGTTGTCAGCGCTCAGAGCTCGTTCGTGGATTAGGCGGGACACAGAGTAGTCAAAGCGCGTCAGACTGGTTACTGGTGTGCTGGTGCGAAGTACTTAGCCCATCTATTATTATTATTGTGTTGGTAGCATACGTGAAATTTATGGTGAGATCGTTGCATTACTTTTTTCTGTAAAGTTGATAGGGGAGACCGGGGTCAACTGTAACGATTCTTACTTTTCTGCTTCAGGAAGGGCAATGCTTTGTGCCAGAAAACTTTTCATCATATTTTCAGCAACCTTGACATTTTGGCTATCTGGCACATGTAGCACTATACCAAAATAAAAACATTGATTGGTCTTTGCTTGGCTAGTACATAACTGCATAACTTGGCTTTGAAATACTTACTTCAAATGTTACATTTGACCCAATCAAGGGTCAGTTGTGACACCCCAGGGGTCAATTGTAATATATTAATGCCATGCGTCTGGTTCTTTTCGATCGCGATGCATGTCTCGTTAGGGTCGTTAAAAAAATTATTTTCAGACTCGAGCTCGAACAGAGAAACTGACACGGTGTGAACTGTGAAGCGATGCCAGGTATAATCTACGTACATGCAGAAGGGAGAGCCTGGCTTTTGCTTGTGTTTGAACATTTCAGGTAGGGAAAATATTAAGCATAAAACAACGCTGTAGCATGTTGTTGGATTCTATAACGATTTTTAATACTATCAACGACGCTTTCCACGCCATTTTTAGTGTTGGAAAATATCGGGATCCCGGGATTCAGAAATATATAATCCCGGGATTCGGGATTAATATTATCCCGGGATCCCGGGATCCCGATCCCGGGATTATCAACCCTATATCCGACCCCTTGAAGTGCTTCTGGATCCCTGTGGTCCACTTGGGGATGAGGTGGCTTAGTGGATAGCACCCTTGTCTTCTAAGCCACCGGTCCCGGGTTCAAGTCCCGGCGGAGCCTCTGAATAAATCGATCTTATCCCCAAAATCCCTTCCAACAGGGTGAGAGTTGGCGACGCCGTATGACCCTGGCAGTTGGTGCGTCGTTAAACCCCAACAGTTATTATACCTGTGGTCCACTTGCGACCTATGTGTTTGCAACCAGGTCCCTCACGATAATCTCAGACATGTTGTGGCCGAAGCCAGTCCCCTACTTCTAACATGCATGCCCCCTCCCCCCATGGTCTACCTAGGCCTGACTACAGTCGGCCTCTGCCTTGCTTGCGGTTACCCCTTTGGTATCGGCCCTCTGTGGCTGCAACCTCCGTCTTTTCTTGGGAGCCGTAGGTAACTCTTTATTCAAACAGGCCACATCATATTCGATGCGATTTGAGATGGTTCTGATCACTGATCCTAGCGGACATTTGGTCAATCCCTGAATTTGTGGAGATCCGATGCAATGTTTAGCGGACCTCAGCGAATTTAGCGCCGGTGCATAGCTTTGTGACCCACCAGAGTTCTTGAAGTTGTCTGCCTCCCAAAACGGAGGTTAAGTTTTTGTGCTCTTCGAAATATATATACATACATACATATATACGTGTTTAATGAAAATATATTCCTTGCACTGTCCAGCCCCCAAAGCTATTCCTGACCCCCTGCCAAGGCCCCCTTTGGTAATTCCTGGATCCGTCCCTGCTGATTGCTCACATATACTTCCTTCGGCTTCAAAAGATAGATAAATATATCAGAACTTTTAGCTCTGGCTTATATTGGGAGCATAATACACAAAAACAATGAAAAACGGTGTAATAACTCAAAGAAATAAGGGTTTTGGTAGCATTTTTTAATTTGGTGACACATTCGTGATGTGGAATTTCAAATGGTGACACGCCAGCAACTTTTTTGACCCCTGAACACATATGGCTTATAATCTAAATCGAGACCGGTTTTATATACATACATAGTTACTATGGTGTGGGGCTATGGCCATAATTCCAAGTTAACCGGTGGATTAGCCGCAGCACCGGAAATGCGCAGTCAACTGATGCCTCTTTTTCAAGAGTTTCGACTGGGTGTGGTTGGTAAATCAGGCAAAGCTTGCAATCAAGTGTTCTTTACGGTGTTTTTGAATTTTTATTTTGTTTTGAAAGATATTTAGCTCATTGGCGGATGCTATAAATTACAGCCTGAACAGCTTGAGTGCGCTGTGAAGACTAAATTAGCTACAAAATGAGCATAGTAGCTGCCACTTGCATCAAATCGTTAAAGGGAGATACGCGAAAAAATTATTGGCTAGATCAAAAGGTCACAAAAAGTTGTTTCAGAAGTCCTTTAATAATTTTTGCGAATTCGGCCTGCAAATGCCTTAAAATTGCTCTCAAAGTCAACATTTCTAGACGACTTTACCGGTACACCTCTTATCGATGTAAATGACGTACCCCCGGCTAAGACTATCAAATTCTCTTAAAAAACGGTCCCATTTTTCCTAAGCAGTGACTTGAAAGTTTAAAACTATTAAATAAAAATTTATTTTAAAAAAGCTACAGCCAAAAATAATATCAAAACAAAAATATAGGACTTCTAAGAAATCACAATTGAGCAATCAGAACGTACAGCCACCTCATAGGGTGTCACGTGATCTTTCTGACGCAAGTTTCGTCACCCTGGGGCTGAAGCAGAAAACGACTCTAGACCCGAGGTACGAAACGGCTGAAGACTTGAGTTATGATGTTTTTTCCGTTTCTAGGGCAAACTAAATCATTTTCTATTTTCTAAAGGCTTTGTAAAATTAATTCAAATACAAATACAGGAGAACAGACATTTTCATTACAAAAAAACATTACTTTTCAACTTTAAAAAAGTTTTCGAAAGGTAAGTGATGGGTGAAGGTTTCAGCATTTTATCGGAACTGTTAACCTATTTCGATAATAAGTGAGTGACCTCCCAAAATTTTGCCGAAGATACAAAAATAATTGACAGTTTCGTAATCAGGATTTTTCAAATAGCAAGAAACCACAATAATAATTTTTTCGCGTATCTCCCTTTAAGCGGATGTTTGTTTTGAAGGTGGCGTGGTACGAAGGGGGCAATTGTAGTACTTTCCTTGGGATCAAATGTAACAGTATTAGAAGTTACCCCATGACCTCACCTATTAAACTGATTCTTTACTGCACCAATGTAGTTAGGTCCGTGGGTCGTTCTGGCCATCTGGATGTAGAGCAGCCCGGCCCATCGGGGACTGGTCAGGGGCCGGTCATCCCTGAGATCGTTCGGCCTTTGCCAGAGACCAGACCATGGAAGCAGAGCAATGTTGGCCGGAAGACAAAAAAAAAAAACGGAAATTCTAGCCGAAAAAAACGAAAAGAGAGCGCTGGAGCTGGAAAACGGGCGTACAAAAACAAGATACACACACGCACAGAAAAACATTCCGAGAAGGCTCAACCTACGCAAGGAAGAGGACGAAAAGGACACAGAAAGCCAGAAACAAAAAGGCTCAGAGAACACCCGTCAACCGTAGGACCAGTGGTAGGAAAGAAGAGGATGTCTTCTGTAGTGTATGCTTTAAGAACTTCCAAACCAGCACGGCAAAGGAAACATTGGTCCAGTGTCAGTTAAATTCTTTGTGGCCCCACGAAACATGCATTGCGATCGGAAAGAACTAGACGCATGGCTTTAATATATTACAGTTGACCCTTGGGGTGTTACAACTGACCCTTGATGCGGTAAAATGTAACATTTGAAGTAAGTTTTTCAAAACCAAGTTTCGACCAGTAAATGTTTTTATCTTGGTATAGTGCAACATCTGCCAGATGGACAAAATGTCAAGGCTGCTGAAAATATGAGGAAATGCTGTCGAGCACAAAGCATTGCCCTTCCTGAAAGAGACAAGTAAAAATTGTTACAGTTGACCCCGGTCTCCCTATCAACTTTAGAGAAAAAGTGATGCAACGATCTCACTATAAATTTCACGTATGCTACCAACACATAATAAATAAATGGGCTAAGCACTTCACACCGACACAATAGCAACCAGTCTGACGCGCTGTGACGGCACTGTTTCCCGCCTAATTCACGAACAAGCTCTGAGCGCTGATAACCGACCACGTCTGAAATGAGGGTATCATGCAATGCCACGGTACTGGCTGGGGCCGGGGCTTCTGGTCGGGTAGAAAACGATGCTCGGTTGTAGGCCATCTCCAGCGTTGTGGTTAGTTGAATTTATGCTGAGGCTACTTAGCCGGGATTTTCCGTAACTACTTTCTTTGTTTCGTTTTTGCGCGGTGGAGTAGACAGGTACTGATGGTAGTTTTTGAACACAATTTTTGTGGATTGCCAATTTGGGACAAGAAAAAGAAGAAATTATAATCGGATGATGTTCTGTCTTATTTTCGTTAGGTGAGTTTGCGTTTATTCAGTTTTAAGTTTTACTTGTGTTTTTCACTGGGGGGCCAATTTCCCCGACACTGGGGGGGCATTTCAGCCGACTGGAGGGCCAATTGTCCCGCAGTTAACATGTTAAAAAATGGCCTGGTGCAAGGCCCTGATAACATCCCTTCCTTTCGGGTCGAAGCGCTGCCTGACCCGAGAGCACAGGGGAGCAAGCGGGGCAATTACCCCCAAATCCCCCGATTTTGCCGATTACATTAAAACATGTTTTTCACGATGTTGGGCTCCATCTCCCCCCAACATTTAGTCTGGATCCGACCCTGCAACCCAATCGGAATTCCTAGATCCACCTATGATTCTGAATTAACCCTCACCCAACCGGGGAGGGGGCATCGAAAGGCCTCCTAAGGTGTTTTCCAGAATAACACAAGAACATTGAGGCGCAGCATCGCAGTTGATGGGTGTGCCTCTCACCCCATCAACTCCCAACTATCTCTAAAAATTTTAACCTCGAGCCACACCAAGTCAGATCACCAGGCGAGGTCAAACAAGGTCACCTCACTTAAAATTCTTAGCTCTACCATAGCTGCATTTTTAAGCCGATCAATTTGAAACTTTCTACACTTTATGTCTCCTCCAGGGTCTGCAAAATACCTACACATCCGGGGTTATCGACTTGGTGACCTGAGGCCACTTCACGAGGTGACCTCTCCTATAGAAAAAACATGGGGAAAACTATTTTAATATTCAAAAGTCACAAAAATAATTGCAAATGCTCAGGTTCCGCAGTAAAAAACATTGTTGGCCACCCTTTCACGGAGTCCAGGGGCAGATTTGCCCTTCGACCTATCTGAGGTCATCACAGGTTACCAGGGTCAAAACAAGTATTTCGACAATAACCCCTGACCTAATGAAGCTAGAGCGCTGATTTAAGCGTTATCGTGTATGCCTCGTCACTGGCTTTCATTTGATATATATATATATATATATATATGTATATATATATATATATATATATATATATATATGTGTACTTCGGCCATTATATATATATATATATATATGTCGGCAAGATCACTTAATGACCTTCCATGACCACAGGACATATTACGTCAAGAGGTGACTTAGAGAGGGCATACCACTGGCGGGACGCCATTGTGTTCCACATAGCGCGGAGAAAGCCCTGGATTTTTCCTATCAAATGCTCTTTACCAGACCTTAATAGCTCTAGTGGCATGAGAGCTATACCCAGGTTTCTGAAGCATTGCATATTTTATCAGAAATCACACATCGTGACCCAACATGACCCATGGAGGTGAAATCATTGACCCCGGTGCTTAAAAATGTGACGGAAAGTCATACTGAATTCACATGAGCTTTCCAAGCACATTGCA
Source organism: Lepas anatifera (assembly GCA_034440635.1). Classification (NCBI taxonomy): domain Eukaryota; kingdom Metazoa; phylum Arthropoda; class Thecostraca; family Lepadidae; genus Lepas; species Lepas anatifera. The sequence goes on along the minus strand of JAOTON010000065.1, from coordinate 992,396 downwards.
GATTTACGTTAACCCCATATTTTCGAAGTGAGATGAGGGGGGTTCGATGTCTCCGATGGGGCGAAGGTGGCGCCAGACCCCGGTGGGGTGCGCGTTAGGGGGCGCATAATGAGTTTTTTTCTTCTTTGGAACAGTGCATCCTTCATCAATTGAGCAGCTTCTCGAGAAAAATTAAGTTTGGGTCATTTCACGTCAGCTGTCACCAACGCAGGTCACGTGACCTTGCTTACAAAATCACTTCGAATGGCATCAGTAAAAACAGGTGGAATCTTTTCATTTGATATTCAGGTCACATATCAGACCCATGGAGTGTCATACGTGGTGGTAACGGGATACCTGATATCAATGATCTAGGGTCAGGTACGGTTCAAGACCTCTCTATCGGAAACGCGTGGAGAAAAACAGGAATTAGTCGAAAATGGCTCCATTTCTGTAGAGACGGCTGTACTGGCAGATCCAGGGGAGACCAAAAAGGCATTTGGATCATGCCGTAAGTTTGAACCTGTTATTTCTGAGCGGTCATCTGAGAGCACTAAAGCAAATTCAGACTTGGGTTAATAGCTCACGTAGGGAATGGTGATGGTTTTCTTATTGATACCAATACGTATGGAATATCATTGCGAGTCGATTTATCAGTACATTTGTTATGTTAGCTCAGATAATGACATTGACCGTACCTCACGTCAGGTCATTTTAAGATATTGACCTAGCATGGTTATGTTATATGTCATGTTATGGGTCATAAGCCGTGGTCATGTTATACATCATTACATTTACCGGAAGAAGCATCGAATGCTGACTAAAAATTACTTTAATCAAACCCAACCAGACGGTATAGTCCAAAAAACATTATGTAACCATTTCCAGCCATTGTCTCAATATTGACCTGAGCCGCAGTGTCCGATATAATTTAGTCATTGTTAGAAACTCCCCTCCACTGGGGCGAAGGAGGATCGGAATACTGGGGTGGGTTTTAAAGTGTTCCTCTGAACCGGTCTCTGGCTCGCGATCCTGTGAGGGCTCGGCCTCTGCCGGGCGCTGCAGATTATTGGAGACCGGAGCAGCCCATGCCGCTGCATCCAGTTACGGTGCTGGTAATTGGAAACTTCCGCCTGCTGCGTAGTGTGAGGACAGCGAGATGCTTGTATACAGGGCTGGAGACCTCTTTTTGACCCAGGGGGCCCTAGATGGGTAAACGATGGCATGGAAATACAAGCCCAAATCTTAAGTCCATGGGAGACCGAAAATTCAAAGGGATTGTGACCCCCAACCCCCTCCCCCGATGTCCACCTATGCTTGTATGAGTGAGTGCATAGAAACACGAAATGTTCCCGAGCAAAGAGAACGCAAAACATGTTCCCTTAATAAATGTGGGGGCATGCTCGTCTGGTCATTATGAATTTTGATAGACAAGTTCATCTTTTGTTACATATCACTGTGATCTATCTGGAATTTCGGCAAGGGGAGAGACGGGCAGGAGTCCGGGAAGTTATTTTCCCAACTTTCCGGCCGATTTTTTTTCTAGAACTTGTTTAGGTTTTTGGGCCCTGTTGCCCTCCCCCTAAAAAAACATCAGCCTGGTTTCAGTACCTACTGGGGAAAAGCTTCATGGGGCGGCCCACACCAGATTTAAAAGGTCAAACGAGATCATGCCCAGCTCTGGACGATGCTTGGAGCCTATTGGCAAATGCCGCGATTAAAGGGAATGTGGCACCTTGGTCGAATCCTGGAATTTAGTGTAATTAGGCGTACTTTTAGCGGAAAATAATGAAACCACTCATGATTTCTCTGAAAAATGTACAATAAGCTCATACTTTGATTTTTAATGCTCCTCTAGGAAAAGAAATAAATATCTGCCTGTGGATGATGTCATGATCTGGCAACCACTACCATACTCGAAAAGCTTCAAGGGCTTCGATTGGCTGATGCTCATCGTGACGTCAGCATATGTCGTCACACCAACAGCCATGACAACTGTGGCCTGCTGCTAGGGGTACATGAGGGGTACATTGTAGGTAGGTTTTAGCTTTTTTTCTACGGAAATCTCGAGTTCCAAGACAAATGATATATTGAGTACCGGGTTTTCCGACTTGCTTTACTGACTCGCTGGCTATCTCAGTTAAAATCACGTTATGAAGAAGCCACCTTCCCTTTAAGCAGCAAGTCACAAGTCACGAAGTCACTAGCATGAACTTAGCTATGACGTCAAAACATAATGTACGTCATACTGAGTGACATCATCTGAGCGAAGCCATCGGCGTCAATGACCTTGAAAATACTGGCATAACCTTACCAGGACCTTGACCTTTGTGAGGTGACTAACATAACCCGATTACATGGCGTTCTGACGTCACCGCTTGGTGTAAGATATGGCTGAACTAGTATAGCCTCGTGGCTCCACATACCCTCCAAATTTTTTCCTGGAGCCGCTCATGAGCAGCTAGAATTTGCCTTCAAACAAAAATCAGGGAGAATCGATTTCTTTTACAATTTAAGCGACATAAAAGCCATGTTTTTAGCTTAACTAGAAAATTTGTACGGTGGGAGGCGGCACCATGACTCCAATTAAAATCAAAGAGTTAAGAAAAAATTATGACCGGTGCACTCTTGTTCGTTCCGACCACTGACTCGCTGGCGTCATACACCCACAGCTCAACAATAGCTTTTATGGCTGAATATTAGCCATTTGGCCAGGATTACCCACCAGCTGCATCCATTCATTCCCCAAAAAAGCAGCATACACATCACAACCACTTATTTTGTATTTAATCTTAAAAAATAAACATTGGCGAGTCCACCAAACAAAATACACCATCCCACCCAATTCGTTCGCCAAATCACTTACTCTCTCGAACACAACGGGCATAAATAAACACTTTTTCACGTAACGATTTGCCCCCGCGTCACAATCACGCACTTTCCCGGCGCTTCACATAATCCCCGTTGTCACCGGTGGCAATGACTTCCAGTCGAGGTCCCTCCTGCAACGCTCCCCGACGGCGTTTGCTGTGCGGGTGGCGCGGCCTCGCGAAGACCGCTCCGACGGAAAATCATCGCGAAAAAATAGTATCCTCAATCCTCCTCATGGAAGTCTATAACATTTAACCCATGATCGATAGTTTTAAGGTACTGCCTACTTCTTTTTCTTCTGCTCCTTCATTTTTTTCTTCTCTTCCCGTTTCCTCTCCTTTTCGTTTAAACTGTTGACGAGCTTGTACATGAAGAAACCTGCAAACATACGAGAAACCTATTTCACAGGCGAGTTCAAAATACGATTTCAAATACGGCGATGTATTTATATGTAACGGGTTAAATTTCCCAAAAAATATTTATGGTAAGTACCCCCTCATAAGATAGCCTACTTCATAAGGCCGCGCCACATTTCACAGCATGCCTTGGACTATCCTTCCAAATGGTTCATTAACATGCCTTGGTATTTATTCAGTTAACGCGGGGCATCGTGGATGTTTACGCAATTATTTGTTTTCTCTAAGCGCAGCGTATGGACCGCTCAAAACATACCTCGCCGCGAAAGCATAGTAAAGTGAAAACAGCAGTTCTGAAGGAAAGGTGCCGTCAAGTGCGCAAATTACGAAGCGGATACTTTTTGTCTCTAGTTGCACGTCTACGCTGCAATTACAGCGCAATATTAGAGCTAGCGGGCACTAGTACCTGAACCAACGCTCAGTCCAGTGCTACGAGACTTTGTTTTGGTTTTAGTGGTTTTGGAATGGGTCATGCAGTGCCTCTGAATATTCTCAGCATACTGAAATATTTCCTGGATTTGGAAGGGTCACTCCTGTTCAAAAGTAAAATGGACATCTCATAATTTGCTAAACCTGCCAAGGTTAAAACAGTTCATAACTCGGGAGGACTTGTCGCGCTCACATCACGGAAGCCATCAAAGCATGGTTGGAGATCTTGTACTTGTATTCGGTAATACGAGCTTATTTTGTTTAGTATTCGTATTGGCGTTATATATGTTTCTTTAGGCTTATTTGATTTGTATCTTATCTTAAATGTTTGCTATGTTGTGCTTTTATTTCGTTATTCTCTCTTATCCCCTGTCTGTTGTCTGTTTTCCCTGATTTGAAATATATCTTGTGACTTGTTAAACAGCCTGTCGCTACATGATAATAATTAAGCGATAATATATGCAACTGACCTTCAGACCAATCCGCGGTTGTCAGTATGAGTGTGTTTGCTAAACTTAAATCCTGACATAGCTCTTATTGTTTCCCAAGTTTTTTTGTTGTTTTGTATTTTGTTCTTTCACTTCTTTCTGTATTTACTTTGTATCTTGCCAGCTTTTGTTCAAAGACCTCACAAAGCCTTGTTGCTATGTGCTTGTTTGTTTGCTTCGCCAGCGCATGTTGCTTTGTATTTTGTTTCGACTGCATGTGCATTGATTTATTTGTTTGTTATTCTGATTTCTCTGCCTTGTGGTCCTGCTCGTTATGTAGGTTTATTGTATGATTTTGTCTTGCTCGCTCTACTCTCGTCTTCTTCTCGTTCCTCATTTCTGCTGTCTTCCCATCCTGGTTAAAAATAAGAAAAAACGATGATAAAGTTCCACGTTTTTCATTCTAGGCCGGCGGTCTCTTAACACGCGCACTGAAAAGGGGTCTGGTACTAACGCACACTGGAGAGGAGGGCCTGGTACCCCTAAGATCCCAGAAACTAAGAGGCGTAGAAAACGCCGTTTGGAGGGTAGGTGGGGGCTATGGTGAACTACATCATGACCAATTTGCATTGACCTAAGTCAATATATTCAAAGTCAAACGAGGTCATAAAGGTCAAACATTGGCCATCTTGGGGACCGAGTGGAAAATGCCGCGATTAAGCGGGAAAAAGGCGGGAATAATCTAAAGACGGACCAGGGTCATAGAGGAAAGGTCACAAAAAACTTTCCCTACATTTTTTGGGTCAAAGGTCATTCAAGGGCAATGACCTATAAGGTCACAATATGGTATACTACTTAAAATGTACAATGTGACTAGCAATATAGCAACTGTTTGGCGGGAAATGAGGCTTGACCTTTTCCAATGACCTTCGACCTTGACCTTTGCATGGAGGTACCTTAACTATGACGTCAAAGCATATGTCAGACCGGATAACGCCATTTGACCGAAAGCACTGAGACCAACGACCTTGAAAGTGCTGATATGACCTTGACCTGCGACCTTTGACCTTGAACTTTATGTGAGGTGACCTTGACATATCATCCCGTTTATATGGCGTTATGACGTCACCACTCGATCTCCAATGCAAGTGAACTGGTCCGACCGCGCGATTACGGTGATCTCAAAATGCAGGTCTGACTTTGAAAGCCTATAAGTTAAAATAATTTCCACCCGATTTTCAAAATTTCTTCACCAATCGACGCACTATGAAATTCTGTTAAATGTGAGCGAGTATCGTTTTATGGCTACGAGCGGTTCCCCGGCTACTTTGGAAAAACAGGTGGGGGCCTCCTAGGCCCATCTCCAGTGCGCGTGTCAACCCGCGCCCCACCGGGGGTTGGGAGCCACTTTCGTGGTCCGTGGGGCATCGATGCCCCCTCCAACTCCGAAAATTTAAGAAAATATATTTCTAGGGTAAGGCAGTTTGCTCGATTTGATGCCTGATCATGTCTATGTATATTTACTTGAGATTCAGGTACTCCGCGTGAGGATTTGGAAACAGGTGAAATGGTGCTATTTGAGCAGCCCAAGCGAACAGCCCGCGAGCATGAACAGCCCCCATGAGGAGACCCATGAGCAGCTAACGTGAAGAGGCAATCTTAACATGCATCACTAACTACTGGTCAGTGTAACGAGCAAAGGTCGCAGTGTTGTTCCCATTGTCCTACTATGGAAGCGTTTTGTTGGATTGTTTTCTATTTTTAAGCATAGATATTCTCGTTCGGCGCTGATCCAGAGACTGGAATCGTATCGAATTGCTAAGATACCGAAACCATTTAAGAAATAAATATGACATGGCACCGAATGATGGTGCGACTTGATTCAAGCATTGGCATTAATTGAGACGACATAATTTTTGAGAGCATATGAATGTACTCTCACGCAGACTCATGACAATCTGAAAGAAACCATGGCATCAGCTGACACGACGAAGCTGAGCTTACTACCTGCTGAAAAAGGGTCGCATTATTCGTTGGAGTAGGCTGTATCGTTGTTTCTCTTTAAGCTCGGGTGGGGCTGGAAGGCTGCCGCACAGTGAAGAAATTGCGGAACTTGCCTCGGTGCGCTGGTTCTCTTGGTTGGCCATGGGATCAGCAGCTCAATTGAGACTATTGGGACTGGACCAAAATATAAAACAACATCAACATACTTTTAGACTGCCTGTAAGCGTGGTTGGAAATGCCGGGGTGTTGGGAGGCTCTACTGGATTTGGGGTCTCGCAAGTGGTTCGTATTACAGTGCCAGTGTTCACCTATCTAGGGTCGTGTTCCACTGTTCACCCCCCCGATCGAGAAGAAATCTCCAGCATTGTCCGAATTCTTACGCTGTCCGATTTTATGACTAAATTCGGTTTCCACCGAGGTGTATAGATGTCGGCAGGTTGCGTAATATAGGGGAAACTGGCTAGTTAATTATGATATGGCCGGATGTAAGCACTTGAGCTGTTCAGGCGGCGCCACTGGCGACGATCAGGTTGAGGGGGTAACGTATGTGATGCCTTTAGGTTGCATTACCCCGCCCGGGGCAATCAATACCCCCCCTAGGACTTTAGCAAGGATAACGGAGAGGCGACGGCATGGATCACCTTTGATTAATGGTTAGGTTGCCAGGTGAGGTCTAACAAGGTGATCTCACTTCAACTTTTGAGCTCTACCATACCTATATTTTTAAACCGATGGACTTAAACCAAAAAAATAGGCCGATCTAGGACTTCCGATGGAGGCCACCCAGACCGGGGGTATAACCGGATTGGGTACTCCCTGGATGAGTTTTTTACTCATAATGAGATGTTTCAAACGGGGGAGGGGAGTGACGGCCTTCTTTTGACAGGGCGGAAAAGACGCGGCAGATCAAAACCAAATTTGACACACATATTACTTGGGGAAAGGAGAACGCAATTTCAACAGACAGGCTTGCGCAGTAAAAGAGCGTCCCCTGCATCCCAGTACTTTATTGCTATGGGCGGATTTCGTTTTGAGCTCCACTGCTGGAAACCGTATCGTGTTCTTTCTGACGCAGGACAGCCATCGGATTGGCCGCGAATGAAGCCACTATGATTTGTCCACTATTTCGTTAATGGATACAAGTCTTTTCAGGCGTGCCAAACTAATGCATAGCTAGTAACATCGGGTTGCGGACCAAAGTACGTAAGGAAGAAGTTTGTATGCCTAAAGTACGTACGCAAAAGTACGTATGGCTAAAGTACGTATAGATAAAGTAGGTACGTGGATAATAATCGTAATGCAAAAAGTTCGCACGGTTTAACCCGCGCCCCACCGGGGTCCGGCGCCACCTTCGCCCCACCGGGGGCCATCGATGGCCCCCCTCTAACTCCGAAAATATGGGCGTTAGCGCAAATCTGCAAAGTGCAATAGAAAGCTCGCGTGAATTCAGTAAGAAATTACTTCGCATGTTTTAGTGCTCAGGTCAATGGTTTGACCTCCAGAGGTCAAATTAGGTCAAGATCGGCTATTTTCACTCAAATATGCAATGATTAAGCAAACTGGGCATAACTCTTATGTCATTAGAGCTATTGAGGCCTGGTAAAGTACATTTGATAGAAAATTGCCAGTACTTTTCCGCTATGTGGAACGTAAAGACCTCCCGCCAGCGGTTTGACCGCCAGAGGTCACCTCGTGACCTAATATGACCTGAGGTCACGAAAGGTCAAAAAGTGACCTTGCCGTATATCAAATGAAAGCCAGTAACAAGACAAACACGATGGTGTTTGTTTCACCGCTCTAGCTCAATTAGGTCAAAAGTTATTGTCAAAATACTGTTTTTGACCTCTGGTGACCTTGCATGACCTTGGAAAAGTCAAAGGGCAAATATGACCCCTGGGATCCGTGAAAGGGTGTCCAAAAACGTTGTTCTGAGCAGTCTGAGTATTTGCAATCATTTTTGTGGCTTTTATATCATGAAATAGCTTTTCCCCATGCTTTTCCAATGGGAGAGGTCGCCTCGTGACCTGACCTCAGGGCACGAAATCAAAAATCCCGGATATACACGTTGTAGACCCTGGAGGGGTCATGAAGTGTAGGAAGTTTCAAATCGATCGATTTTGAAATGTAGCTCTTACAGAGCTCTAAAGGTGAAGTGAGGTGACCTTGGTTGACCTCGTCTGGTGACCTGACCTTGGGTGACCCGGGGTAAAAAATTTCAGGGATGATGGGAAAATGATGCAGTGAGAGGTAGAGCCCTCAACCGCGGTGCTGCGCCTCGTCGTTTTTCTGCTATGCCGGAAAAACCTTAGGGGGCCATCGATGGCCCCCGGTGGGGCGAGGGTTAAAGTACGTAGGGGTAAAATGTTCGTAATGTTAAAAGTTCGTATGGAAAAAATTCGTACGTGATAAAGTACGTAGGAGCAAAATGTTCGTAAGGATAACATGTTTCGTAATGACAAATTCGTATGAGTAAAGCTCCTAGAGGTAAAATATTCGCCATGAAAAAAATCGTATGGAAAATTACACGGCACCAAATACAGAGGTAATCAATCACCTGCCCACATCTCGCCGGGCTTTCAAATAGCTTGAGCGCAATGGCGGATATCTATGACCACTGACCAGGGGCGTCGCCACCGGGGGTCTCGAAAGTGGTGGGAGGGGCCAGCCCTCCGCTTTTGGCTGGAAATACTATTGAAACTGCCACGTTTGAATGAACATAGGGCTTCATCACGAGCCCCAGCTTCCCCCCACCTGGCGCCGGCCCTCCCACCCGAAAATCTGTGGCGACGCCCCTGTCTATGACCACATTTCAGGTGGCCTCGGGGGCTTGAGCCTCCCCACAATTACCTGCCTCGAAGATACCCCAGCCTATGCATTTAGTATGTACATTTGCTTACGTATTTTACATACGTACTTTTGCGTACGTGCTTTTGGCATACGAGTTTTATACCCTACGTAAATTTTCTTACGAACTTTCGCGTATGTACTTTTCGCGTACGTACTTTTGGCATACGAGTTCTATACCCTACGTACATTTGCTTACGAACTTTTGCGTACGAAGTTCTATACGTACTTTAGCCAAACGAACTTTGGTCCGTAAATCAGTAAATCAAACCTCCGTATTGCCAGCATTCAACAGAACCTAACAAATTTGGTGAGATCAACTAAGCCACCTAATTCGCTGGTTGGAGTGACGGCTGTAGAGAAATGTACACGTTGGTGGTCGCCGTTTTCCCGGTCTCCCGCCTCCCTCCTCTCCCCGCCTGGCGGTACGCGGCAACAGACAGGCGACAGGTGGCACAGTCCCGCCGATAGTGATCTGCGCCACCTAAACAAGTCCACAAGAGATAAACCAAACCACTCCGACCTTGAAGCCGCCGATATGTAGTTATATAGTTTATACACGTTCAAAATGTTTGACGCCGTTTCTAAAACAGTCTTATCACGCATCAATGAACCGGTCTCCATCGCCAAATTCCAATCCATATCGGACTGCCAATCCACTCCATCAAGGGTGGAAGCTGAGCCACTTATCACCGGGAAAATTGGGACCTAAGATTTTCCTTCCTCCCCCATTCTTACAACAAACAAGAAAGGTCACCCGCAAGCCTATGAGTTAGGCTCGCACGTGACTTGAACAGCCCCTCGATCCGGATGATGCAATGATAGCCTGAGGATAAAGTCAGAAGGACAAAAAAGTGTAACCTCGGTATCCTCTATGTGCCGACTGCCCGATGATTATGAGAGCTTACTGCCTTCTTTCACGCTGCATATGGTATGAAGAGCTTCCTGCTGGCTAGGACGATACTCCGTGAAGAGAAACACGTTCAATTCGCCACCCGCCCGCCAGTACCAGAGCGCATTGACCTTTTAACGTCACCCTTGACTTACATAAAGCAGCAGTAACCGGCCGGAATATAGAATGAGGCGACGAAGCTCATAATGGTGGAGCAGACTGCCTTAGAAGACGTGTCAATATTTGTTCTTCGGGAAATAACTGCAAACTGCCTCTGGGCATATCGAACAACTAAGCGGTTCGCAAGTTTACACTACACTCAAAATTAAAGCAGCAAATGGTATTTGTGAGGCATTATTCACGCCCTAGTGAACGCGTCAAACTCATTTTACATAATCCAGTTGGCAAATAACGGACCACTGGGCGAACAAGTAGCACCATTACTCAAGCAACTCCGCAAATGCACTGACACCGAACTCACTACCAGTGGCGCCCGACTCACCAATAATGGCCATGGGGATTAGGAAGATGCCCAATCCCAGCAATGGTGACACAAGCCACCAGAGGAAGCTCTGTCCTGCCGGCTCCGCTGCTTCATCACCTGCCATGGCTTCACCGTGCCGCAATTTCAAACTCTGGTATCTGGACACTGCAATGACCCGAGCGCCGTGCTGCCAATGTGTATGACAGATTGTACCACTGGCAGCGCTAAATATTCCCACATTCAATTCTAAGCTCGATTAGAAAGTTTCCGCCCTGAGCATTTGACTATAGGTGTAGGTATTTAGAAGACCACCTCTAGATGTATCAAATAATCAGGCTTAGGCAAACGTCGCCAAGGGCGGGTGTATCGAGTACAAGTGTACCAGCCGATGAGTGCGGCCGGGCGGTCCCAGTCTGCGGTGCGGGCGGCGACGTGTCCCGCCCACTGCTTGCGTGGCACCTGTACCTGACGCCATCTATTTCATCCAGCTGCCGCCAGGGGCGCTCCCCGCGCTACCGTAGTAAACAGGTGCACGGCTATGGCAAATTGAACGCAGCGCTCCAACACGTGAATGGGCCGACGTGTTAATTGTGCTCTTGTCTTCCCAGGGGCCCACCAAGTTAAAAATGGCCTTGCTCGGACTGAGAGCTCATCCGGCCCATGCCCAAAGACAATGGAGGACACAAGGGGACAATGGGGCTCCCCCAATGTCAGAATGCCTAGAGTGACTCCATGCCCGGAAGCTGTCCTAACACTATGGCGGGGGAGGCCAAAGCCCATAACCCCCTCCCCGAAATGAAATCATGTATCCGCCACTGCCCAAAGGGATTCACCCAATGGGAATGTGGCACCTTTATAACGTGATTATAACTAAGACAGCCAAGTTGTAAAGCATGCAGGAAAACCCGGTACTAAATATATCATTGTCTTGAAACTCAAAATTTCCGTGAAGAAAAGCTAAAAAACCTACCTGAAATGTGCTCCAAATGTACCCCAGCCACGCGGCCAGTTATCACCTGCTGGTGTGACGACAGCGCTGACGTCACGGTGAGAAATCAGCCAATTGAAGCCCTTGAAGCCTATTGAATATGGTAGTAGTTGCCAGATCATGACGTCATCCACAGGCAGAGATTAATTTTTCACCCTAGAGGAGCATTTTAAAATCAAAATATTGAGCCCATTGTACATTTTCAGAGAAATCATGCAGGGTTTTCATGAATTTCGGCTAAAAAAGCCTAATTACACTAAATTCCTGGATTCGACCAAGGTGCCACATTCCCTTTAAAGTGAAGATGTATCAGTGAAAGAAGTAACCAGCTGTTAGGGAATATAATCCACGCCTCACGATCCCCCTCCACAGACGGAGCCCGGATTTCCGATGGTCGGGAGGGGAGGGGTCGGGAGTTCGATGGTCGGGAGTTTGATCATGGTCGGGAGTTCGATCCAGACTAGGGGCGCCACTTTTTGGGTGGCTAACCTATCAGGTGGGCGCCACACCATTTAGCGGGGGTAACGATACTCACACACTCGACAATGGGGTGGGAAGCCGACATTTCAAGGGGAAATTCGACCTTTCAGGAGGGCGCCGTGACCATTTTTGGAGGTGCCGAGGCTCAATGGAGGGGGAATGCCCCCATTGTCCCCTGGATCCACCTTTGCCACGCTCTTTCACAGGAGCAAATACATGAAGGAAAATGGACGCCTGCTCCCTAGAGCGTAGAGGTATTCTCCAAACGAATACCTTTAATCTAGAATTTCGGCATACGGTAGTGCACTACCAGCTCAAACCATCTTCACAGATGAGACAACGACCTCCCTGTAAACGGTTAGTGATGGGAATTAGCTTGAAGAGAGGATTTCGCAAACACACACAGGGACGCTGGAAATTATGTTGAAGTTGGAGGGAAGGGCAGTGTAGAGTTCATGGTCCGAAAATTTTCTCCGATTTTGGTTTTACAAGCAATACAAAAATCACGGGGATTCAAAACATTTTCAGAAAAAGGACATTTGCTCGGAAAAACTAAGGCCAGATTATATACGAGGAGACTGAAAAGGCCAGCATAGTGAAAAATATACCTAATTGAAAACCAAAGATGGGGAGGGAGACAATCCCTCCAATTTTTAGGTGTGTTGGCTGCCCCCGTTCACACGCCCTCGCTCACCAATATATCGGCCCGATCGCCCCCCTCCTCAATTGTCCGCCCTGAATACGATAATTCCCCACTACCTCCTATGTTTTTGCGAGCAGAGGAAAGACACTGTGGTCTAAGCCGGCTGAAGCGACAGCACCGGCAAAAAGCGAGGGGGCTAGTCAATCTTCGACCTGCTCTGACAATAAAGGGTCCGCTCTAGAATAAACAAAACTCAAAGTAGCAGAAAAGGGTTCATTACGGGGATCAACGATGCTCCGACCCACTTCCATGTCAGGGCTGGATACACCTGGTTCGACTCCTGCACTGGTTCTCAAACGGCGGGTCAAAACCCCGTTTAGGGACAAGGAGCCATTCTGCAAGGGAGAAAGGGTAACGAGGGCATATGAAGTAAAACCCGGATTTTTAAGGCCTTTATGCAGTTTATGCAGTCTGATCCCCGTGGCCAAAACATATCCAGGGGAATATATCAGCTACGCAGAAAGTACCTACTTATACCGAACAAACATATATCGAACTTGTTTTCCTTAACGCACCCTTACAGACATCGGCATAGAAGACTCCGATTGAAAATTGGATTGAATTGTATGTAAACGTGCGCTCTCCTTTTATTTTTTTAATAGTGTCTCTTAATAGAGCCATGCAAATTGGCGCATTGAGACGTTTGAAATAATATTTTTACGAAAAGGCATGCATAAATTGGGACAACAGGCTGATCTGACACTTCAAAGGGGCCCACCGCATGACAGTGAAAGGGTTTCGGTGGGGGGGGGTTAAAATGGGTGTTTAAAGATGTAAATGGGTGTGTAAAGATGTAAATGGGCGTGTAAAGGCTGGTGTTTTAACACGCGCATTGACGGGGGCGGGTACCCGCCCCCCTCGGGTTTTTCGGGGATAGCAAAAAAAAAACGGCGGCGCGTAGCGCCGCCGTACTTGGCATACCTTTTCCCTCATCATTTTTACAACTTTTGAGAAAATTTTAAGGTTAGGTCATCTCAGGTCAGGACACCAGTACAGGTCAAGTGACCTGACCTCAAAAAAAGTTTAAGACAGCTTAAGTTGGAGCAGGGCGAACTTATCCGATTGAAACTCATATCACATAATGGGCCCACCGAGTTCTCTAAAATATGTTCCGGTATTTTTGATATCGATGATCTAAGGTCAGGTACAAGGCATGACGTCTCCATTGGAAATACATGGGAAAAATGGTTTTTACTGAATAACTCGGTAACGGATGGTGATAGAGCGTTTATTTTAGCTGCATTAGACTCGCCTTGGCTTTTCGGTTCTAATGATATGGATTTTATATAATTTGACCTTGACCTGACCTCAGGTCAGGTCAAATCCTTGATTTGACCTAGCATGGTCAAATTATATATCATTCGATTCGGCTTGCTGCGAGGATTCATATAGTTTAAGTCGTTTTGCTCTATATTTACTTGTTCAGATGAAATGGCCGAAAAACTTAATTTACATGTTATCCCTATGACAGCATGGACCTCCCGTGACCTTAAATGTGACCTGACAAAAAATGGTTCAAATTTTTTCGATGGAGAAGTGGATGGGCTAGCCAACGCCGTTTACCGTTTTTTGCTACCTACCGTGGTTCTCGAGATCTTAGGGGGGGGGCGGGTACCCGCCCCCCCTCGTCAAAGCGAAGGTGGCTCAGATCAATGCGCGTTTTTAAGGTATTACCGGGAGGAAGCGGATAACATTTGGTGAAAGGGGCACCACTGTCGGGGAGGGGCGGCCAAATAGCCACACGAAGGTCTGTGGCTTTTAGTGGACGGTGGAAAACAATGAGAGACGCCAGAAAACGGCACCTCCGCCAGGGTTATCTTCTCAAGTCAATTTTAAGGCGTCTGTACCGTTCAGTTCACGCATTTTAAAGGCGTTGAGGGCGCCTTCAGGACCCGACATGTGCACCCGGTGTCCACGAGGACGGGGGGGAAGGGACAGTTCTGCGGTTCAAAGGGTCGCCCCTGAGATCCGTTCCCGCGAGCGACGTTAACAGTTCCGGGACAGCTGGAAAGCAGTGGCCAGCAGTGACCCGCCGTGCTTTGCACTGTGTTTTCCCACGCCAGGTTACGGTTACCGATAGCTAGGCTTTGGGATACCGCATCAGCTTCTACACATCACGGAGAACCGCTGTCCCGCGAGGGTGTCGGCCATAGCAATACCATCACCCTGCCTTTCGCATGTACCAGCTCTGTTCGAAAACATCACCAAATATTCGGGGTACTAAAGAAGATTCGTGAAACATACAAGTGTCGCATCGATGCTTCAGCCGAAAAGCTTGATCCTATTAGTAGTCAACATGTTCTGCGTTCAAAGAGTACCTGGCTCAGTTTCTCCACTCAGTGGAATCTTAGTCGAGCACAACGACCTCGCACTCTCCCTGAACGCCAACATTTCGTCCCATCTCTACGAGCTACCTTCTCCGTGAGTTTCCTTCTTAGGTCATAGAACTTAAAGATGCATAGGTAAGAATGTTTCAGAGGGTCAGACCGATAGCACCTAAGATAAATAAGACGGATGGGCAGATCAATTCACTCCATTCCAGAACCAACTAACAACGATTGTCAGAATCTTTTATCTTCCATCATCAAAATTAAGGGAACATGGTTATCAGAAACGTTCATGTCCTTCTATGAGCCAAGGAATCATAATCATGTAGCACTACACTAAGTAAATGATCTATAAAATACTCTACTCAGCGATAGTGAATAAGCTGTAGCACTACTGCACTTTAAGCAAGGAGCGAGCGCCAGTAAGCTGAGACGGACATTCTCGACAGACGGCTATGGGCTATTCCAGAACAGATAACCACGACACGGTATAGAGAAATGGGCTTTATAAGTGTCCCGTGTAGAAAGCCAGCATTGGCATACAAATACCGGTACAAATCATCTTTGATACTCATTTGTGCAAAATTTGCGATCAGTTCAGAGGTCATGCTGATCAGAAACGCGCCTTGATGCTTGCTCTGGAATAGCCCCCATACTACAGTTTGCAGCCAGCAAGTTCAAGTTGCGCCAACGCCTACCGTCTGAAAACCCAGGGAAATAAGCGGAAATATATACCAGTGCAATATCTAACCCTCCCAATCCAGCTGCAGTCGATTCTGCACTGCATTTGGGATACATCAGAACCACATGCAAATTTAGTAAAGTGGTGAAAAAACGGAATGAGGTATGTTAATACATCTGGAAAAATTATTCAAAGTGGGAAAGTTTTGGATTTCCACGATTGTTGTAGCCGGAAACTCTTGCTTCCACAGGCAAGGAACAGTCACCTCACAGCAGTGAATGTAAATGTTCCATTTGAGCTCTTTGAGCCCATGCCAACATTTCTGCTGCCTCAAACCTTCTTTGGACTCATTAATGAACCACAGAAGTGACGATGGAATGCACTTTCTTTTCATATTCAATTGATTTACTGGTCTATTCATTTCTTATTTAGCTCTTAGTTTGGCACCGAGAGCTCGCAAAAAGACCTATGTTATATGCATTGTTTTGAGAATGACATCTATATTTTTTCGGGTGCCGAAATCTACGTTTCCGGTCACAATGGCTGCTTGAATAAGAAATTTCAAAAGGAAACGAGAATAACGTCTTAAACGACGTACTATATACATAGACACTCTTTTTTACCAATTCTTAATCACGACCCACATTAGACCCTCTCTTTGCAAGCATCCATGTTTTTACGACAACGCTGACACAATGTGCACGAGCAAACAATTGGGAAGCAAATATTTCGTGATTCAAAGCAGCTTGCATATGAGCGCGGAAAAGCACGTTCAATTCCGAGAAAAAAACGGAATGCCAACATTATAAGGAGTTTTATCTCTTTATAACGACATAGTTGTCATTCCTGTTCGTTGGAAAATAATGGTTTCCATATCTGTGTGTTGTGTCATGAAACATTGAAGTTGTCTACAAACCATGTCAAAACCAGCTTAGGCTCTGCATTTTTCGAACTTCTGCTGATATTTGTTGACTAAATGATTAAGGCTAGCAAAGAAAACAACATTAACTGACTGATTCATGAGCCTCCACGAAAAATTGCTATTAGTCAAACGTGACATAAGTTGTAGTGAATAGGCACTGAAAACCGACAATGTTTTAAGAACAAATTACAAGGAGTGTGAGCTGCCAGGAATCAATCACACTCGGTTTTCAATCCATTCTACATTGAAAACGAAGGGTCCTGGAAACCATCCCATGTACCAAACATATTGTGGAATGGACAGACCTCGCCCAAACTACGAAATCAACTGGACTCGGTCCAGAGTCTCACGTCATCAGTCCCTATATGCCTTAGGTTGATCGAAACTTGTAGCTTAATACGGTGTTCAAAAACATCTGATATATTTTGTGGTTAAGATTTGGATATTGGAATTGAAGCAAGGGTGCCACTACTGGAAAAAAACAAACATTTCAAACCACAATTTATTTCCAAAGTCACATTCTGGTGGGGCGGAGGGATAATAGCTTTGAATTCAGACAGGTAGGTATTATCACAAATGCAGATAGTATTTCCACTTGAACACCAAATGTTGATGACATTCACACATGCACAACCTACTTTTCCTCTTGATCTTTTCCGAACATCCAGTTAACAAAAGCATATTCAAGACAAGACAACAGTACAATTCAAGACAAGCAGACCACTGACTAAACTGGCAAAATGACAGCCAACAAGCAGCAGGAGTACTCAAGCAAGAGAAGAGGCTATAGTTTGCTCACCCATGAGACCTAACACAACTATGCCAGGCAGGATGAATACTGTGTTGTTGAAGCCGTGCTCAATAGGTCCATCAGGTCCAGCACCAGCGAGGTCCACCATGTCACCTGAGGGGCATTAAACATAGGAAATATGAATACTTAGGAAAGGTAGCTTTGAGGGCACATTTATTTCCTGATTGACCCTAGCACACCCACCATATTCCCATTCTGTTGAGAATGGAAGATACAGAAATTGTTAGAAGGCACAGACATCATTGAGTAGATTAACCAGTTTATGCAGCTGATATTGCCCATAACTCACTGGAGCCCTAGAAAATACAACAATACCTTAGCATCAAAGCACAGAAGTGCTGCCATATGCATTTCCACTTTTGGCAGGTGCTTTCATTTTTGGGAGGAGTGTTCCCAATTAGGGGCTAATTTTAACAATATTGAAAATGCTTTGCTTATTGGGAACTCAGTAAAGTTTCCCCAAATCGCTGGCCTCGCGTGTCATCAGTAGTGGCTCATTTGTCCCTCGTGCATTATTTGTTGGCCTCCTGCGCTCCTTCTGTGCTCTTTTGGTGTGTTGTGTATGGGATGTGGTATTCATTCCTGAATATATGTGTGTGGAAGTAAATGAAATTCCATGCCGCAAGCAGTCAGCCTAGGAATTTGAATTACACCCAATGCTTAGGTAAGGGTAAGAAGACAAATGTGGTATTTTTATTTTGAGTGATTGGAGATTAAACAAAAAGTGGTTTCCAGATTTGCATACCTGTGCTGTAAACAGAGCTTTCTGGAACTCTAATCAAGCGGTCAATTGCTGCTTACTAAGAGGCATAACTCATCTTTATAATATTTATTATTTATGCCTGTCACCTTACACTGACACAAAAAACATATATTCATACCGATTTTACCCTACACCCCCATTACTAGGGTATGCAATCAACAAACTTGGGTTTAACAGCGCCTCTGACTCTGGGTACAGCGCAATAAAATATACATCAAAATTAGGTAAATATACGCACCCAATCAATACGGAATTTGCTTCGGACCACACGTAATCTTACTGTGCGCCTCACGCTTCACAATAAAGAATGTAAGTGAAGTAGTTTTATCCACTGTAGAAGCTCAGTAAACAAAAATAGAGGGTATATTCAAAACAACACTGGAAAAATGGAAAAATGGTGGTGAAGGCGGCTGCGTTATTATCGTGCACTGACTGCGTGGTGTGTATGCTGGCGGCGCTGTCGCCCACGCGTCTAAAAGTGAAAAACTGGTATCAAATGTTTCAGATCAGCTAAAATAGATCTACTTAAACCTCTGAGATAACTTCAAAACATTTAGAGCCTCTAAAGGCCTCCGAACTCCAGAAGAACCTCCAAAACTTTCTCCAGATAATGGTATAACATTTTAGCCATTGATCACCAATGGATCCATAGGGGACAGAATGCAGTGGCGGCGGATACTCTTTTCGGATGGGGGGCAATAATTTTTCCAGGGGGTCCCTTGACGATGGGGCCCCCTCGGCAGCAAGGGCCCCTAAAAACTGCAATAGATTGGTTGGGACTTGCTGCCAGTGGTCAGAGGCATAAGTGCAGGGGCGGATCGAGGAGGGCTGAGGGGGCTTCAGCCCCGCCTTGCCCCATTTTCGCCATTTTTTGCCCTATTCCCCTTTTTCGCCATTTTTCAAAGCTCAGCCACTCCCCTAGCAAAATCCTGGTCCCGCTCCTGCATAAGCGTCACAAATGGTTAAAGTTGTATTTGGCCCAGTACAAAAATGGCTGTTCCTCCCTGTTGTTTAGTTGGCCCGTGTAAAACATGGTTTTGCCTTCCTATTCGATTTTCCACACGATCTCAGATTTCAAGCTGGAATATGTTTCCTGCAGTACAGCAAAATAAGCAACGTATTTGACATGTAGATGTCGAAATATGGATCTGCCTTTTATAGGTTCACGTAAGCCTCGGACATTGAACGTCAAAGTTTTAAGCTCCAGCCTCACGTAAGGAGTTTAGCAAAATTATAATAACGGTACAACAACGGCCTTCTGAGGCAAATAGTTCTTCTTTTAACCCTCGCCCCACCGGGGGCCATCGATGGCCCCCCACTAAGGTTTTTCCGGGATAGCAGAAAAAGATGAGGCGCAGCACCGCGGTTGAGGGCTCTACCTCTCACTGCATCATTTTCCCACCATCTCTGAAATCTTTTACCCCGGGTCACCCAAGGTCAGGTCACCAGACGAGGTCAACCAAGGTCACTTCACTTCAAATTTAGAGCTCTGTAAGAGCTACATTTCGAAGTCGATCGATTTGAAACTTCCTAAGCTTCATGAACCCTCCAGGGTCTATAAGGTGTATATCCGGGATTTTTCGATTTCGTGCCCTGAGGTCAGGTCACGAGATGACCTCTCCCATTGAAAAAGCGTGGGGAAAAGCTGCCTTATGATCTAAAAGTCACAAAAGCGATTGCAGATGCTCGGTTTGATCAGAAAAGCGTTCATTGACACTCTTTCACAGATTCCAGGGGCCATATTTGCCCATTGACTTTTCCAAGGTCATACAAGGTCACCAGGGGTCAAAAACAGTATTTTGACAATAACGTTTGACCTAATTAAGCTAGAGCGCTGAAACAAACATCATCGTATTTTTCTTGTCACTGGCTTTCATTTGATATACGGCAAGGTCACTTTCTGACCTTTAGTGACCTCAGGTAATATTAGGTCACGAGGTGACCTCTAGAGGTCAAAACACTGGTGGGAGGTCTTAACGTTTCGCATAGCGGAAAAAGTACTGACAATTTCCTATCAAATGTACTTTACCAGATCTCAATAGCTCTAATGACCTAGGAGTTATGCCCAGTTTGCTTAAGCATTGCATATTTGAGTGAAAATAGCCGATCCTGACCTAATTTGACTTCTGGAGGTCAAACCATTGACCTGAGCACTAAAACATGCGATGTAATTTCTTACTGAATTCACGGGAGCTTTCTAGTGCACTTTGCAGCTTTGCGCTAACGCCCATATTTTCGGAGTTAGAGAGGGGCATCGATGCCCCCGGTGGGGCGAAGGTGGCGCCGAACCCCCGGTGGGGTGCGGGTTAAAAAGTGAACGCTGTTTGTTCGTATGCATACACATAATAAACATGGTAGGTAACACGAATTATTATAGTCTGGAGTTTTTTTTTTTGAAAATTCCGTCTCCCGCAGAATGAGAACTGGGTGCTTTGATCCTGTTGTCTATATCGGCACAGAAAAAACGCAAATGACAGGCATACTGACTTGAGCACACACAAGACCAAGCTTAGGGCCCTGATACACAGCTCAGGGCTCCTTGAGACGGAGCTTGGGGACTCCTAGAGATCAAACTCGTAGGCCCCCGAGCCCAAGCTCAGGGCCCCTGAGACCAAGCTCAGGGCCCCTGAGACCAAGTTTGGTGGCTTCTGAAACAAAGCTTAGAGGCCCCTGAAACCAAGCTCAAGGCCCCCTAAGACCAATCTCGGGAGCCCCTTAGACCAATCTCGGAGGCCCCCTGAGACACCGCTCAGGGGCCCCCTGAGACCAAACTTGGGGGGCTCCTAGAGATCAAGCTCGAATGCTCCCGAGCCCAAGCTCAGAGGGCCCTGAGACCAAGCTCGGGGGCCCCTGAGACCAATCTTGGCGGCCTCTGAAACCAAGCTTGGAGGCCCCTGAAACCAAGCTAAAGGTCCCTTAAGACCAATCTCGGGGAGCCCCTTAGACCAATCTGGGAAGCTCCTTATACCAATCTTGGGGGCCCTGAGACCAATCTCTGAACCCCATGAGGTCACGTTCGGGGAGCCCTCTGAGACTAAGCTTGGAGGGCCCCTGAAACCAAGCTCGGGGCACCTTAGCCAAACTCCAGAACCCCTTAGACAATCTCGGGGCCCCTGAGACCGAGCTCGGGATGCTCCCTTAAGGCTAAGCTTGGGTGCCCTGAGACCAGCCTTGGGGGCCCCTTAGACCAAGCTTGGGGGTCATTGAGACAAAGCTGGGGGGGCGAGGAACAGCTCGGGGGCCCCTGAAACAGAATGGGGGCCCTGATACCAGGCTCGGGGGTCCTTTAGACCAAGTTCTGGGCCCGCTGAGACCAGGCTCAGGGGGCCCCTTTAGGCTAAGCTTGGGCCCCTAAAGGCCAAGCTAGAGGGTCCCCGAGCCCAAGCTAGAGGGGCCCCCAAGCCCGAGCTCAGGGCCCCTGAGATAAAGCTCGGACACTGTCTAAACCGAGAAACTGTTGAGGGCTCAGTCACGTCGTTCATAAACTTTCAGAAAAGAACTAAGCTAAAATTGCGTATTTTTTCCAGGGGCCCCCTCTGATAATTTGGGGGGGGGTGGGGCAACTGCCCCCATTGCCCCCTTTATCCGCCGCCACTGAAAGAATGGTTGGGTATCTATCCCTTTAGGTCCGCAGAACCAGTTTCAGATTTAGGACGAGGGTTTGGGGGAAGGTCTAAGGACAAAAGGCCCAAAATCGTGAAAAGACTTGTTTTTGCACTTCCCTTTTTGTCTCTCCCGGAGCCTCACAAGTAGACCCTAGTCAAAAAGTCCTATCTATAGGATCCTATAAAAAATTGTTCGGAAAATTGCATAGGATCCTTTGCAAATCCTATGTATAGGACTTCATAGAATTCTGCATAGGATTTGTATACAAAAACGCATAGGATTCCTATGCGGTTTCGTATACGAATCCTATGCGGATCCTATACAAATCCTATGCGGATCCTATAAGAATCTTCTACGAATCCTATACGAATCTTATGCGGATTGTGCAGATTCGTATACAATCCTATCCAGTCCTATGCATAGGATTTGAAAATCATATACGATGTTTTGCTGTCGTATAGGATTTACCTTGACATCCGATAGAATAATTGTCATTTGCCCTTCACATAGGATTCCTGTGCCATTCGCATAGGAATCCTATGCAAATCCGATAGGATTTTTCCCGTCCTATGAAATTTTCTTTGTTATCCTATAGGAAATCTGCATAGGATTTTTTACCATTCGTATAGGAGTCCTACGCAAATCCGGTGGGATTTTACCCTATCCTATAGGATTCATTTGCCATTCTCATAGGGTTTTTCCTCATAGGAATCGTTCATCCGCTCATAATCTCAGTCAATACTAAAAAGAAGACAGAAACACTAAGATTTATTTACACACAATTTTAACATCATGAATAACTATCACGTGCCACTGGGTTCTTCAGCAAGGACTTCACGTTTCCGTACAGGATCTCGCACGGTATCCTAAGCAGTTCTGCATGATGTCCAGCACGGTATCTTGAAGGAGTCTTGCGTAAAGTCATGTTGGAATTATCGCTGAAATCTTCAGACTGGGTAGATCCCGACAGGCTCTGCCTGCAAATAAAATCCATGACATAATCAATCATGCTATATGAGACTACTGTGTCGGCGTAATCGCCGAGTGACAGACTAACGCAACTTAATTATTCTCGCAGTAAAGCGGTGAAGCTTGATTCCAATGACGCGTTTTTGTCTTTGTCGACCCCAGATGCAATTATTTGATTTTAACAACCCTGTCATTCCATGGCTGAGAACCCACTATGAGTGCATACTGTGTCGATTACTAACACACAGATCACAACATGATTAGCATTTCGCCCCACTAGTAACTAATAAAAACACAACTAAAAAACCATGGAAGATTTTATCTGACATCTTTCAATACTTCTTATTACCAATTGTAAGCTCGTTAGAATGGGCTTCAATGCAGACCCCACGCACCTCCCGCACTGCGGCGCGGCGGGGAAGGCATCAGCCGTTGCAGACGCCCGCCGTTCTCTATTACCCTGGACGCGCCGACACGCCATTGCAATGGCATGGCTGGCCGGCTGCCCCTCCGCCGCTCCCTTTCCAACACATCATGCGGTATTGTCCATGCCGTCTCGGCCGCAAGACGGCATAAGATGCATTTCAACGCCGTCAACGCCGCTCAACCCAGGGTAGTAAAGGCTCAATCAGTAAGCGGTTTTCCTGGGGGCTAGGGCCCAGGATTGGCCCTAGCCAATCCTGGGCCGCGATCGAATTCGCGCGATGCATCGCGCGAATTTTTAGCATATCGCATCGCCCTTGAAAATGCTGGCAATGCACCTCTACACATTTTCATAGGTCCTGTTAATCAGAGGCGGATCTAGGCGAAACGTTTGGGAGGGGGAATCCAGAGCCATAGGCGGATCCAGGATTGTCGATCGTAGGCACAGTGTCAGGGGGCGCCACTGTTAGGCGCAAACCCCTCTCAAGTAGGCGCCAAGACCTATCGCAGGGGCGACGGAAGTCGTACCCTGGGAAGGACGAGGTGGGAATTGACATTTCAGGGGGTACTCTCGACTCTCCCGGGAATACCGAGGGTCGATCGGGGAGGGGGATGGAAAATTTGTTCCTTTTCCCTCCCCTTGGATCCGCCTATGAACAGGGAAAATCATGAGAAGTGCTGCTTTTTCTTCGAACACTTCTGAAACTAGGTGAAATTTCACCGAATTGTATGAACGACATGGCTGGACTGCCCCACCCCCTTGATCCGCCCCTGCAGATAATAGTCATAAAATGAAAAAAACAAAACAGATAACGGCCCAATTTCATTGAGAGGGGATGTTTTATTGATTCTCGATAGTTCCACGACTTGCCTCTTCCTAACCCCCTTCCCTTCCCCTTTCAACGCTCATGGACCTATGCCGGGCAGTACAGGATCATAAAATCTCTATAGGTACACTTTTTTAGAACTGACTAACCCTTTCCCCCTGCATTTGGCTAGCAAACCCTGTGTAGCTTGCATAGGACTAGCAAATCCTATGCACCTTATTGGTCCCATGCGATGAATCCTATGTGACTTGCATAGGACTACCAAATCATATGTATGTACCTTAGCTCTATCCCAGAGGCGGTGAAACTCGCACGTTGAGAAGGGTGAGTTGCGAATCGAAGTTTCGGGGGCTGCCATCGATCCTTCCGGGGGTGCTGAGGGTCGATCGGAAAGGAACATGGCAAATTTCCAACATTGCCCTCTCTCTGGGTACGCCTATGACCAGGGTAAAAATAATGAAAGATGTAATTTTTCCAAAATCTTCTGCAACTATTGTGAAATTTCACCGGTATGGAAGGAAGACATGACAGGATTGCCCCCTCCGCTGGATCCGCCCCTGTAGGTAATAGTGATAAAATGCAAAGAAACAGATCATGATCTGTTATTATAAATTGGGCCGTTAACGGCCCAATTTTCTTTGGAGGGAGCATTCCCGATTTTCTATCGTTCCGCGATTTCCCCCTCCCCCCCTCCACTTTCAACGCCCATGGACCTATGCGCATCAGTACATGATTATAAAATCCCTATAACCTTGCTTAGAACCAACTAACCCTTTCCACTTGCATTTGACTAGCAAATCATATGTCACTTGCATAGGACTAGCAAATCCTATGCACCTTGGTCCCATACGATGAATCCTATGCGACTTACATAGGACTAGCAAATCCTATGCATCTTAGTCCTATGCGATGTGGATTCATATAGAAATCCTATACAATCCTATCAGGGGCGTAGTCAGGATTTCGCTCAGGGGAGGGGTGGCGCCCCGAAAAAGGGCCCCTTCGACAGCGCCAAAAGGGTCCTGATGGGCAAAAAGGCCCTGCTTGTTACATAATCGTGTCCTCGGGGGGAACCTTCGGGCCCTCAGGGGGGGGCGGCTGTCCCTGCCACCCCCCCTGGCTAGGCTCCTGAATCCTATACGATTTTGAAAATCCTATAGGGCTTTTTGACTATGGGAGCCACCATTGTGGATGTTGGACACCCTCTACCGAGCGCCCGGAACGCACTTGAACTACGAAAACTGTCCTGTACGGATGCATTAGCTTTAGAAGGCGATCCTGGCCAAGCATAGCGGCAGCAGGGGCGTAGCCAGAATTTCGCTCAGAGGGGACGGCGGCCAAAAAGGGCCCCAAAAATGTCGGCAAGCTAAATAACCTTCAGCGCGGTTTTTGCGTCAATTAATCTAAATAAGGTCGCTTTAAGCCAGAGCTTCCCTAAGATATCGCCATGATAAGTCATTTGTGTGCCCAATAAATTGCTTCAGAGCTTATCGTGCTCAAAAATAGAAAAAGGCCGTAAGTATTTCATCCTCTTCGGGAGAAACTCATTTCAAAGCTAGATATATTTCGGGTTATTGCACCGAGGAGCATAATTATGCGTAGAAAAGTTGGCCATTAACCTCAAATTCGGGGTTCATGGTAAAGGAAAAGCACAAAGATTATTCTGAAATTTGGTGAAATCTGAAATTCCAGGTCTACTGTATTTTACTATTTTACTTCATCAGACCGCTCCACAAAATACATACGGCTATTTTTAGCCTGGAACTCACTTGTAGGTACATAATATTTTTCGGCTAGATTGACCGATTACCTATTAATGTTAGGTGCACAGAATCGTTTTATATCGTAATTCCTAAGTCTGCTTGCGTAGGGGGCTGTTCCTTCTTGCTTTTCGGTTCGCTTGGATAACTGTTTTCGGATCAGGATCAGCAACCATTTTGAATTTAAATCCTTGATGACAGACTAAACAGCTGAGTGCATAAGTAGACATGATGTGAAACCAGGTAGAATGCAGCAGACGTTGCACTGTCCGGAAGTAGCAGTATTGTAAAATGTTCTGAAATATCACAGGAAGACTTAAAATACGTATCTGAAGCCATATGATTCATTGGGGCAAATGTCATCGAACTAAGCGTTATCAAGGACGGAAATTAAAACTCCAGCATTGACAAAAATACCAGAAATAAACAGAGTCAACGCGAGCAGCCACGCATACGGACCGCTCAGCGAAAGCTCTGTTTTATAGCCTTATCCTTCATTCCATTGACGATAGTTGTAGTGTTTACATAGAAGACATAACGTCGAGCTTCCAAGCAAACATGACGATTAACTAAACAACCATTTTTCAGTTTGAGATCAATTTACCGTCTCTAGAAAATAAGTGCCCAACCGAGAAAGACACAAGATTGAACACGCGCATTGACGGGGGTCTGGGCCACCTTCGCCTTGACGGAGGGGGGAGAACCCCATAAGATCTCGAGAACCGCGCTAGGTAGCGAAAAACGTTAAAGGGAATGTGGCACCTTGGTCGAATTCTGGAATTTAGTGAAATTAGGCGTACTTTTAGCCAAAAATAATGAAACCACTCATGATTTCTCTGAAAAATGTACAATAAGCTCAATATTTTGTTTTTAAAAATACTCCTCTGGAAAAATAAATAAATATCAGCCTGTGGATGATGTCACGATCTGGCAACCACTACCATACCTGAAACGCTTCAAGGGCTTCGATTGGCTGATGCTCATCGTGACGTCAGCATATGTCGTCACACCAGCAGCTCACAACAATGCCCGCCCGGCGACGGGCTGATGGGGGCTGGTGTCAGGTAGGGTTTAGCTTTTTTCTACGGAAATATCGAGATCCAAGACTAATGAAATATGGAGTACCGGGTTTTCCGACTTGCTTAACAACTTGGCTATCTGAGTTAAAATCATGTTGTGAAGGTGCCAAATTCCCTTTAAACGGTGTTGGATAGCCCATCCACTTCTCCATCGAAAATATTTGAACCCTTTTTTCAGGTCACATTTAAGGTCACTAGAGGTCAAAACATGCCGTCATAGGGATAACATGTAAATAAAGTTTTTCGGCCATTACATCTGAAATAGTAAAAATAGAGCAAAACGATTTGAACGATATAATGAATCCTCGCAGCAAGCTGAATCGAATGATTCATAAAATGATATTGCTAGGTCAAATCAAGGGTTTGACCTGACCTGAGGTCAGGTCAAGGTCAAATTTGGTAAAATGCATATAATCAGAACCGCAATAACAAGGAAAATCTAATGCAGTTAAAATAAATGTTCTATCTCTATTCATTACTGAGTTATTCAGTTAAAACCATTTTTCCCATGTATTTCCAATGGAGAGGTCATGGCTCGTACCTGACCTTAGGTCATCGATATAAAAAATACCGGAACATTTTTAGAGAACTTGGTGGGGCCATTGTGTGATATGAGTTTCAATTGGATAAGTTCACCCTATTCCGACTTATGCTAACTTAAACTTTTTTGAGGTCAGGTCACTTAACCTGTACTGGTGACCTGACCTGGATGACCTAACCTTAATATTTTGATATAAGTTGTAAAAATGATGAGGAAAAAGGTATACCAAGTGCGGCGGCGCGTAGCGCCGCCGTTTTTATGCTGTCTCCGAAAAACCCGAGGGGGCGGGTACCCGCCCCCGTCAATGCGCGTGTTAA
This sequence comes from Lepas anatifera, assembly GCA_034440635.1. Taxonomy (NCBI): domain Eukaryota; kingdom Metazoa; phylum Arthropoda; class Thecostraca; family Lepadidae; genus Lepas; species Lepas anatifera. The sequence goes on along the minus strand of JAOTON010000065.1, from coordinate 964,851 downwards.
GAGTCTGAAAACGCAGGGTCTTTTGGGCATTATATGCTGAGGCGTCGAGATCGTTGCAAGGATTTTTACGGTTACGGCAAAAATCTTCAGCAATACTGCAAACTTTTATGATCTTCGTGTTGGTCGAAGAGCCATTATAACATCAAGATCTTCGATGCACATGTAGAAAATATTGTCAACTACGTCTTGGATGTACAGTCTGTGAGGAAAACCACTTCATTCACAACTTTTGGAGCACGAATCGCGGAGCACTCGCAGGAGCAGCCAATCAGCCGATCGTCAGCTCATCGACTGCAATCGGGGCGTTCCTCATTTTCGGGCCAAATTTGGCGCCGTTATGGTAGGTCAACATTAAGAATCACCGCCCCCCTGGCCAGAATGGCGTTCCTCCGAGGCTCAATTGGCGCACCCCAGGTCAAATCATACGCGTCGGAAAAGGGGGTCAGGGGCCTGGCCCCCACTTTTTGGCCAAAAATTTCCTGATCTCAGTCAAAATGAGAGAAAACCGGACATTCTTATATCCAGCCGCTGCGGAGGCAACGAAGAGCCCAAATTCGAACAGTTTTTGGTCGTGACGTTGAAAGTTTTGTTTCAGCATCAGGTTGAAGTTTGGCTGGCCCCCCCTTTTGTCGGTGGCGACACTTATGGGTCAAATCATTCCCTTCAAATCTGCCTGTGTTCAAACGTGCTTACATCCACCACAAAAAAGAAGCCAAGCACGCTTGGCTGCTGAGATTGCATGGGCCTGACTTCTCTCTCTCTCTCTATCTCTCTCTCTCTCTCTCTCTCTCTCTCTCTCTCTCTCTCTCACGAGCCAAAATGATTGATGGCCTACTACCTGCTACACCTCTTCACACCTGGGATTCCTTGCCATTCGCGCCATGTCGTCATAACAAGTACGTGCCGTTTGCACCGACAATTAGTATGTCAACACCCAGGGCAGCTCGCTCATTGGTGGATCCAGAGGGCAAGGGGATCACTTGCCCCATCATTGATCCCCCGCACCCCCTGAAATGGTCACGGTGCCCCCTGAAATGCCACTTCTTCCCCCCAAGGATGCGAGTATCAGTGCCCCCACCATAGGCGTAGGAACCGGGGGGCCAGGGGGCCACTGGCCCCCCACTTTTCTGTGATGGGCCCCCGCAACGGAGGTAAAAATATCAACAACTGTAATATCAAGCGAGAAACTCAAACTGGCCCGATAGCTTGCCCCGGAACCCCGTTAAACTTACCTGTGCCCCTAAACTAAGTTGAGGTCCTATGAGTTGATTTTAAGGTCCCCTGAGCTTCTCGGGGCCCCTGAACTGGCCTCTGATGCCATACGAGCTAATCTGGGCTCTTTGAGCTGAACTGAGCGCCCCTGAGATGGTTTGGGCAGCATGAACTGTTCTAGGATGCCTAAACTGAGTTAGAAGCCGTAACCTTGAACAGGGCCCCTTGAGTTGGCCAGAACCTATATCTACCGACGTGGGGGCCCCTGAGCTGAGCTGGGACCGTAAAGTTAATATTGTTCCTTGAGCTAATCTGGATCCCCTGTGATGCACAGAAGACCCTAAACTTATCTGAGGCCCCTGCACAGGAATAGGGCCCCTGCTCTGAAATTGGGTTATAAGCTTCAATTGAAACCCTGGACTGTTCTGACACCCCAAATATGCCGGCAAAGGGCCCTTGGATGATCCAGGCCCTTAAGCTTATCTGGTCATCAGAGCTAATATGGGCCTCTGTGTTGAACTGAGGGCCCCTGAGATGGTCTGGGACCCCTATAAGGCTTTACAGCCACTGACCTGGCGGCCGTGAGCTTGAATGGGTCCCTTGAGATGTTCTGACAGTGGTGTAGCCAGGGGAGGGGGTCCCTGGGGTCCGCGGACCCCCTTGGGCTGACCTTATGCACTAAAAACACAAAAATTGATCTCAGGGGCCCCCGAGCTTGGTCTCAGGGGGCCCTTCGAGTTTGGTCTCAGGGCCCCCGAGCTTGGTCTCAGGGGCCCCCGAGCTTGGTGTCAGGGAGCCCTCCGAGCTTGGTCTCAGATAACCCCGAGTTTGGTCTCAGGGCCCCCGAGCTTGGTCTCAGGGGACCCCGAGCTTGGTCTCAGGGATGTCCCCAAGCTTGGTCTCAGGCCCCCTCTCCCCGAGCTTAGTGTCAGGGGCCCTCGAGCTTGGTCTCAGGGGGCATCCGAGGGCATCTGATGCATAAGGCTGACCGTATGCACTGGAAAACACGAGCATTGGTCTCGGGGGCCCTGATCTTGGTCTTAGGGGGCCACCGAGCTTGGTCTCAGCGCCCCACGAGCTTTGTCTCAGGGGCCCCGAGCTCGGTGTCAGAGGCCCTCCGAGCTTGTTCTCAGGGAACGCCCGAGCTTTGTCTCAGGGGACCCCCGAGCTTGGTCTCAGGGGCCCCTGATCATCGGTATCGAGGGCTCCAGAGTACCGAAAATTGATCTCGGGGGCCCCTGAGCTCGGACTCACGGACCTTTCGATCTTGGTCTCACGGACCTTTCAATTTTGGTCTCAGGGTGCCCCAGAGCTTGGTCTCAGGGCCCCCGAGCGTGGTCTCAGGGGACCCCTGAACTTGGATTCAGGGGCCCCGAGCTTGGTCTCACGGGCCTTCCAAGCTTGGTCTCAGGGGCCCCTGATCATCGGTATCGAGGGCTCTGGAATACCGAATATTGATCTCGGGGCCCGTGAGCTTGGTCTCAGGGGCCCCCGAGGTTGGTCTCAAGGAACCCCCGAGCTTGGTGTCAGGGGGCCCTCGAGCTTGGTCTCAGGGAGCATCCGAGCTTGGTCTCAGGGTCCCCTCGAGCTTGGTCTCAGGGGCCCCCGAGCTTGGTCTCAGGGGTTCAGGGCCCCCTCGGGGTGCCCCCGACTATTGATATCGAGGGACTCATGAGTGAGGCACGAGCATTGGCCTCATGAGACCCAGAGTTTGGTCCCAGGGGCCCCAGACCTGGGTTCAGGACCCCTGAGCATCGGCATCGAGGGGCTTCAGAGTACCAAGCATTAGTCTCGGGGGGCTCGAAATATTGATCTTGAGGGTCCCGGAACATCGGTGTCGAGTTACTCCTGAGAAAAGCGCGAGCATGGGTCTAAGGGTGCCCCTGAGCCTGATCTAAGTGGGACCCCGAGCTTGGTCTTAGGACCCCCGGGCATCAGTATCAAGGGGCTCCGGAGTATTGGTCTAGGGGAGTAATTATTTTAGGGGCCTCCAAATGGTGATTTCGGAGGGCCCCCGAAAGTGTGGATGCAGTGGTGTAGCCAAGGGGGCCCTAGGCGTCCGCAGACCCCCACCCTTTGGGCCAATCTGAACCACTGCAAAGGATTCTCTGATCACGGGGCCCCCAGAGTCAGTCTCAGGGGCCCCTGAAGATTCGTTCTCAGGACGTCCCGAGTCGGCCTCACGGCCCCCGCCCTGAGAGTCGGTCTCAAGGCCCCCGAAAGTAGATTTCGGGGCCCCTGAGGGTTGGTATCAGGGGCCCCAAAAGTTGGTATCAGGAGCCCCGGGAGTCTGTCTCAGGGGAGGGGGCCGAGCTAGTCTCAGGGCCCCAGAGAGTGGTTCTCAGGGCATTGCAACAGTCTATTTCAGGGGGCCCCTGACACTCAGTCTCAGAGAACCCCAAGAGTCGGTAAAGGTGACCCCAAGAGTCTGTCTTGGGGGACCCCGAGATTCGGTCTCGGGGTCCCCTGAGAGTCTGTCTCAAAGAACCACAAGAGTGAGTCTCAGAGCACCCCAAGTGTCGGTCTCAGGGGGCTCTCATAGTCTCACAGGCTTCTCTCTCAGGGTCTATATTTATTTTCAGGTGGCCCCGAGAGTTAATCCGGGGGTCCGAGAGTTAGTCTAATTTAATCCACAGAGTGCTGGTTTCAGAGGGCCCCAGAGGGGTAATTTTGGGAGCCCTCGAGATTTAGCCTCAGGCTATGCCCCCTCCCCGAGTTTTGGTATAAGCGGCCCCAAGAGTCAATCTCAGGGAGCACCCAAAAGTTAGTCTCAGAGGGCTCCCGGTTGTCAGTCTCAGAGACATTCGAGAGTTACTCTCGGGGTTCTGAGAGTATTTTCCAGAGGTGCTCCCAATTTTTGGTCTCATGGGCCCGGAGTTAGCCTTAGGCCCGCGAGAGCTAATCTGGAGCCTCCGAGAGTCAGTCTCAGGAACGCCAAAGACTCAGCCTCAGAGGTGATTCCACCGCCCCCCCCGGGTGTTTGTCTCAGGGGCGCCCTAGAGTAAGTCTCAGAGGGCTGTCGGAAGTCATTCCCAGCCCCCTCCCCCACCCCAAAGACAGCCTCAGGGGACCCCAATAGCTAATCTGGATGGCCACAATAGTCAGTCTCAGCCCCCTCCAGAGCAAATCTGGGGGCCCAATAATTAGTCTCAGAGGTGCTGCCGATAACTAATCTCAGGAGCCCCGAGAGATTCTCAGGGGCCCCCAGTTTTGATCAAGAGGCGCCGTGAATCGGTCTCAGAGACCCCCTGAGATCTAATCGGGAGAGCGGCCGAAAATTAGCTTTGTGAGTGCCGCCAAGTGTTGGTCTTAGGTGGCTCCAGAGCTCAAATAAAAATTTTCAAAATCATATGCCTCGGAAAAAATGTACCTACCCCTATTGCGTACTAAAAAAGGACAAATTGAAACATGTCGATCAGGCACCATTATCGATTTAAAGGCAAACATTAATCTAATTTTACCATAAGAGCAAATCGAACAGGGAATTTGGCACTTCAGTCAATTTTTAATCTAGTAGCTTAATACCAATTAACACATTCATAAATGTTCTGAAATAAACAACTTGGCAATATTTTCGTAGGAAACCAGACAAACAAGGGTAATGACAGAAATTGATGAGCATAATCCCAAAAAGAAAAATAGGTATGAAAGGTTGAAAATAACAATAACAGAGTGAGCCAAGGCGATAGATATCTTGGGTGCCTTTTGTCTTGGTAATTTGCTCGTTTACAAGATAGCAAGGGTAAGAAAGTAACTGGATCTCAACAGGATCTGTCGACGGAATAGAGGTTATGTAACGTTCAGGACACACTCCCATATCCCTTGCGTCCCATATCCCTTGCAATAAAGATACATGTATCTTTATTCGTTTTTTGTTCGTTTCTTTGGAAATTTCCTGATTAAAGAGTTCATGGATTCGACACCGGGAAATAATTGCTAATCATTTCCCGTAGATCATTTCTTCGTCCTCAAAACGACTGACCTCCAATAACTTCAGGTCTGATTACCCGAGTAAATTGAGGTAGACTCAAGTTTAACATCATGCGCGCATCAACACTGATTTTCCCGAAATATGGCACAAAGCTGCTATTATAGCCACGCTACCATATAAGATATGGGTCATCCTTAATATTTGGTGACTTTAGTTTACCAACACTTGGTCGGATCGAAAAAACCAAGCTAGAAACAAAATAAGAATGAGTGCTTAAAAAGCAATAAAAAATTTCCTTCGTGTGAATGTTATAATGTTAAAATACTATACAAAAGACATAGGAGATGGGCCCGGTTACTAAGGGGACCTCCGGCCTGGGCCCCCCGACGGTAGTCAGACCCCTCCTTGGCCGAATCCTGGCTACGCCACTGTGTTCTGAGACTCTATATCAGCCACCCTGGGACCCCTAAGCCTAGCTGGGGCCCTGAGTTAATCTGGGTACCGCTGTGCTTAACTGGGGCCTCTGATCTGGTATGCGGGCCTTGAACTCTTCTAGGGTCCTTGGGCTAAGCTGGGGCCGTGAGCTTGAATGGAGCCCCTGAGCTGGTATGAGAGGTGGACCCTATATTAGCCGATCTGGGGCCCTGAGCTGAGCTGGCCTGTACTGAACAAGAGCCCTGAGCTGGTCTGGGGCCTCTGAACTGTTCTAGCATCATTGAGCTAAGCTGGGATCCGTAAACTTGAACAAGTCCCTTGAGCCGTTTTGAGACCCTACATAAGTCGACCTGGGGACCTCCGAGCTGAACCGGGCCCCTAAGCTAATCTGGCACCCTGTGCGAATCTGGAGCTCCCCTGTGATGAGCTTCTAGGGGTGCTGTGCTTATGTAGGGTCCCTTGATAAGCTGGTCCCGAGGCTAATGCACTGGTCTGGGCCCTCGAGCTGACTGATCTGGGTTCCTGAGCCATGGTCTGGACTTTGGGGCCCTCCGAGATAATTTGGCGGCCCCTGGGCGGCATAGGCATAGGAACCGGGGGTCAGGGGATACTGCCCCCTTTTTGAGGTGGGCCCCCGCAACGAATATACAAATATCAGCAACTGTAATATAGAACAAGAAACCCAAACGGCCCCGATAGCTTGTCTGGGAACGTTCGAGTTCGGTAGTACGCTGCCTGCAAGCCCCCTGGAGGAGGAGCGCTTCGTAAAAAAGCCAAGGCACCTACTACCCGAGTGTTTCCAAATGAGTCCCGAGAACTGGGCCCAATCAAACTCCATTCCATATCAATCCCAACACAAAATATGAATCGGACACGGACCCCGCACTGAATGCCGAGCAACAGTCGTCCCTGAGCCATCGAAAGGCGCGACGTCTTTCGATGCCAGGGTTATATGGCGTCGCCAACTCTTTCCCTGTTGGAGGGGTTTCTTGGGAGTCAAATTGCTCCTTGCACAAGGAATCTGCCGTGCCTTAAATACGAGTTGGTCGCGTGGAAAGCAAGGTTGCTAACCACTTTAACACCATGCCCACACCCCCTCGGCATCACAAAGCTGGCCATCAAGTACCTACATTGCACTTGCAGTCATGCTGGAACTCTGCATTTTAGGCATCGAAATATAGCTAGGCGTATTTATTGTGGTCAGCCTTTACCTAAATCAATATCTAATGATGGAAAGAATAGATCCGTAATAACCTACATAAATGTTCCCATTTTCGTCATTAAATAAGCAAATACAAGTTGATTAGGCATAGCAAAGTGAAACTATTTGGTATCGAAGTATTGTCTGTAGTTTTCTAAACAGTTCTTAATTTTGTAAATGTAATGAAAAGGGCCTAAACATCTGTAAATATAAAAAAACGCGCTCGTGGTAAACAAATTATTGAAATCTTCCAAAAAAGCTTAAAAATGTATTTCGTATTTGAAGAGGGTCTAGGTAAAAAACAAAAATGTTTTTTGGCGTTTTACTATGATTTATTAAATCATAATAGGTACAACTCGAAATCATAGGGCAAAATTAAATTTCTCAATTTTCCATATATTGACATCCTTGTGTGCATGCGTGCCTTATTACACTAAACGAGCTATCTAAAATTTTTAAAATTATGGGCCCCCGTAGACTGGGGCCCCCCTTGAGGTGGGCCCCCTCTCAGGTTGGCCCCCACTTTTCAAACCGTTCCTACGCCCCTGGCCCCCACAATAGGATTTGGTACCCACCTGATAGGTTTTGTCGTCCAAAAGTGACGCCCCGACCATGCGCCCCCACCTTCGATCAGGAGTCCTGGATCCGCCTCTGGGCTCACCTGATTCTGGATCGATGTGCACTTGGCTCACACCCTATGCTAGGACACTGTTGACGTTTTGTTATGGTGACGCCGCGGCAGCCGTCCGATGCCTCGATGACGTCAGTAGGACCTCACTGAGCGGTATCTCCTTCTCGTACGTCAGCTGTAGCTGATAGTTCATTGCGGAAGACAAGGGAGAGCGTTTCGCACAGTGTAAGAACCTCATCTGAGAGTTATTCATACAGTGCTGACTGTTAAGATACGTGACAACTAACTTTGAGCATATAACTTGAAATGTGTAGGCTCACGGAGCAGGCTGGCTCTTGTCTGAAGACAAAAGAGCGGTGAATAGAAAACATCATGGGAGAATTTCCGGAACCTGGGTGCAAGAGGAGAAACGATTCACCACTTTTGACAGTGCCAGTTTCACAGTTCTGGAACCTAGTTCCATTTCCGATGCACAGAAGGTAAAAGACTCACATTTGGACGAGTCGCTGCCGTGAGACTGCAGTCACAATGGTACGTCGCTGCTGGAATCCCGCGGCCCAGGGGCAGGCTCGATTCTGTCCCCTGTGCTGCTCCATGTCGCTCTACACAGCCTGCAAGCTTCTGTCTCTCCTCATCCTAGCTGGACACGTGGCAGTCGTGGTTGTCAATGATAGCGTCAACCCGCCCGGTGTCAACTACCTGATCATCAAGTTCACCATTCTCCTTCCCGCGATGGGCTGCCTGCTACTACTCACTGAAACGTCGCAACGCGCTACGGCGCAATATGGCATCACAATTGTTTTAGTGTTTCTTGTGCATATAGGTATAGTGCAGGGAATCGCAGTGAGAAATTTGACTCTTCACCCACCTCCTCAAGGCGACTACTGGTGGGTGGGGATGTTTGAACAAATAGTCGTGGTTATCGATCTCCTGGTGATATCACAGCTGTTACGATATATTCGTACTCACGAGGATAGCTGGTGCAAGGTGGTAGTGCGGTTTGGAAAAACAGTGGCGTTTGTAGTGGCACTCCCTTTCCTCATAGCCTTCATCTACTTACGAGGTATACTAGAACTTTTTTAGTACCATGTGGTGGATTTGAAAAGGTGAAGAAGCGCCTGCAGTCCCGCTGCTGCATGAAATCGAAGGCTGTCGCTCCAAAGCCAAACGCGCCGCCTGAAACAACCAGTGACATATCCAGCGTCGAGAAGGCCACTGGAGAGGGACCGGTGGCGTCGCCAGCACCAGACACCCCCTCCATGGCGCAGCGGGAGCGACTGGTCCTCATCGGCAGCGGGGGTGCCCCGAGCAGCCGTGTCTTCCGCTATAACCCGCACACAGAACGGATCGTGGTGACGGTTGAGTCCAACGGCCGAGTCCCAGACGTGAATCGGTAACATTTAACTCCCCAGGCAGCGTCTCGTGTCGGGGGGATGTGGGTCTATAAGTTACTTTCGGCGCCCGTGCCCGTGCGCATTTACGGGAGCATCGAGGTGGTTGGAAGATATCCGTCTTTTTAATTTCAAAGACTTTGCATCGGTTTTATTCCGTTCGACAGATCCATGGAGAGACCTTACGAACTCAGCTACAAGGGCTTCTCGAGTACAGTTTGTATTGTCTTTTAATATGATGCTTTTTACATTGTTGTGAATGAGCTGCAATCAAAATTTTATAAATCTGAATGCCACGTTTTTTCTCTGAATTAGCCTTTTCTGTGTAGCTTTAGGGGAATGTGTGTTTGTTAGGCTCTATTGCGACAAGCCCTATTGGCTCTGCTATGCTCAATTAGTTTAATAAGCATGAACCTGTCTGTATCAAATGCCCGGGGACATTGGTGTGCTGGAGGGGCTGGGGCATTTGATACAGTACTGGCTGTATCAAATTTTCCGGGGACATTGGTGTGTCGGAGGGGCTGGGGCATTTGATACAGCCAGGTTCATACTTATAAAACTAATTGAGCATAGCAGAGCCAGCAGGACTTGTCGCAACAAAGCCTAGCAAACACACATTCTCCTTAAGCTACACAGAATAGGCTTATTCAGATAAAAAACGCGAGGATTTAGATTTATGTCCCGGGGACATTGGTGTGCCGGAGGGCTGCGACATCTGAGTCATACTCCTTTTTGGCGTCGAAGGCACCCTCGTCACAGTATCGGGTAGCGGAGTTCCCGCCCGCGACCAAGTCGCCAGCCAATGATAGTCCATGTGAACGCTCCGTAAGCTTTTAACAGGGTACTTATGTCGTCGAGTGGCACCTCTCTGCACCATAACAAGCTTGGAGACTGCTCCAACTTCGAAAATTTTGTGTAACTCCTAGAGTTCCTCTCTAAAGCACCCTGTTCAATGCTCGATGCTTGATGTTTGATGCTTGATGCAATGCTTCCTGTAAGATCGAAAGGCTTTTTTCGAAGGCAATTTCCAAGATTGTTTTTTAATTCCAACCTTTGGCTGAGACGTTAAACCATGCTGTATACCTCAGAGTAGTTTTTGACTTCTAAAGAAAGTGCCATCTCAAGAAAATAGAAAAATTTAATATTTTTTACGTGACACCCATAAAAATAGTTAAACCCAATGGCGCCCCTAAAATAGACGTCCCGGCTCTCAACGGTTCTTATTTCGATCTCGCATTTGTTTTTTAGGTGCCCTCTGAACTTATAGTATGCACTATACAGGCCATTGAGCGAGAGTCACCCGAATCGATTTGCTTTCCAGTCCAGAGCTGCAAAAATCTCAAATCTGTCGGGCACTTTCGAAAAAACCTCCAAATCTGTCGGGTGGTTAGGATAGGACTATTAAAATTGTCTAAAACCCATTCAATTGGTTAAATGTTCCTACTCTTTTTCCACATTCTTAATAGAAAATACTAAAATTAGCATAAAAAAACTTCAAGTTTGGCACCAATGGATATCATTATCCTTATTTTTGTGCTCTGATCCTTATATTTGTGATATCCTTATTTTTCGTGCTCTGAAGCCGCCTATGGAAAATCTAAGTGGAATGACACAAGTCTATTAATTTTCAAAACTCTAGAACTGAGACTGTTCTTCGGGTTTTCAATTATCAGACACGCTCAGGAAATTAAGGTTATCGGCAGACACCTATAACAAATTGAATACCGAACCACCAATTCCCATTTTCTGGAGTCACCATTGGTAAAGGAAATTTATTATTGGATGTAATTTGAGATTTGTGGACGTACAGCATACAAATAGTGTGTGTCAAAGTCAGCTCGACTGGGTCTTGAATAAGACTCAGTCTTGAATTCAGATGATTTAGGTCACAGGTGGAAATATACAATAACATGAAAAACAGCCCCCTTTTTCAGTCCTCTGCAGCCGCCATTGACAAAAAATGCTGCACTAGAATGAGAATAAGTTATATTTTGTTATTATGTTACATAGTCCAGCCCAGAATACTTAAAAATATAGTTTGCAATGGAAGAAAGCTGACCTGGTTCCCATACCATGCGGTTACTTATGCCAGCTTCTGCAAATTTTCATGATTTCAGTTTTTTGGAGGTGGGAGGGGGTAATTTGGAAGGAACCCCCAAAATTTATATATGGATTTTGCTCTGATGGCCAGACAAACAAGATTGGAGGGTACTTTTTTGATATTCGAAAGTGTTTTTAAGGATCATGGCTACTTGTAGTTGAATACAAACATGTAATATTAGCTTTCCATGACTTTAAAGGCATGTTTACATGAAAAATCCTAAATTTTGAAGCTGTTGGCTATCTCAAAGTTTTTCATGCATTGCCGTGCTCATTTCCATGAGGGTACGTGGTTTAGGATCTGAAGTTCATGAGGCTAATAAATAACCTTAAGTCAGTTAGATAGTAAATGTCAAATAAATATCATGTTTCCAAGGAAGTTAAGAGTAAAAGGAATGAGTAAAGGTTGCACTAGGCTGTGTTTTTGTTATATCTTTGTCCCCTTGACATAGATCATAGGCATATTTGGGTAAGTGAATAAAATGAAATAGGAGAAATAGTTTGGTACTTAAAACTCAAATTAATGTGGAAAGGTGAAGAGTTTTGTTTCTTTGGCATCTAAAAATCCACTGATGAAGGTATGCAACTTTTGTGGTTAATTCTGGACAAACAGGCATTGGATTTAAAAGAAGATGGAAGGGAAAATCAAATGTTTTAGTCTAATTTGACCAGTGTGCTGGTAAAATTCATTTTTCCCTTATTAATATCATTTAAAATTATTGATCAACAGTGAGCATAACATACTGTGTGGAAATAAATGTAAGCTGCCGAAATTACAACGAACACCACATCACTTACTTCTTTGTTTTCTCCCCACACTGTTCTGATCTGCCCGCTGTTTGATCCATGCTTCAAAACGACCTCCTTGGCCAAAACCACTGTTCCTGAACTTGCAGGGCAGCCCAGAATGCTTGATTCGCTGATGCTCCTTAAAAAAACGTTTCTCGCCAAAATACCCACATCCCTCAAATCCACATTTAAGCTTGACACGGGACGGTGGAAGGGGCTTCAGCTTAATCGGAGCCATTTATCAGCCCTTCAACTATGGACGATGAAATCCAGGCTCAACCAGTTTTACTTTTCAGACTCGAACCCACTTGTTCCCATTCTATATTCAATTCTGATTTCAATAAGCCACATTCCAAGCATCTACAACAACGGGAAAGATCACCTCAAAACGGTTAAAGATTTCATGTTTCAGGCGCGATTGGCCGCCTGACGTTGTAGTCTCCCTTCTTAAATTGGGATGAAAGGGGTGCATAACCTACCAGTAAACACAGCGTGACATGTGCGTGCGTATAACAGCGGTAGATGGGATTTAACATGCAGGCATTTACTTGTCAGATGTATTTGCAGCGCAATACAAATACATGTTATTCCACAAAAGACCTGAAATTAAATGGTGCAGCACACTAGTACTCTAAATCCCGACAGAACAGGAATGCCTTCCGGAGGCGAACCTTTCTCTGGTAAAATTCGTTAGAGAACGTCGTTGGGGCAGGTGCTTCTCCCTATTCTCCTGCAAACTATTTAACACGCGCCCCGCTGGGGTCCCTGGCATGACGCGCCCCGCTGGGGGGCGTTTTTCGCCCAACCTCCGTATCTCGTTCCCCACGAAAGCTAAAGGAAAATTACGGGCGGTGTTCGAAACCTCTTGACAAGACAAATATATTTTATACGAATAATGTTTATGTCAGGTCAATATTGAGGTCAGCATAGGTCAAAGAAGGCTCCATAGGCTTACAACAGAGCAGTGTACGGTTTCTCTCTCTAGATCTGCCCTCAGTGGAGCTAGAGCAAATTTTTATGCATCATTGGATTCCTCTCATCGCGGCAAATCGAATGATGTATAACATGAACTTGCTAGGTCAAATAGTGAAAATGACCTGACCTCGAGCTAGGTCAGGGTCACAGAGTGACCTGGTATGGTCATACTGCATATCAATCGACTCCCCGTGACAATATAAGCACAATGCAAGCAAAATGGGAGCTTTATCACAATTCAGTGTGAAGTTATTGGCAAAACAATCACTTTATGCTCCCGTGACCTGATATGACATTTGAGAGGTCAGATGCTCAAAAACTCAACTTAATGGTCTGGATCGTGGTAAGGCTAGACGGTTTGAGAATTTTCAGCTTTATCTATCCAGTATTTACTGAAAACGAGCCGATTCTATTTTTCACCATAGACATAATGGGATGACCAAAAAAATTGACCCCACCTTAGGTCATCAATATAAAAAATTCAGAGATAGCAGATTTGTAGACCCTAATGACCTTATTATATTGTGGAAGTTTTAAACTGATCGGTTCGCTGATGTTGCCTGGGCGCCGCTTCAAACTCGTGATTTTAGGTTTTGAGGTTGGGTCACTTGACCTTGAATAGCTCCTTGACCTGACATAACCTTAACTAAAAATTTGGTCAGATGTGTAAAATTGATTAGAAATAAGGTAATGTAAGTTTCGTTGTTCTGCATCTCTTTGTTTTTGAGCTATCTGGGGAAAGCCAGGAGGGGGTGAATTTCACCCCCCAGCGGGGCGCGTGTTAAGAGCTCTGATACTGCTAGAAGAAGACCCTGCTGTATATTTTTACCCTTTGGATGGCTCACGAAATCTTCCACCAGCTTCACACCACGCTGCGGGATCGTTCACCACATTAAGTTCTGGAATACCTTGAAACAGGAGAAGCTATACCAGTCACCAGCTTCTTAACGAAGCCATTTCTGGTCAGAATATTTTAGATTCATTCCATCGAATACCAGCCAGCTGTCAGGAGTGACAAGCTGGCTGAGGCTTAGTACCGAGCATTCACCAAGCTCTTCATAGCCTCTATCGGAAACTTAAGCCTGCCCTAGTCAAATGTGAATTGTTTGCTGTTTTGGTCAATTACTGTGCGACTGGCTCCTTACCTCCTAGATGGTGATTCTCGCCAGCGGGACAGAATATAACTTTCTGTGCACAGATAGCACAGCTGATAGCAAATTGACTTCAGCACATTCAGGGCGATTTCTATATTTACTTAATGAAAGCACTGCACTGCATCATTTTATGGATAGCTTTGAGGCTCATAGAAGGCCCTAAAGCTGACTATCCGCGACGGAGGAACCCAAATGCATGGTTTAGAACCACTTACAAGGAAAGGCCCTATTTTTCCGAGGTGGCCGGAGAACCGTATGCTGCCGGAAAACACTACTTGGCTGCATTTGAATCAATGCATGAGCGCGTCGATCAGCGAATAAATTTTAACACGGGCATTGACGGGGGTCTGAGCCACCTTCGCTTTGACGGGGGTGGCGGGTACCCGCCGCCCCCCAGATCTTGAAAACCACGCTAGGTAGCGAGAAACGGTAAACGGCGTTGGATAGCCCTTCTACTTCTCCATCGAAAATTTTTGAACCATTTTTTAGTCAGATCACGTTTAAGGTCACTAGAGGTCAAAACATGCTGTCATAGGGATAACATGTAAATGACGGTTTTCGGTCATTACATATGAGCAAGGAAAGATAGGGCAAAACAACTTGAACAATATGAATCCTCGCAGCAAGCCGGATCGAATGATATATAATATAACCTTGGTAGGTCAAATCAAGGATTTGACCTGACCTGAGGTCAGGTCGAGGCCAAATTAGATGAAATTCATATCATTAGAACCGCAGAGACAATGCAAATCTAATGCAGCTAAAATAAACGCTCATCACCATCCGTTGCTAAGCTATTCTGTTAAAACCATTTTCCCCTTGTATTTCCAATGGAGAGGTCATGGCTCGTACCTGACCTTAGGTCCTCGATATAAACAAAGACGGGAACATATTTTAGAGAACTCGGTGGGCCCATTATGTGACATGAGTTTCAATCGGATAAGTTCACCCTGTTCCGAATCATGCTGTCTTAAAAATTTTTTGATGTCAGGTCACTTGACCTGTACTGGTGACCTGACCTTAACCTTCGCCCGGGTGGGGGTCTTTTAGACCCCCCTCGGATTTTTCCGAAGTGACCAAAAAACGGCGGCGCGCAGCGCCGCCAAACTTGGTCTAGCTGTTCCTTCATCATTTTTACATCTTCCCTGAAAATTTTAGCTCAAGGTCATGTCAGGTCAGGTCACCAGGCCAGGTGAAGTGACCTCACCTCAAAAAATTCTTAGGACTGCATAACTAAAAGGCGGATTAATTGATCAAGTTGAACTCATACCACATATTGGGCCCACCAGGAGCTACAAAATATGTTCCGGGATTTTTCATATTGGTGACCTAAGGTCATGTGCTGCGCACGACCTCCCCATTGTAAATAGGTACATGGGGAAATCACGAAATGAGCTTTTCTCAGTAAGTATCGATGGAATCAACTTCAAACATCGATCACGGCTTGCTCTTACCTCATTTCTGAAGTTGATGCTAAAAAATTTGGGCTTGTGGTCTTTGAAAGGTCACTTGAGGTCAAATAAGCATTTTTTATTGTTTTACCCTATAAGTTTTGAATAAACAAAGATAGAAATTTTATTTTATCACCTAAGTGTTTGTATAATCACTGCAATTCAAATGATATACATCATGACTATACCAGGTCAAGTTGGGTCAGACCGTTGGCCTGGTTCAGGTCAAATTTCCACATTTGACCTGGCATAGCAATATCATATATCATTCGATTTGTATTGACGAGAAGATTGCAATGGTGCATCAACTATGGCTTTATCTTGCTTGGTTTGGAATTTATTAGCGAAAAAGAAAAGCCCTTATGCATGGGTGTCTATGGACATTCCCAAGAACGTTCCCAATATTCAGTAACCTGTAGCTCCCTAGGCTTTGACCTGACACGGAAATGAATGACACTGCAATGAAAGAGCAACTCAAGAGATTTCGAATGGTATTAACACGCGCACTGGAGGGGGGCCTCGGAGGCCCCCCACCTGTTTTTCCGAGGTGGCCGAAGAACCGCTTGTAGCCGAAAAACGAAACGTGGCCACATTTAACAGAATTTAATAGCGCGTCGATTGGTGAAGACTTTTTGAAAATCGGCCGAAAATTTTTTGACTTATAGGCTTTCAAAGTCAGACCTGCATTTTGAGATCGCCGTAAACGCGCGGTCGGACCAGTTAGCTTGCATTGAAGACCGAGTGGTGACGTCATAACGTCATATAAGCGGGACTATATGTCAAGGTCACTTCACATGAAAGTCAAGGTCAAGGTCAAAGGTCACATGTCAAGGTCATTTCTGCACTTTCAAGGTCACTGACCACTGTGCGTCCGGCCAAATGACGTTACCCCGTCTGACATATATTATGCTATGACGTCATCGGTAGGGTACCCCATTACAAAGGTCAAGGTCAAAGGTCAAGGTCAAAGGTCATTGGGAAAGGTCAATCCTCATTTCCCGCCAAACAGTGGCTATAGTGTTAGTCAAAGTGTAAATAATAAGTAGTATACCATATGGTGACCTTAAAGGTCAATGACCTTGAATGACCTTGACCCAAAAAATGTGGGGAAGCTTCTTTGAGACATCTTTTCTCTATGAGCCTTGTCCGCCTTGAACCTTATTGCCGCCATTTTCCTGCATAATCACAGCATTTACCAATCGATCCCAGCATGGCCAATATTTGACCTTTACGACCTTGTTTGACCTTGAAGATATTGACCTAGGTCAATGAAAATTAGTCATCATGTAGATCACCATAGCCCCCACCCACCTACCAAGTGGCGTTTTTCTAACCCTCTTAGTTTCCGAGATCTTAGGGGGGGCCTACCAGGCCCCCTCCAGTGCGCGTTAGTGCCAGACCCTCCTCCAGTGCGGGTGTTAAAATAATGTTTCTAGCTATCATAGTTCCTGAGATATATGAGGTTTTCTTAGTACACCTCATATTAGCGATTTTGACCTCTGGTGACCTTGATATTGACCTGAGGAGAAAAGTGACTAATGTATTTTCGATGTCATTTTTAAAGAGCTTTCGATTGCCGTTTTGCGCTTTTTTTCTAGCTCTCTTAGTTTTTGAGATCGTGGGGGGTCTTTTTTAGCCCCCCACTCCCACCAGGGCGAAGGTGGCTCCTACCCGCCACCGGGGCAAGGGTTAAAATTTTGACAAAAGTTTTAGAAATGATGAGAGAAAAGGGATACCAAGCACGGCGGCGCTACGCGCCGCCGTTTTTATGCTACCTCCGAAGAACTCGAGGGGGCGGGTACCCGCCCCCCGTCAATGCGCGTGTTAAAAATTGATCGATGCTTCTTTGACTTACCTTTAGGCTTTCAAAGTCGACCTATATTTTGAAGCTGACACAATCGTGCGGTCGTACCAGTTCGTCTGCACTGTAGACCGAGTGGTGACGTGATAACTTCATATTATCGGGCTATACATGTACCACATGAAGGTCAAGGCCAATTTCATTGACCACAGTATTCCGTTTAGATGGAATTATTCAGTGTGACGTATGTTTTGCTACGGTTTCATAGTGAAGGCTACTCAATTTCAAACCTAGGGTCAGCGTTTTTTTTAAGGTCGACCCCTCACTTTCCGCCCAAAAGCCGCTATTGTACTAGTGATATCGTACATTATTGTGAATGTGCTATTTTTAATGTCATAGGTCAGTGCCTTGAATGACCTTGACCTCTAACTTTAAGAGAACCTTGTGTGGAACCTTCCTTCTATGGCCTTAGTCCACTTTTAGTGTATTCCCGGCTTTCTGCCCATAATTATGGCATTTCCCAATAAGTCTCCAGCACTGCCCATATTTGACTTCTGTGACCTCGTTTGACCTTGAAAACATTAACCTAGGTTAATGAAAGTTTGCCCTAATGTAGACCACCATCGCCTCTACACACATAGCAAATGGGTGTTTTCCTAACCATCTTGGTTTGCAAGATCTCAGGAGGGAGGCTCTTTAGGACCCTTCCACTGCAGGTTGACTCCAGACCCCTCTCCACTGCACGTGTTAAGATTTATTTTTGCATTTTCATGCCAGTGGGCTGGAAGCAAAGGGTTTTGAGTCGAGTTTTAACAATCCCAGCTGAATTGTAGCATAGAGCTTGCGCTTTGATCAAACGAGCTGTGCAGCTCTACAATCACGGTGAGGTAACCGATGTCTTGTAATGTCAATTATTTGAACAATGTATTTCCATGCCATGTAAACACCTCCATGTGTGCCTGATGCGAAAAAATGACTGCATTGGGCCAGCAATCCCGTCACTGCCTCCCCCTCAGAGCTGTTTTTGGGTTTATGTACAACCGAAGTCCCTCGGGACGGCATGACGATTTCCCTTCGAATTTCTAGGCACGCCACTGGCCGGAGATATATAGGCTTATTTACCTTTTTCGGCACCTCAAAGCAAAGCCAAACGTAGAAGCAAAGCGAACCTCTTCCCTCAGGGACGGCGGATTCCAGGGTGCAAGTGGTGCAGTTGCACCACTCGATTTTTTTCAAGTGGTGCAAAAGTATCTTTTGCACCACTTGTTTTGGCTTTGTCCAGGGAGGCGCCCCCCCCAGGCCTCAGCCGGCGCCCCCGGCCGGTCAGTGAAAATCAAGCCTAATTACCGCTTACCTGAAGAGGTAGGATCCTCTGTGAAAAAGACATTTTCATACATGAATGACGCACCTTGACATCAAAACTGCGACCTGGAAAGCAAAAGGCGCCCCCCCTTGAGTAAAGGCGCCCCTCTGGATAGCATAGGCGCCCTTGAAAAGCGTAGGCGCCTCCTGGACAGCTTAGGCGCCTCCGAAGAAGAGAAACGGCGCCCCTAGATATCACATGCGCCCCCTGGTTAGCACAGGCACCCCTTGACAGCAAAAGGCGCCCCCCCGCAGAGAAAAGGCGTCCCCTGGACAACATACGCGCCCTTTGATAAGAAAGGCGCCCCCTGGAGAGATAAGAGAGAAACCCCCCCTCCCGAGAACAACGGCGGCAGGGACGGCGGATTCCGCAGGACAGGGTGTGCAGTTGCACACCTTGAAAAAATGATGGTGTACAATAGTATATTTTTGCACACCTGGTTTTGACCTCGTACGGGGAGGCCCTCACGGATTTGGGTGGCACCCCCGGATTTTTCCGGCGCCCCCGGCCGGTCAAGAGAAAATCAGATACATCGCCTGTCTGAAGGGGTAGTACCCTCTGTGTAAAATAAAATACACTTTCAAATATGAATGGCGCCCCCTGACATCAAAGCTGCACCCTGGACAGCAAAAGGTGCCCACCCCCTTGAGTAAAAGCGCCCCTCTGGATAGCAAAGGCGACCTCTAGACAGCAGAGGCGCCCCTGGACAGAAAAAGGCACGCCAATTGAGGAGTAACGACGCCCCTGAATAGCATAGGCGCCCTCTGGTTAGCACAGGCACTCCTGTACACTAAGAGGCGCCCCCTCCCCATAGAGCAAAGGCACCCCTCTGGATATCATAAGCTCCCTTTAATAGCAATCGCGCTCCCTGGACAGCAGGGGCGCCCTCTGGATAGGATAGGCGCCCCCAAAACAGCAAATACGCCCTTTGATACCAAAAGCGCCCCATGGACAGAACACACCCTCTGGATAGCATTGGCACCCCTGGACGGCAGAGACGCCCCTAAAGAAGAGCAACGGCACCCCGGGATAGCATATGCGCCCCTGGTTAGCACAGGCACCCCTGGACAGCAAAAGGCGGCCCCCGCCCCTGAGTAAAGGATCCGGGTCTCTGGATAGCATAGGTGCCCCTGGATAGCGCAGGCGCCTCCTGGACAGCAGAGACGCCTCCGAAGAAGATCAACGGCGCCCCTTGATATCATATGCACCCCCTGGTTAGCACAGGCATCCCTGGATAGCAAAAGGCGCCCCCCCCGAGAGCAAAGGCGCCCCCTCTGGAAAGAATAAGCACCCATGGATAGGAAAGGCGCCCTCTGGAAAGGACAGCAGAACATTTTTTAAGGAAAACTCAGTGGAGGGGGCGGTGGAGATTTTCTTGTGCTGGTCATTATGATGTCTTCGGGGGATCAAACCCCCATTTGGAGGGGGGCGTTAATAAAATTTAGACGTGCTAGTGTCCAGGCGTGTTAGACCAGCGAGAGATTAAATCAAGAATGTACAACGCACTCAACTAAACTTAGATTTAGCAATTATGTTTCCAAATTTTGGATGCCGTAACTTCTATCACTGCTTGATTTTAAGGCTTAGATATATTCCTTGAACTTTGATAGAAGTGTCATTGATGGCTTTTTTGCTTTCCAATTTCTTCGATAATTTTTTCAGTGCAATTTTTACCAACCCTCTCCTCATATGCGGATAGTATGGCTGCTTTACCATTTTAATCTAAAACTTTGTAGCACTAGGTCATTCCAGGGGCAGCGGCCCGACACCAAAAATGTCTACGCGTTGGAAGTACTGTAGGCCTTTGGGTAAAAAAGGGCTAACTTTCAGGATGGAGTCGTCGAGGAGTCGTCGTGGTTTTTCTGTCCACACACGTGCGCAGCACACATGCGGCTCGGCAACTTGACAAAATCGTCACAACTGAAAAACATTACTTTACAAGCTCGCAATTAGTTATATACCTATATACCTATGGATCCGGATGTATTTTATCATGAACGTCGTAATAAGGAGGCCCAGTGAGCCTTGGAGCAAGAAACCCGGGAGCCAAGGCCCGGGTCGGATTGTAGCCGTCTGGCGGCAGCAACACGGGCTGCAGAAAGGACGGGGTCACGATCTCTAGAATGCAGCTGGGGCACACCCCGCTAGGCACGCCTATTTTTTAACTAGTCGGGTCCAAAAAGAGCGTCTGCGCTCTGGTGATACACTCTTTTTTATAAAGTTTGTCCAAGTTGTTCCTCGTTCGGCTGTTGGAGTCGGAGTCTCACTAAAGTCCTCAAGAGACTTGTCACAGAGACCCCGACCCCACCACCCGAACGAGTAACGCCCACAATGAAGGGTTGATTTAGAAGCCAAAGTTTAACCTCCCACAAAGCACAGGGATGGCCGCCTCGCTCAGGTCACCCTCTCATCAGTCAGTTGCCAGCCGACCTACGTCGGGCAAACGATTGAGCGCCGGAGCGTCTCAGGGGAACCGATCTCAAGCCTGGACATGCACTGCCACTGCATGCTTCTCAGCAGCGGGCCGGAGCCCGACGCTCTACCAACCGAGCAACCGGGGCGGCCAAATGGCCAAATAAATACCACAAAAGCCATATTTGAGGCTAAAACGAACCCTACCGGGTGTCAAAACCCCACAGAAAAAGGACAGAGCACTCTTGTATCACTGCAGTGAACAGTGCACTGTATAAAACTAAATGTTGATAATTTGATATTGACTTGACGATATATTTTTAGCACACTGCCCATCTCATAAGAAGGCAGGAGTCCCCTTCCAATCCCGTGTGGCGACCCAATTATTTTATCCACATAACCAAACAATTTGTTAGCATCATCAATTATCTTGGCCGCACCACTCCCCGCTAAAATTTGATATCTTCCTGCTTTTTCTGTGAATTGTTTGCTCTTGAACAGTGACGGATCCATAGGCAGATCCAGGATTGCCAATCGGAGGGGAGCACCTTCCCGGGGGGCGCCATCCGGAGCAGGGGGCGCCACTTTTGACCGGAAAAACCTACCAGGTGGGCGTAAAATCCTATTGGTGAGCACCGATTTTCGCACCCTGGGGGAGAGTGGGAAGCGCCACTTCAGGCGAGTGCCATCGACCTTTCAGGGGGGCGCCGTGACCATTTCAGGGGGCGCCGAGGATCGATCGGGGGGCTGCATCTGCCCCTCCCTTTGCCCCCTGGATCCGCGTATGGGCGGATCTAGAATTTTAGTAAGGTGGGGGGGGAAACGCGGAGCCTCAAAGTGGGCACTTTACCATCAACTTTTCACCCAAAGGGCTCCTATGGTATTCGGTTTTCGGTTGCCGTCATTTTGGTGGATCGTATTTTTAACAACGTCCTATCCCACCCTCTCCCAGCCATAACAGTTTGTACCAGCCAAGCAAGATGCCTATTTGGCGTGATATTTGAAACAATGAATTGCTAAACAGTTCAGTCCACACTTTTTTCGGCACCTCTTGAAAAATCTGTAACTGCCACTAGGTCATGGAGAAATTCAAGACACTTGGGAAGATGCAACAGCTGAACATAAAGGTATATATCTGAGGATTTTTCTATTAGTGAAGAGGGGTTAAGTTTATTTTAATATCAAATATGATAAGCATCATTTTGCCTTTCCACGTGGCCAAGATTCGTAAGATAATGGTGAGAGGACATTGAAAATAATCGCAGCGAATGTGAACCTGGCCTGTGCGCTGTCCAAGAAAATTATATCAGCGGAAAAGGTTTTAAGTTGTAGGAAACACAAACCGGACTTTAACCCACATTATTAATTACTCCTAAAAAATAATGTTTGAACCAGATGGCAGACTCGAGGAGATATAAGGGAAGTTTAACGTTAAGATAAACACAGAATGAAGTATGTGGGCATTTTCCATCGACCTTTATCTATATTCTTCAATTCATCAGCATGGGAGAATTGCTCTTGTGCGTGAAATTTCGGAGGTGTTAAGAGAATTTCGGTAGCCATGTGATTGAATGCTGAAATAGATCATGCCATAGGCATGTGTGGTTTGTGACATAAATGGGCCCTACTAGAATAAAAGAAAACAGTTTCAACGTGTCCAAGTACTCTCTTGATAAATTGATAACTTTTTTCGTTTATTGGCTGTAATTTGCGCGTTTAATGATCATGTGCAGTGTTCAGATCGAAGTGAAAAGACCATTCAGATTGATAAAACGAGTATATTTTGTCACTGACCATCCACTTATACCATCAACCATCGCCTTCAGGTCAAGTTCAGGACTCATTTACGAGAAGTGGTGAGCGTGCACTGTGCATGCCCAAATCGAGACACAGCCGCCCTCACGATGGACAGACCGCGCAGAAATACGTCCTCGTCGCGTTTGATTTCGCGCACGCGTACGACGTAGTGGACCACCACCTGCTACGCGTTCGCCTGCTGTAGATGGGGCTGTCAAATTGCACGGTGGCCTGGATTTGGCAGTGACTCCAAGACCGAAGAGTCCAGGTGGAACTAAATGGTGTGCATTCCAGTGAGCGCATTTTCCGAACTGGCCTGCCGTAAGGAAGTGTCTTATCGCCAGTTTTATTTTGTATGGGCGGCTCGGCTGGTAGACGCACTCTGCGCGGTTCCCGATGCTCCCCTACATGTACGCCGATAATACGGCGGCTCTCTGCACGGGCAACAACATCCAAGTCGCCAAGGACCGGGCGCAATAAAGCTGCTGCTGGCACCCTCATGAAGTGGACCCGACAGCACAAAATGGTGGTATCAGGAGCCAAGATCCAAGTACTGGTGATGTCCCAGTGGGCCAGAGACGCCGATCCCTTCAATTTTAAGGTCGACGGGAAGTCTGTCACTGCTGGAGACACCCTACAGCTACTTGGCGTCACCATCGATCGGCTCCTCCATTTCGGTCCACACTGTAAGAGACTGTGGGAGAAGGTCCACCCCCGCATCTCCCACCTACGTCAACTGTCCGGCTGCAACTGGGGGCTGCACGAACAGCACCTCCGGAACCGTCGCTACTGCCTACGTGAGAGGAGCGATGGAGTAAGCGGCCGCAGCGTGGCTCCACGCCACACCGCCATTTCATGTCGAGCTGCTGGAACGCAAAATGAGAGCGTCGGCGCGTATCATCACAGGATGCACCCATTCCACTCCCAGCCGAGTTAAGACTCCCCGCGTAGCGGCCAGAAGGAGGGTACTCGCGACCCGACTGCTGGTGAAATTCCATACCCTGCCGCCTGAAGACCCTCTGTGAAGACGTGCGGAGGCGACAGCGCCCTCTCGACTCTCCTCGGTGACCGGGTGGCGGCAGGTGGGCAAAGACATGTGGGATCAAGCAGGCATCTCCCTCCCCATCGAGTCTTTCCTTCCTCGACGTCTTCCACTGTGGGTATCAGGAGAGTGAGTCACATTTCAACTAGACGTGGGCCCACTGACATCAAGAGCGCCACCTGTCCGGAAGAAGCGAGTAGCTCTCCCCCACCTCGCTTCTCTGACTCAATGTGCCACATGGGTGTGGACCGACGGGTCAGTGCACGGAGGGGTCACGAGCGGGGGAGCTGGGTCTTCATCGAGTCACCAGACAGAGCCCAGCATGAGCTCAGGCGACCAGCAGGCTCGCTCTGCTCGAGTTTTCAGGCTGAGATGGTAGCCATCCAAACTGCCTGTGTCTTCCTACTGGACTAATCAGTGCACACAGAAGATCCAGTCATCTTCAGCATGGCCTGCCAAGGTGACGACGCATTATAGAAATAAAATGGCTTCAATGTCTGCAGATAAGACAGCGAATCGGTAAAAATCGCAAACTTCCTCACCATCAGCTTAGACACCCGGTCCAAACAGCAAAAAATATGGAGTACAGCTCTGAAGTAAAAATGGATCCTTCGTAAGGCAAACTAGAAAACTTCTCAACATCGTCACCAACAAATGCACGCCCTGTGCCATTGTCACTTTCTTTTGCAACCGTCTATATAGAAACAGACATGGTTTTCGAACGGCTCCGCAAGCAAGTTCATAAATTACTGGCGCGTCGGTTCAGGAGGCAAATTTTTGCTTTGTTGGCGTAGGTTGTTTTCGTGTTAACTGTCGAGATGAGCTATGGTTCAATAACAGCTGCTTCATGTGGTTCGACAAGATTGCTGTCGATACCAGCCTGTGCCAGCCAGGCACAGACTCTCAGTCCCTGGTGACGGGTTGCAAAACGCGAGCCACTGTCTATCTGACTGAGGTAGGCGTCGCCAAAAAAAAGTTTGGTATGTGGGGCGTGTTGGTGACTCATTTTAAAGGGAACGTGGCACCTTGGTAAAATCCTGGAATTTTGTGTAATTAGGCGTACTTTTAGCCGAAAATAATGAAACCACTCATGATTTCTCTGAAAAATGTACAACAAGATCAATGCTTTTATTTTTAAAATACTCCTCTAGAAAAATGAATAAATATCTGCCTCTGGATGATGTCATGATCTGGCAACCACTACCATACTCGAAACACTTCAAGGGCTTCGATTGGCTGATGCTCATCGTGATGTCAGCATATGTCGTCACACCAGCAGCTCACAACAATGGCCGCCTGGCGAGAGGTACATGAGAGGTACATTTCGGGTAGGTTTTGGTTTTTTCTACGGAAAAATCGAGTTCCAAGACAAATGATATATAGAGCACCTGGTTTTCCGATTTGCTTTACAACTTGGCTATCTCAGTTAAAATCACGTTCTAAAGGTGCCACATTCCTTTTAATGGCTTAATGCAAAGCGAGTATCTTACTGCGCATTTGTAGCGGTATTTCACTAATTTCCACTAGCATGCTTATTATGGGTGAAGCTTGGAACGCTCCTGTTACTATTCTGATAGCGAGATGACGGACATATCGATAATCTTTTTCGCGGACTAAGGAGTGGCCTCATACGCAACCCCGGTCTGCGACCTGGGATAACCCCCCACCGGCGCAGGAGAGCCGCATGACAATGTGCTGAAATCAACCATATTTCTGAAGGGAAAATTATTTTCAATGCTGCATTGTACGAAAACAGTATATTGTTCCTTGATGCATTCCTTAATCATCAGGGACGAATCTTAGATTATAATTCGTTTAAGGAAAGCAACAACTTGACACGATTGGATCCTCTTGCTTATATGGGCTGGTGCCGGGCCATTCCTGCGATATGGAGACGGCTTGCCGTTGGCAGTGAAACACTAACCGTTGAGGAGAAGGTGCTTGGCCGTGGCATAGAAGTGAAAGGAAAAGTTGTCCCGGTTCAGTGGATTAAAGTTAAATATTTTTCAAACAAATTTCTAAAGGAGATAACCCCCAGAGCGCAAATAAAATGGATAAATGAAGGAGTTGAATACGGAGAAGACTGGTGTAAAGTATACTTACTTCCATTTAACATCACGAAATCAACAAAGCTTCAAAATTTACAATATAGGATAGTTCATAGGTTTTTTCCAACTCGAAGATTCTTGTGTATACGAAAAGTGATAGATGATCCATTCTGTGATAGGTGCGGTAGCGTAGAGACAATTGAGCATTTCTTCGTAGAGTGTGGAGAGGTTAGAGGATTTTGGGACGATCTAGTTAGAAAAATTAACTCAAAGCTTGCCACAACAAAACAGTTCTTAGGCAACATTACAAACATTCTCTTTGGATCATTAGGAACATTGAATGTTGTCAATTTAATAGTTTTGGCTGCAAAACAGTTCATTGTGAATCAGAGGTTTAAGGATGAAGAAATAAAGATGGGAGTTTTCTCAAAATTTCTGGAAAAAAACATTTCAAATGGAACGGTGCATTGCAAAGAAGGACAAAAGAATTGACAGGTTTAACGAGAGGTGGCTACCATTTATCAATGAACATTTTGAGCTTTGTATTTAGTTCGTATAATCTGGACCCACTTCGGCGAGCTGCATGTGGTGAAGGAGGTTGTCGTGATGTGAAGTGATCTGTGAAGTGTATGGAATCAACGTGATTGCACATTGTGGGAGAGTAGGGATCGGGGGGGGTGGGGTGGGGTAGGGTGGGTTTGGTACCGAGGCGATGGTACGTTGAAGCGACGTGGGGTTATTACTGTGACACCAGTGGCAAGGTGTGAATGAAAATTGTTCAATTGCCTCGCAAAGTTTACAGCCGTGTTTTGTGAAATACATTCTTCCAACAGAAAAAAATCAACCATATTTCATTCTCAATGTGCCTCTCCATAAGCCTGTAGGTCAGTGCCATCATTCTTTTCTTTGAAATAAATAGTAAATATCCCGCAGTCAACCCCGGATTCGACCCGCGCACCCCTCATCACGAGACAGGACCTCTTACCACTAGACCACTGCGCCACACTGTACCGACTCCCACTAACCCTACACCTGTGACCCGTCAGGAGGTCACTGGCCGGTATCACGCAATCAAAACGATGCCGTGATCGTGGCGCCGGGTGTTGTGTTCGTACAGAAAAGGCATGGTATAAAGCTGCTTCTAGAAGACGAACCAAACATTAGATTCGCCTAGAATCACTTGTATCGGCGACCCAGGACCCTAAGCTAGCTTTATGCCAAATTGCATCCACTTCCATTCATTTTGAGGACTTGAAACCATGGTGAGAAGCAAACATGTTCCGAGAAATTTAGCTCCTTGAAATACCCTTTCGGACGAATTACTCAAAAGCCGTTGGAGATAAGTGGGTAGTGTAAATGAATTGAATGACTGCAATTAATTTTCCTATTCAGCCATGTCAATTCTGAGCTTGTGAATGACATGTGCTCTGAACCGAAAAGCTGCAAATAAAAGGTTTTCTACTAAAATTATATTTATACATATAAGACAATGAATTTTATTATCACGATATCCATCTCCGAATATTATCAGGCGGAAGCAATGTTCTTTCATTATTTGAAATGAAAAGTCAAATCGACGCATTAGATCGCGAGAGATTAAGATTTAAATGAAATGAGCAAAAATGTAGTCCTCCGGCAAAATGGCAAAAACTAGGTCAGAATTTTACGTTTTCCACTGGAAACTATGCCTAAGCACAAGAAAATTCACGTAGCTGCCTCCACGTGGCTGTCTTTAAACTAACTGAAGCGTGCCTTCTGACACTTCGAGCTTACAAGTCGGCTGTCAAATTTCAATATCGTTTTTGCTTGTACTAGAAATACTGCGTTTTGGCGTAATAAATATTGTCGGACCAGTTGGAACTTTTTTTCTTAGGTGGCCTTGTTGCTTATTCAAAAGGAGGCAAATTTCAAGTTCGTCGCTTAAGAAATAAAAATGATAAAATGCAAAATTGAAAACATTTGTTCCAAAATTTCTCAACAACTATTTTGAATTTAAATTCGGGGGCCTTAGTTTGGGCGTCTGGCGTAAAAGGGCAATCACCCTACACAATTGCAGAGCCCTGGTATCAACTGTCAGAACCGCCAAACGGCCAGAATAGAGCCTCTTGAGAAATCTCAATCCGCTTCGGTCCATGGATTTCGTCATGCGGCTCTGACACAGCCGTACTCGATCTTCGGACGAATAAGTGATCTATACAGCATAAGAAGCTTATAACGTAGCGTATAACAATGAGCGTATAACGTGCGCATAACGTATATATAGGCGATAAGCGTATAACGTGTATAGCATGAGAAACATTTCTCTATCTGCACGGTATCTCATCCTCGTCAACACCTTCAGTATTTTTCAGCGTATCGAAACATTTTTTTGCGGAAATCCTTCAGGTGTGGCACATATGAAAGCTTATCGAGTGTGAGCCTGATAAATCTGGTTTCTGCTACAACGTCGCTCGGATTTCCGCGAATTTACAAAATCGGGTATTCAGTCTCAATGTCTATTATAAAAGTGCATGCACTATATCTTTGAACTTGAAAATTTCAGTCCATTGCGTGTGATCCATTGCTGCAATATGTCAAGGCCAAGCTGCAGCCGCCTCTGCGCAGCTGCTGTAGTAGACACTGTCACACATATTGTGAAGTCTTCAACGAAAAACACGTGACGTATGTTTGCGGGAAGTGTCTGCAATATCATTGGTCATAACTGCAAACAAGGCTATGAATATCGCAGAATCCTGGGCTATGCTACTCTGTTGCTGATGCCAATCCGATACGACTGAGTTTACGCGAAATCTAAAATACCTATTTTTCGGAATATTAGAAATAAACCACCCCAAGTGGCCTCGCACGCCGAGTCCAAAGAGTTTCTGCAGAACGCCATTGGATAGCAAAGGCGCCCCCAAGAGATGATGGCGCCCCCTAGGGAGGAAGGCGCCCCCTCCAGAAAATCTTGCACCACTTCTCGAAAATGGAATCCGCCGTCTCTGCTCTTCCTGCTTTCACGCAGCTCCGATTCTAGATGCGGGTAAGTTTCGATGAAAGTTGCATTAATCGGAGTTGGACGGAAATGTGCATTCCTGCTGACACGTCTTCCCTTTCGAGCACTAGACGCTATCTGAACTTTGGCGACCCACCTGTCCACCAGAGAACATCCAATCTTATTCGATGTATTGCTCATGCATTGTAATAGTGCAAATACCTGCAGCCACGCTGAGCACCTCAGAGCTTCCGCGGGCTCCAGCTCCTATCATCAGGACCCCAAAACCTCAATTAACCACACCACCTCAACAAATAAGCACGCAACTAATAGTGCCGGTGTTCATACACAAACACAATAACCTCAGACAAACTGTGCAGCAGAACTAGGAAGAACGTCCGCAGCAACGCTGTATGCACTGCTTCTTTCCCTGAACATGAAACGCACGAATGGTACTCAACACCCATACAAGAACAGTTGAATCCACACGCACTTGTTACAGGGGACTGGGACAAGTAAACTCGTGATATACACGTCAAACCTTATAGATGCATAGGTATGCTACCCAGCAGAAAACAATTCATTTAAATGTATACAGCACACATTCAGAATGTACAATTTCACACCAGATTAGACTATAGTTGCTCAGAGTAGTAGCGGACGCTGGTTGGAGAGAGGTCCTGCACAGCCGAGTCCACCGCCGGCATTCGCACCCGCTGCCGGAGTTTCACGTCCTTGGGTCGCAGCACGTTGCGATGGTTGGTCAGCATGCGCGCCGAGGTACGCATCGACTTCTGGCTGAGGCCTGCCAGCTCCAGGAACTTGTCGTAATTACCGTTGGTTGACGGTGCTCGCTTCTGCGATGGCTGTGCGGCGTTGTCGGTCTGCTCGCTCTCCGCGCCATCTCCCGCCCGGCGTAGCAAGCTGCGGTTGTCGTCGCCGCTGTTGTCGGCGCTGCGTTCGCTGGCTGAGTCCGAGCACACGCTACTCGCCATGTCGTCGTCGAACTTGAATTCCTCGAAATTGTCTTTGATCTGGACGCCCTTCGCTCTCGCTCATAATCAGGTTGATGTTGAACCGAGAGCGTGGAACGTTTCTGTAGTTGTTACCCTGCACGTCGTTGTCGAGCTTCTCATTTCCTCCGCATGAGGGCGGCAGCAGTGAGTCGTTTGTTCCCTTTCCGGCATCCGAATCAATTGACGACTCGCCGAGTGTTTCGACTCGCACATTCTCGTACTCAGGCTCACTAAGCTCGTCTCGGGAAGACTCGTTTCCTTCTGGGATCACAGACAGCTTCTTGGGCACCAGGGAAGGACGGCGGACGGCAGGCCACTCCAGATCAGCCCCCAGCAGCTGACTGATGGTGTCCACGATCGAGGGCTGTCCGTACGTCTTTCCGTTGATGTTGACACTGGGTGGAGTGATGATGCGCGGCTGAAGAGGAGCCAGAGGACGCTGGCGGGTTGGTGCGGGGCGGCTTGCGACCGGTCGGGAAGTCACGACAGTGGAAATCGGTGCACACTGCGGAGGTCCCGACACAGATTGTTCCTCGTTCTCTTTGTCTTCTTGTAGAGAGAACGTCACAGTCTTCGGCGTTGCGGGCGGGGTGCGGGGTTCGTGCACCATTTTCATGATGCCCGGAGGACTGGCCGGCGCAGGAGCGTCGCTGCTGTCACTGCTGGTGCTGCACCCGGCGCCCTCTGGTCGGATTGTTCCCGTCTCCAGTCGAGGGGATGAAGACTGCGAGCTGGGAGGGGTGGCACTATCACAGCCAGCGTTGGGTTCAGAACGGCGCGCCACCTTGGCCACCTTCTCATCAGCGTCATCACAGTCGCTGATGCCGCTATCTGGCTTGGTGCCGCAGCTAGAACAGGGCTCGGAGAGCCGATTTACCTTGTTGACCAGTCGCCGGTTGCTCCTCCTGACCCGCTCCAGCTCCCGGGACTGTTGCTGCGTCAGCTGCTCCTGCTCCTGCAGCCTGGACGTCACCGTCTTCTGCTCCCGCTTCAGCCGGCTCTGCAGCACGGCCAGCTGCTGCAGGATGTGCTGGAACTGGCGGTCCTTCAGCTGCAGCTGCCGCTCCGAGTCGGCCTGGCGTTCGCGCAGCTTTACCGCGCAGGCTGTCACCAGCTGCCGGCTGCGCGCCTCCTGCAGTTGCAGGTGCTGTCGCGTGCGCTTCAGCGCGCGCTGCGTCTGCTTCAGCTGGTGCCGAAGCTGGCTACAGCTGGCCGTCAGCTCAGCTGGCTGCAGTTCCTGCTGCTGCTGCTGTTGCTTCTGGACGCGCGACAGCTTATTCAGGGTTGATGACGGCACCATCTGCGAAGCAGGAAGAAAAGGTGTTAGTTCGTACTACATGAGCAATTGCGTGCCCATGCCTGTTGATGCTATTAAAAATAAAGGTTCTCCGATGGAAAACGAAGAAACTTACTGAGACATAATGAACATAGGATAACCACCATTCATACGATGTAATGCGAACGTTATTTTAGCAAAAAATCCAAATAAAATTGTTCTGAATTCAACGTGGAACCTTATTTATTGTAACAAAGGCATTGGTAGAGTGTAACATAGTTGTGATACAACTAATATATGGCTGCTGACAAGAGTCTGTGATGCGAATCGCAAATCTAGTTTAGTATCAGTCCATTTCCCAACGTACGTGAACTTTTCAAACGAAATAATTATGAGGCCCAATCAACAGCAAGAGATTTGCTACATTAGGGCGAGGAGAGGATCTAACAACTGCAATAAAAAATGGCAATGTTCATGGCCATTTAGAAGTTCAACCCAAGACCATCAGGCCGTTCATAAATTAAACCACTCAGCTATATAATGTTCTGAGACACGCTTTAATAGCGCTTGAAACGTATTACATAATGTTGCTTTGCTGAAGCGAAGGGAGACAAGGCTGCAAGCGCGAAACTAGCTTTATTCTCGACACCAACTGAATACAGTGCAGCTCCCACAGATAAGAGAAACAAATTCTGCACAAATAGCACGAAATGGAAACAAATCACGGAGCAAGTCGGCGGCCGGGGTTCATGTTTTTTTTGTTCAAGGAGAAATTAGTCCTGAGAGCGATGTCCAGCCTAAGTGTTGGCCAGGGTGGACCATTATCTGTACCTATCCATCAATTCTTTGTCACAGCCATCTTTCCGTTAGACTGCGGAAACTGACAGCTGATGATACTGTACTTCTGACAGCCAGCCAGACATGCTGATTACGAGGAAATAAAAACGAGTTCGATTATGCCCGCTAAGATATATCGGTATCATCTAGCCTTTGATAAATTCATCTCTCAGCTCCGGGGCTGAATGACCTTTCCTCGGAGCATTAGCGAGAAACTTCCTCTGACCAGTTGAGGAAACTCTCGTCCAGCTCGTAAAGTCACACATAGAAACAAAGGACATTCTCATTTCCGTTTCACAACGCTCTGAATGTGAACAGGAAGAAAAGCAACGCAATTGTAAAACTGTACAAGATATCCACCACAGCATCAACACCATCGGAGCTGACCGCCACCAGACACCGTCGCCGAGACAAAGAAACCGCCGGCTAGTGTTCCGCCACGAAATTCATACCGGGCGATTTTCCTGTCATCCACCGGAAGACGAGAGCGGCCTTTCCCAGTGCGGGTCCGATGGCTGGGTAATAACACCCTGGGCTCGTTCTCCGGCACGAGCCGGGGGAGAAGCAAGGGCCGCGCCGGTGCCTGGCCTCACTGAGACGACACAATGCACGCGCCGGGGAGCTGACCTTGCCTGCCGCCACTAAAATTGTAAACGTGACCGAACAAAGGCGCTAAGCGCACACCCCAATTCGCCGTGCCATTGTCTCGAGACACTGACCCGGGAAAGAACTGGGCTCTCGGCGGTAAACATGGCTTACAACGGGTCAAGATGGCCCACATCTCAAGGCATTCGCCCAACGCCAACAAACACCCAAACATACTAAGATCCCACCATGTGTTGCATGCACATATAGCAGTGAGAAAGCAAACTCTCAGCAGTAAAAGGCGAGCTCTGCAGTATGCGCCTGCGCTTCACCCGCACTATCCCAGCGTGCCGCAGGTCTACAGTAAGTCAACAGCGGCGTGGGCCCAGCTGCTGACCGCCGCGGGCCCGGCGTCGTGCTGCAGTGTGGCGGCTGCACGGACGCCGAGCTGCAGCCTGACGGTGGCGGCGGCGGCGGCGGCGCAGGGTGAACCGGTCGCCTGTCGCGCTGCTGGCGGCGCGGTACTGTACAGGTACAGGTACACCGCCGCCGGCTGCCGGCCACCACGCGGCCCGGACCGGTCCGACTGGACCCAAGGGCTGCCGAGAAAGGCTGGCCGCAATCCTTTACAGGCCAGCAGCCCACACGCGGATCCAGGACCTCCGATCGGGGGAGGTGCATGACTGGGGGAGGGGGCATACGGACCAGGCGAGCGCAACTTTGGGGCAGCAAAAACCGATCAGGTGGGCCGTTCAGAAGGTGTCGTGACCATTTCAGGAGGCGGCGAGGGTCGATCGGGGGAAGCGGACAAGTGCCCCTACTTGCTCACCTGGATCCGCCTATGTGACCGCTACTGCTCCGAAGCATCTCACAGCGTGAACGGTGTTCCAGGAGGAAAGGTATAGATCAACTCACTCATGGCTCTCATAAACTATCTGTTGCCTGGGGACGCACCAGCAATTAGTGTTGGTTTATTGATATTTGAGCCAATTTTAGGCTGACGTCGACGTCATTACGCCCCAAACCGTCGCTGATACTAGTGAGAGTCTGTGACGTTACACACAGAGAACGAGGAAGCCAAATCATTGGCAGTCTAAGGGAAACACAAGCCGTATACAATTGGCTACAGAAATCCTTTATCTATTTTTAAATGTCAACACAGAGAAATTCGTTTCTACAATTTAATGAAGAAAATGGCAAGAGCAAATGAAATTAAGTTGTTAGGTTTGACGTCTTTTTTCGCTACACTCCCTTTCTCTACAGATGAATCAGGAACAATTTTACGTTTGGAATCATTACAAGCTTATCAAAAGTTTAGGCCGAGTGCAGAAGACAGCTTCATAAAGCCTCGTTCATCATTCCTCTAGTACACGGCGGCGCAAGCCTAATGACTCTCTTGTGTAATGGGCAGGTAATTTAGCGGATGTTATCTCGGCCTTGTCGGGAAATCTGGCCCAATTGAGGTCCATATCAGTACTTTATAAGCGACAGCGTCATTAGTTACCTCGATACAGCGAATCCCGACAATCATGTTGCAAAATTTCCAGCAGGGGCGGGTAAGCACATTAAAGTAGGTAGTCTAAAACCCGTAACGTCTAAGTACGAACACGTCAGCAGTGCCCAGGCACTTCCCTCCCCCTACATGACCGGTATATGAGACCCACATGTGCATCGCCCCTCAAGTGATCCCCATCCAGTGCGACACATCAGCTGTTCCGAACCGCCGGCGGCGCCGCCCTGCGGCCCATCTCATCCGCCGCCGACGCTCGACAGGCTGGTCACGCGCGCCGACGCTCTCTGAGGTGCGCCGACGCCGCCCAGCGACGCGGCGCCGCGGCGGCCGCCGCACGCGACGCTGCCGCGCCGGCGCAGAATGCCCGCGGTGAAAGCTACCCGCCCAGGTCACTGGGTCGGGTCACCGGCCGGCACAGCTCACGGCGTACAAACGCAGCCCAGATGAAAAGGAGAATAGAGAAGAAAGTCTGGCGAAGCTGGCGAAGAGACCGAGCGATAACGGGGGAGTGTTTCTCGACTTTCGACGCGTAGTTGGCTGTTGGCCGATAAGGAAACGCGTCTAAAGTGGAAGCAAATACGACGTAGCTAGTTATTACATGTTCATCTGACGACGACTGCTGGTCACTATGCTTTCGATGATTGTTAGAGAAGGCAAAGTGAATTGTGGTTGAATAAACTCAGGCCACTCCGTTCCAAACTCTCGTTCAACCAAAAAGGACTTATTAATTCTGCTACACGGACCAGTCCAACAAGAATAGGTAGGTACTTGACCTTTCGTGCCGACCCAGAGGGTGCATCATTTTCCCGCCGACTCAGTAATATCCTATACGTGCCTTTTCAAGGGCAATTCCGTTCACAATTAAGTCATTCAACTACGCTGACTTCACAAATAGTAACACTCCTTTTAGAGACACCTGGATGTTTTCCTCGTTCTGACCTGGAGGCTAGCCCGAATCAACTTTGGCGGCCACTGTGCTGCCCGACTCTTTCCACAGCACATAATTAGTTATTAACTTGAAAATTTCAGTCTGACTTGCTTTATCTATCTATCCCAAATTTGTGCCATCACTGCCCAAATTTAAATGGTACGCAGCACCTTTGTGACGAAACTTTGACTGAAATAGCCGTCTCGTAAGAACACGCTGAAAAACCGTTGGTGTCAGGCTGCATTTGCAACCCAAAACTAAGCGTTGGTGGGTAAATAACCGTATCCAGGCACCGGTTCCCATACCAACAGCCTCTCCACGTGTTCAACCGCCACGCCGGAGCACCCCCATTGAAATGCAAGGGGAAGAGCAGGGGTGGCGCCGGAAACAACGATGAGCGAACAGTGAACACTTGTTTTTCCGCGGACGGTGTATTTTAGAACAGATGGCATGAACAAGCAGGGGCAGAGGGGTTTTCAGTATACTCCACAGAACGGATATGTCCGTTCAAATCTCTCAATTTTTGCCTGGTTAAAATCTCATCATGCCCGAATTGTTTATGTAGGTACTGAAGGATAAAAAAGATACAATGTGACACAATATACAAACATACCTACCACATCGCCTTCAACAGCACCAGCTGCATCCATGCGATCGGCAGATTTGCCCCGTTGACCTTGAGCGGGGCCGCTCTGCCACCGACGCGGCGCTGTACTGTTTCCCGCGGTGGGATAGATTAGGCGACATGGCCGCCGGTCACACCACACTCAGCGGCGCGCCATTTCCGGGCCTGGGCTCGGTGGTGGCGATCCAGGTTTCCGGGCCACTCGGCCCGAGTGTGCGTGTGAGTCTGCTGACGTCCCAGCTGGCCCTGTCGCCGCCACCGTGCAAAACGTGTCAACAGAACGCGACTCTAGGCACAGTTCCCTCAGAAAATAGGCCAGGTTTATCGCTTGTGTCAGACTAGGCGGTCTCGCTCAGCACTAGTGGATTCAGGGCGGGGGAGGGGGGGCAATCTCCGATTTTGCCTAATTCTTAATAAAAAATCGTTGATCTATACTGACTGTTGGCCCTACCTCCCATAAGTCAGTATAGATCCGCCACTGTCGCTGGGTCAGTCACACTCACACATGCACACACCTCTCACCACGCCCAGTCAGCCACACACGGCCGCTGGCTGCTGCGACTCTGACACATAAATGACGTCACCGTGGTTACATGACGTCACATCACGGACACTGCGCCGGGCAGGTCGAGCCCGTACAAAACCCCTGAGGAGGGCTTTCCACGTAATCGTAGGGACACAAGGGAGGGTCTCCGGATCCCCGCCGGCGGCGATGGAGGAGGGCGGCCGAACTGAGGACAGCTCAGCACCTCGGGTGAGGACTACCGAGGTGCTCGCCCGTTCGCCGGCGGCCCGGCCCCGCTCCGGTGGCGTCCGGATTGGGGTGACCCATCAGCGCACGGGCACACCGTGTGGCAGCGCCGACGCGGCCCACTAAGCGCGTTTGTTCCACACAGGAAGCCATTGTAGGAACTAGGATGTGGAGAATGAAGCCGGCCGCTGTGTAGGCGCGGAAGCGCCGTAAATGAGACCAAGCGGCTGCGGCGCGGCTGTACATTCACGGAGTGTTCAGGCGGACGAATGCGGACAGCCCGTGATGACGACCGGATGTAACTAGCAGGGGAGCTCAGTTCCAAGGAAAAAACGCACACCTGCAACTTGAGTGGAGCAGAAACTCAACTAAAGCAAGAGAAGCAATTTGTCCCAGATTGAGGCAAACGCTGACTGTTCTTCTAGTGGTCAATCCCCATGCAGGTGGAACGTAAACATCTAGGCCCAGGTGAGGGGCATGACTTCCCGACAGTAATTGGGGGAGCCCAAATTTGAGACAAGATCATTCAACACTATTTAAAAAAGCATAATAATATTGTATCGTTTTGACTCTCACACGGACTTTTCGAACACGATAAGGCCCCCTGACCCAGCTGCTGCGGTCATGATCAGTGTTCGTGAGGAGGGCCATGTCTTCTGCAGTATCACGATTCTGAGGGAGGGTCGGGCCCCGAATATACAATCATCAACAACGGAACAATGGAACTGGATTTTTACAACAATGAGCAGCAATGTCGTTTTTCCCAACATGATGCAAGATGTACAGATGTTCGCAGCATAGGCGGATCCAGGGGGCAAGTGGGACACTTGTCCCTCCCTGATCGGCGGTCTGCGCCCGTTAAAATTGTCACTGCCATCCCTGAAAGTCGATGGCACCCCCTGAAATGTCGATTCCTAATGTGACACCCCCTGGTCCGGATGGCTCTTCCCTCTTCCCCCATCGCAAATCCTGGATCTGTGCATGGTACGGAGTGAGAAGAAGGGATAAATCTTGTAAAGGGTATTGTAGGAGTGCAAAACTCCACCGTGGAAAAATACCTCTCCGAAGATGGGACATTTTAACACAATCTAAACGATGAGAATGGACATCCGATGACTATCAAGGCCGGTGAAAAGTCGTGATCGACAAATGGTACAGATGACATTTATTTGGACCGACCGTTAAGTAAGGACGTGAGTGAATCAACGCCAAGGGCAAATCATCAGTCTCTTTAAAAAGAAATTGTCCTATATGTATGTGCATTAATTTGGAACGGTGTCCATCGACAGCGAGAACTCACGCTGGCTGAACTGGCTAGCCGGAACGCTGAGACAATTAGGAAAAATCCTCTAGTTTCACAGCACTGAAAATTTGAGCGTCATATATGACCCAGGACGAACGCTCCGTATAAAGGAAGATCTATTGCTTCAAGCTCCCTTCTTTCTAGGTCACTGAGGGGGTGTTTCTATTTTTGTCGCGTAAGATACGTAGAGACCTGACTTTTTGCTCTGATAGTGATGCAGTGAGTGCTAGTCATGTAACGGTTGGGGCGCCTTTAAGCACGAATAACTAGCTATCTTTAACAATCTGGAAAGGTTGACGGATGATTCGTGACCCTCCGTTCCTTCCCTTAGAAATTGACTCAACTGATAACCGAAATATAGCGGCTGTCAGTGGCAGCGGGACAAGCCTGGGATAATGCAGATCCGTGCAAGGATGCATGTCAACATTTCAACAAAAAGATCGTACCGACATTTCAGGGAAAACCTCTCTCTATCCCTCTCTCTCGTTTTTTCCATTTCAGGGTAGCCACTGTGGCTGGATAGATATTCATCAGTCCTGAGACCGATCTCTAAAGAGGGTCACCTGCTCATCGTCATGCGGAGATGGCGGACGTTTACAGGAAATCTCTTTGTGGCAGATGTCCCGTTCGATCGCTCCGAGCGCTCGCGTGTTCTCGTTACTTTGCGGCCGCATGCGCTCGGCTGGCGGGGGACCAGCTGAGCGCCGGTTGGTGCGCTCGGCTGGCGCCGGTCAGGCGGTGCGCTCAGCTGAAGAGCGGCGATGCGACGCCGAGGCGACCGTTACCCTCTGTCTCCAGCCAGTCGCGCGCGACGCACTCGCACCAGCTCACTACGCCTGCTATTGAATGATACATATGTTCAGCTGACTTGACGACCCCGATACGCATAACGAGTACATAGGAGAAGGAGTAAAAACAGAAGAGGGATGGCCATTTCCCCGAGTCGTAGAAAGACATATTTCTGGGGATCGAACACACATTTTTTCCAAGACCTCAGTGTATTTTAGTCAAATCAATCTTAAGTACGTTTTCAAGTGTATGGGTGATCGGAAGAGTTTTCGTTCCTGTAAGCAATCGAATACTGTATTTTTTATGAAGAAGGGAAAGAAAACATCCCTTGAGCTTAGGCTGGAACATATAAAAGATGTGTAAGTGAAGGCCAAATTATGTTAGAATCATTTTATCACTTAACGAATTGTAATCGTCAATTAGGCTAAAGGTTGTTAAAATGACTTTGATAAAATACCTTGAGCCGTGCAAATTACGCTAGTATTATTTTACTACTTTACGAATTCTAATCGCCAATTAGGCTAAAGATTGATAAAATTACTACGGCAATACAATGATTCTAACGTAATTCGGCCACCACTCACCCATTTTTCAAAACGCCCCTTCCATCAATTCGTCCAGACCGATGGGCGGGACTCAGTGAGACAGTGTTACGACCCTGCGGCTGTACTCAGCAGTCAGCAGTCCTGTCCGTTCATCTCAGACGGTGAAACGCTGCCGCTGGACCTGCGCTCTGAGGGGGGGACAGGTCCGGTTCGGCGGTCGCGGAGATTACCAGTGGACGCCAGCTGAACCGCCGGTGCAAACTGGAAGACAAACTGGTGGCGGCGTTTCCAAGACGTCGCAGGGGAGACCATGACATCTGCTGATTTGCGGCCGACGGGGCGCGCTGACCTAGCGGCGACCGCACACAAAGGCGCCGTAAAAGGCGCCGGCTCGTTTATCGCGGCGCTGGCGATACCGCACGGTCGTTTCAACCATTGTGCAACAGTGCGGCTGCGCGCGCGCGGGTCCGGTGGGGCTGTGCGACAGCTCCCAACCGCGCGCTGTGAGAACCGGCGACGACAAATGACGACCCAGGGTCACACGACGACGACGACGACGCACTACGGCGGTGCAGGGCTGGTCCAAGGCCTTCACAGTCTGGCTGCAGTGACACCGCCCATTTGCAACGCAAGCACGGCCTTGAGCCGTGCGCAAGGTGCACGGCGCTGCTGCTTCGGGTCGTGACGACGGCATTCCGGCAATAGCGAAGAGAGCGAGCCAAAGCGAAGCGGATTAACGGAGACTATACGGGAGCAAAGGGGACAAAGAAGGAGCAAGGTCAATCGCAGCCGTGTTACATTAAACTAGGAAACATGGGTTAAAACTGAAAAGAGGCGACGAGATTGAGGTATATGGTCATTAACCACAAGGCTAAAAATACCTAGCATTACAGTTTATTGTTCATTAATGATGCATTACCAACAGACGTATGCCCACTGACAGGTGAAGTCTTATCACCTACGCCTTGGCCACATAGGGCCGACCGTAATCTGATCCGGCCATGTCTAATTAGCAAGACTTTAGTTCGATAAATTAATGCAAACTAATGCAGATAGCGCGCACCTAATCACACTAGCCACATCAAATCGGATTCTAACGAATTAGAATCGACCCAGTTTGAAACTTGGGAGATCCGGCCTCACATGTTATAGAAGAGTTAAAAATCGGCTGCATCTGACGGAGAACATGCTTTATGACAGGCTTATGAGGATCACAGGCTTAGGGCCGGCGGTAGGTTTATGGGGAGTTTCAAACACCCGACGGCTTTCGCTGTAATCGTAAAAACGTAAACCACATTTACTATCGACAGGACAAGATAAGTGAAAGCCAACCCATTTCAAACCTATCTGAATCGCAGACGTGTCAGCAGCCTTTTCTGAGGTCGTTCGCCGTTCTGAGGTCGGGGCGAGCTGTGGTGCGTGTTTGGGTTGAGTCACGTGACCCGGTCTCCGTGCGTCGCCGAGGTCGGTCACCCACAGAAGCCGCGCCCATCACCGAGCCAGCAGCATCGCATCAGCACAGGCGTGTCGGCACCATGTGTTTGGTGAGGTGGGCTGAGACGGAGTGGCCTGGCTGGCCGGAGGCTGCACTCAGGGTTCCGGGCCGGGCCCCTGGCCGGTCCAAAGATACCGTTAATGTGAACACAGAGGCTTACTCAGGCTGGCAGCGCTGATAGCATCAGTGAGGGTTCTGCAGGTCAGCAGATCCCGCCGACCCCCTGGCCGCTGTGTCCGTTCTTTGGACGCGCCCGGAGCTGAGACAGCGGCACTAACTCGATTTAGAGTCAAACCGATGCACGCCGTTAAATCTGAATGAGGATTTGAGCTTATGGTTTTGGGACGGAAAACGGAGGTGAGTGATTAGAATGAATACATTTTCATACCGTCAGCTAAAGCCAGATCATCCCCGGGGGATTTCCCTATAATACCCGTCAGTTTTGTTGCCAGTCATCTTGAACAGGTAACCCAGTTGTCTGATGACTCAAGCGTGACGTGGTACTGTGTGATGCAACTGCTAGCGCAATTAGTAATTTGATATGTCCAGACTCACATCAGTAACTAGAATACAGAAATGAGGGCAAAATTTTTAGCAGCTTCATTACACCACAGTGTGGCGGGACTGGTTTAGCGTGGGAATTGTACCATACAAATACTCAAGGTACAGATTAGCTTGTTTCACGCAGACAGCCTAAGACATGCAACATCTAGATTGTGCGTTTGTACATGAGTAAGGACCTTAACAATCGCGTGTATTCTTTGCATGATGTAATTCGGCTGCAGCTACTTAACCTGGTCCCCAACAGCTTATGGAAGATATTTGAAATGATGTGAAAATGACCGCACTAGATAGGCTTACGACACAGTACTATAAATTGATATTTAGCTGTATTCTTGGTAATTCCTTTAAGTACCTACGTGTTTTTACTTCAGGTGTTATTTCTGGGAATAGCTTTTCAGTTCCTCTACGTACCAGCAAGGACAGATTCAGGGGAGGTGCAAAGGAGGTGGTCCTCCTTAGATCCGTGGATACCTCACCCCTGTGGTCGTCGGCTAACCAAACGCCCTTAAAATGGAATGAATGTGCTGTAAAGGCTCCTTGAAACTGACTTAGTACTGGTGCAGGCACCCTGTTTTCCAGCTTCCTGAATCGTGTGCCGCTCGTCCACTGCTGGCCGCAGACTTAGATTGACTATTTGGCCCCCTCTCCAAACAGCAGCGCCCCATCGGCCAATTCTGTTTTATTTCAAGGTAAGACTTTTGAAACACCTATTCCCTAAAAAAATGTCTACGAATCACGGCCGGACGGCACTCCTCGAAATGCAGAAAAGAAGACCACTAAACGGTAAATTCCGCCCTCTCCAGGCTTCTCCCTCCGTTTAGCCAAATTTTATATCACCCATCGGGTATCCACGGCACGCTCAAGGTGGGTAGAATCATCCATGAATTACGCAAAAAACAAAGACGCAAAGGAAAGGGAAGGGTGGGGAGCCAGTCACAATGTTATAAAACGTTATACATGGGAGCCAAAAGGCTTTACATGATGAGCGGGGCGGGGGCCGGGGTCAAACATCACAGAACGTAACTTTTGCTGTAGTCACAAAAATCACCCATAACCACTTGCCCCAGATAGAATCAGTTGGAGCTAGAAACTGACGACCAATAAGAAGGCTGGGTGACAGCCGCTCCTGTTTGGGGTGGCTCGGCTGGTTTTCCCGGTCCCTCCGTACGTCGGGACGGCGCCACTCCATCGTGATCGGCCCAGCTGGCACCGGCCTCCGTGCAGGTGGCGGTGCTGCCGCCGCGCGGCCGGTACCGGAACCTCGCCGGTGACCGACTGCCGACTGCAGAGATCACACCTGCCCGGCCACAGGGCGGCGGCCGCTGACATTGCACCTGACCAGTATACTGACGTCACAGCAGCAGCCAGCGCTCCGGTGGGTCATAGGCCCGCTAGCCTGCGTGACAGTAAAGCCAAGCGAGTCCGCAGCTGACGCAGGACGACGCGGAAGTGAATGAGATTATCACCGCTGAGCCCGATCAGAGGTCGATGAGACGGGCTGTTACATCCAGGGAAAGCAGTCCAATCCATACCCCACGCAAATATAGATGCGCAGCCTGATTTGCTTCGCTACCAACGCATCTGAGACTGGACTGTAAACCAGAATGAAATGTCTAAATATACCCCGATGGAAGCAATCGAATATGTAGAGAGCAGCCGCTGATGTAGACACACCCGAAACCAAGATGTTTGTACTCAAACCAACAAAATTAGCATACGACGTGCTCAGATTTTGAGAACTGGAGGCGGTGGCTAAAAATACAAAAGGCTTTTCTAACTTAAGCGGAATGATAAATATCTCAAAGAGGACCGAGACATGTGCATGACTACATCAGGTTGTACAGCTTAGCAATGACGTCACTAGTGATGAGCTTGTAATTTACACGATAATTCCAACTCATATGGCTCGTAAACCCAGATTACAAACAGCCAGCACCTGGTTTATGCTGCCGGAAATTTCGTCACATTTTGAACCAGCACGTTTATGTAGGAAGGAGTGGTAAAATCAGAGAACACAAATTTGCAGTATTTTTAATGAAACGAATGAAAACCCTGATATTCTGCTTCCAGCTTAAGGTTCAATTATAAATGCGTTTGATAAACACCACATGTGTGGCCCATTTTTACATTATGCTTGTCACCAAATAATTTAACTTACAATAGATATAAAACTTAAGAAATGAAAATATAAATGATTCACTAGAAGCATGGAGTAGATATAGATTTCTACTTTATGCCAGAAGCTGGTCGTATCAGTTTCCATCGGGCTATTTAAAAAACGTCTCGT
This sequence comes from Lepas anatifera, assembly GCA_034440635.1. Taxonomy (NCBI): domain Eukaryota; kingdom Metazoa; phylum Arthropoda; class Thecostraca; family Lepadidae; genus Lepas; species Lepas anatifera. The sequence goes on along the minus strand of JAOTON010000065.1, from coordinate 921,630 downwards.
TTTACGAATACCAGTATCTTCTCATCAGCCAGCGTACATGACTGGACATGATTCTCTTCCACAGGTCAGCTCCACAGCCATCTCTGAAAGTACTGTCACTACCACTATGGTACGGTACGAAACATGGTGTTGAAATTGTTTAAATACAAAGTGGAGAGTGAGGCTTAACTCCTAAAAGAAGTCAAATCAGCCTCTTTTAGGTATTCAATGCTATCATTTGCCGTGCATTTTTTCAGGAAAAGTTTCAACAAGTCACATAAGTACTACGGCTCCTCCGGGACCTGTCCACTTCTATTAGCAAATAAAGAGACATGTCTACTCCTCGATTCGATTTTCGGTAGCCTGCCGGTGAGGGAAAAAACTGAAAAAGTTGCAATTTCTACTTAAAATTTAGAATTTCAGGACACCGGTATTAACCTCACGCTAGACGAGGCAGACCAATATCAAACAATTAATGAGTTTGATATTAGACCATCAGGGCTTTTACTGAATACACGCAGAACGGTTTGAATTCGTGAGAGATAGTAAATATTTTGGATTTTTTTTCTGAAGCGCTGTTTCAAGCCAGGTGAGCCATCTCAACCGGATATATATATATATATATATATATATATATATATATATATATATATATATATATATAAATATATAATATATATATATATATATATATATATATATATATATATATATATATATATAAGTTTCGTTAAAACAAACTAGCGTTCGGACTTTTAGGGAACGACGCAGCTAGTATTTAATGTTCTGATCTATCGATAATTATGCCGCACCATAGTTTCATATAATATGATCTTCTAAGATAAGCGCCCTCCGTTTGATTCGGATAATTCAAATTCTAAACCACTGATTCAAAGGTCTAACCATTCACCGAACATGATTTAACTTATTTGCATTATTATCACTATATATGTATCACTTAGTGCTATATGTATCACTTATGCCTGAAGATGTTCGAACAAAAACGTCGCACAAGGCCTTAGTTCAGTTCTGCACAATTCCAAGACAAACATAATCCAAGCTGAGTCCAACTCAAAAACAACCAAGTTCTCGTCATTTTAACGAAACATGTATCGAAAAACCTCCCCAAAAATATATATATATATATATATATATATATATATATATAAGAAAAAAGACCACCAGGACCACCACAGACTCCAGTTCACAGGAACCAAAAAATGGACCGTCCCGTCTGACCTACTGAGTCAAAATCTTCCTAGCACGTGGAGCCAAGGCCAGGTCAGAACAACAGCGTGATGCAGCAGCGCGGTCCACCACCAGAGGCTGCACGAGCTCCACGCCTTCGACTTCAGCGCCGACACGTTCGGGCCAGTGAGCCAGCGGGGCGACAGACGGGAAGTGATCAGCGTCATACACGACGTCAGCGGCGGTCACCGCGGGCTTCACGGCGGGGTCGGGTGTCAGCGCGCTTCAGCGGCTTCTCGGGAAGCCCCGCGGCCCACAAACGTCGGCCAGGCGGCAACGGCTGTCGAGAACTAGCGCTGCGAGACGGGCCTGTCGATGTTTTGAGCCGCGGCTACAGTTCTTTATCTACAAGGGTTCTCTTAAAAAGAGGAAAATAGTCGGCCTGATTTTGAGGCTTTGTCACACACCGGCTGCTGAGGGACCCGGAAGCTCCTGTTCTGTATCTCGGCCCGGGCTTTAAACCCAGCGCGGAAGCCTTGCACGCTACCACTGGGTCACTGCATTCCAAATGGTTTTACTTATTTATAATTCTGAGCCTCGACATAATAATACTAAACCAATCTTTACTAGACCCGTAGAAAGGCTGCCGATTGAAAATGATTCGAAATCTTCAGACATAGGCTTCTCAGGAAAATCATCACAACTTTGTCTGTCAAAAACTTCAGAAGCACCGATTCCCTTGAGCTCAGTCCGTCGCACCTGCAACATCACCACGATTTTCACGAAAAATACAGAAAACGTTAGATCCTGGTAGCGTTATTTATGATCCAGGATGTGACCAGCCCAGCTCAGATCGCAGTACCACCGTGTATTGGCTCTTAATGCAAAACGGCATGCCAGGGCCAGGATCAAAGCCCCAGCGTCGCTGTGTGCTGATCAACCGGTCACTGTATAATACACCCGGTCAGTGCTCAACAGATTCCAATGCGACTGTGAAGGACGTATGATGTCATGAGGCCGTTACGGTCCTCGAGGCCGTTTTATCGTCCTTCAGCATCAATGTTTCCTCCTCACCTGCTGCATATTTCAGTCTGAAAAAGATGGCAAAAGGCCAGGTACAGCACGGGCAGTGGCGTACCCATAATAACTTGGCGTCAGTTAGCTAATTTACAGTGTGCAGTATGATGGCACGAGGATCCGTCCCTTATCACATTGTCCCTTTCACCGGAGCGAAAAGAAAATAAAAACTGAAGCAAACCGTTTTGCCTCCACCAGGCTTATTGTATCGCAGTTTTATCCTCCCGGGTCACCGCTCTTTGCTGCACGTGTTAATTGCCTCACCCCCACAGTCCGGCACCGTTACAGGTCTCTGCGTAGGCTGCGTGATCGGCGCTGGTCTCTGTGGGCTGCGCTACCGTTGCTGGCTTCTCTGTGGGCTGCGTTACCGTTCCCGGAACGTTTGGGGGCTGCGTTACCGTTCCCGGAACGTTTGGGGGCTGCGTTACCGTTGTGCACTCGTGCTGTGGCCGTATACCGCCGTTTGCCGGCTCTCTGTGTGCACTGCTGCATCGGCCCGCCCGATTGGCGCCCAGATAACCGCTCACGTGTGGTCGCGGCTTCCTGAAATCGCGCCGCCACACGCAGCGCCTTTTCAGCGCTATGACGCACTGGAGGGGTGACGGCGGTGACGGGCAAAAGTGCGCGATAATGGGTTACACGTGCCAGATGTGGCGTTTGGCGGCGGCAGCGGCGGCGCGGACACCGTTTCACTGGCTGCCTCGTCGGCGTCGCCCGCGCGTCTGTATCGTCGCCTGCGGTGGAGGAGCCGTACCACCCCGCCGCTGCCGCAACGGTCGCTGCCGGGAACATGTCAATCGCCGCTGTGGTTTTTAACAGGCGTTACATCATTCTAGCCACCAGCGTCGGCTAGCTTTTCAAAGCCGAAGTGAGAATGCGAAGCTGCGTGGCGTTTGTGTAATCGAAGATTATTTGAGACTGAAGCTATTGTCAAACACACTGTCAAAGCATTTACACCAGTAAACATAACGCAACCTTCCGCTGTCAGCGGCTCTCTTTCCGCCTACCCTCACACGACTCCCCCGGCCTTTTCCTGTTGTGAAGACGCTACTACTTCCCTTAGCGTCGTCGTTACGTCAGACGCGGTGTGGTCGACCTTGCACGGCCAGGGCTGCCGCTGCACGGGTGCGACCGGAGGATGCAACCGCCTAGTGCACCATTAGCATCGACCATTGCCTGGTGGTGAACCGGCAACGGCCAACGGTGACACAGAAACGGCCGCTGCAGGCGGTTAAAGATGACCGGAAACTCTTAAACAGCCTATTCACTGCTCTAACCGAAACTGATAGCCTATTTCAGTTAGAGTGTGATATTCTCACGACAGAGAGCTTCGGCCAGATGACTTTTTCCTCCTATAAGTTCTCCCTTGTGAGGTCCTCTCACTTTATGGAGAATAAATCCGCTGGTTTCAAATCCACCAAGGTCGTATTCAATAAGACATCTTGGAGCGGACCCGGCGGAGAGCAGCGTGGTATTTCCATACCTCGCAGAACTGAGCACAGATATGTTTTTCAGCACGAGACACCAATACAAATTCGCTTTGTTGCAAAACAGCTGGCCGAGAGAGCCGTGGGCTAGTGCCTGCAGCACTGCAGCAGCACAGCAGCAGCACGGTAGCAGCTGCAGCACCGGTGCTGCGGTGCAGCTGCGTAGTCAGAGGCCGTGTCGCCGCCCTGCGCGGCAAAAACCACCCAGCGTGACCGTTGTTGCTGGACGCGACAGGTCCCGGTGGCCCATCCTCGAGGAGGCACCGACCTCAGCTGCCCCCAGCAAGAACAAAGCTCGGGAAAGAACTGAAACACGAGCCAACAGCGGCGTCGGCGGCGTGACCCGGTGACATTATGACGCGGCGAACTCGTCACCTTTGCGGAGCATGTTTAAGTATGTGGCATGTGTCGTCGTGCAAAGGTTTGCACGGTAGAAGACTGACAGCAGTCTCGGCTTGAAGATTACAAACCACCCATTGCGGCGATCCTTGATGTTAGAAGAACCGCAGAAAGATAGCCAAACACAGGCTGTCTGCAGGAATGACGACCCTTCGCGGCCAGGTGCACTCCGAGAAGCCCGACCCCTGTTCTTCACCTGGCACCACCAGGAGGTGTGTCCTTCCACATCCGGGTGGGGGACAGACCCCCGGTGGTCCGCCATCGCCCTCGGAAGAGCAGATCCGGGAGGCCGCGCGCACCGGCCGCGCCCAATCGGTACTGAAGCCACCGGACATAACAACACTTATCCAGATACGATCACACGCCGCAGGGGCCGGCCAAAGAAACGGCCTGAGCAGCCCACGTGTGCACAAGTCAGTAATCGCTGATGGATGGCGCACATCTGGTAAGTACATCCGGGCGTTTCAGCAAAGCTAAGGCAGTTGCAACAGGCTGGGGAACCTACGATAGAGGGATGCTGGTTGCCAAGAGGCCGAGGATCGATGTGATAACTAGAAGACGAGGTTCAGCGGTTTAGAAAACGAGGAAAATACTAGATCTCACTTGGCTAGATACTACAGCATTTGCCAGTTCTGGGTCAGCCCTGGTGGACTACACTGGGCCGCGATTAAACCTAGTCCAATATAAATCCAGGTCACTGGACGTAAGTAGCTAAGCGTCAACATAGCGGTGACGGAAAAGCCACCAGTGAAGTGTCTGGAAACGTAACAGGTAGGCAGACATGCAGACCCCTATGAGAAAATATACCTGTATACAGAGGTCAGGTCCATATCGCGATAAAACAAGCACGTTGAGGATCACACCCCTGGCGTAAGAAATATTGAAATAAATGCATCATCCTTATTGGAACACCTTACGATTCTACCCAAGCCAGCCGAAGAGGTGACTCAAATTTAATATCTGAATTTAGGAACGGCGAATCTTAACATTTCAGGGATCTTCTAACCTAACTTTCTAAATAAAGAGATCGCTTTATGAAAAACACTTTAGGGGTGAATCACTCCATTGTACAAATCATAGACTTTTATCATCATTGATACTTAGTTTGGGCAACAGAAATTACCTCCATATTATATTATCATACTACAGAACCCACCAGATGAATTAGAGGCATCGGTTTGTAACCAAAGCAAACGGTTACCGAAAACACTCGATACCCGATAGGTAATCTTCTAATAACTATCTAACATGTTTTGCATCTCAAAATCCCTCGGTGATATCATCAAATAGGCGTTTTTATATTTGGATCAGAAGCACTCCCGCAAGCTGGTTGAAAATTCCAAAGTTTGATACCGACAGTAAAAATCCCAATGATAGGAGCGCATTAGCAGCGCATATTGCCTTAAAGAAAAATCCCGTGTAAAGGAGACGCTTGTGTGTTACTAGTTAAAATTAATGATAAGAAATTATCACCTCAGGGGAGCGAAGAGAGTAAGCAGTGATCATTGAGTGATTTGGCTCTCTTCTCATGTACCATGAAAACTAGAAGCATGTATCCGATAAAATAAAAGAAGCGGCGCCGAATTTAAAACTTGATGAATCAGGCACAGGAGTCAATAGAGCTTTTAACTAATTAGTTCCATTGACTTCTGACCAATTCATCGAGCACACTTTATCCATCGCCATTTCATTTAAGACCGCAGATCAAGCCATTGCGTTTGTGGCCACGAGGCCAAACAGATGGTGCAGGCGAAGGCTAAGGTATCGCTCCCATAATCTGTCACCGTTAAAGAGTTTTATTATCAGTTATATGCCCATCAAGACCCCAATCCCCGTGTGCAGGTGTCTTCCGCATCGGGAGAGCCAGGGCCTGCTGGATGGAGGGCTAATGCCAGACACGCACGGCCGGAATACTAACGAGCATTGACAAGGGGGAGCAGCGAGCAACAACGGATGATCCGGTTCCCCAGAAAATATATCATTAACCTATTAAAGCGAACGCGATACATTTACCGTGAGGTTTGAGCTGAGATAGTTAGGTGATAGAGCATATTAAAACACACTGGGATTGCTAGCTCACGTGTCCGAAAACTCACGGTGTACAGTGAAACATTGTGTATCTCGAGCAGGCTGTGCCTAAGCCCCGGCTCCGCAAGCCGTTAGGGCCATAGGGGAGCGGGGCTTACCTTGTAGCTGTGGGCTTTTAGTCGTATGCTCAAGGAGTGCTATTGTCTCGTAAAAAGGTGAGTTCTAAGATAAACAAAATATTAAAAGCTTTTTTGGTACGCTCTACGTGACTGTTATATAGGTCCAAACCCCATGAAGGTGCAATATTCCCTTCAAGAATAATAGGAGATCCTCAGAAATGACGTAAAATCAACCAGCTACGTGCCATGCGACGCATCAATATGAGAGCACACAGCTTTAATATGACGTCACCCAGGGAGTGTTTGTTAAGTCCATTGTTTGCCAACGTCCAAGAGGACTGGAGAACATCTGTCCAACCAGGGACGTCATCACCATTGCGCCATGAAATCATCAAAGTCTAGTTAGAGCATTGATTGATCGACTGCGGCCCTGGATTATGCAAATTTCGTCAGTCCCAGCACCAGATGGCTTTGCTGGCTGACGTACAGATTGAATCACAAATATGTTCCCTAAATGTAAATTGCTTTTAGTTAGGTATATTATCGACAAGTGGCAAAAGTATGCTATAAGTTGTTTCTTTCTTGTTCATTAAAAACGTATCCCGAAAAAGGTAAATACATAAATGCGAATCAATTACTTTGATTTGCCTTATTTGCTTTTAATGTTTCTTCCAAAATAGCGAGCATTTCAATGCGTATACATTCGGGAATCAACAGGTCTCCCCACAGCGTTCATCGGCCCAAGAGGTGACTGGCTGAAATAAGATAGAATTACCTACTGGGACCCATTTGCCACTCCATTTCATTAAACCAGGAACCTAACAGAGTTAATTTTTACATAAAAATATACAGGTACTCCAGTCAACTTTGCATGTATATGCATATTACACTAGTTTGGGAGTGTTGCCTAAATGGTGCCGAAATTAATGACAGACGACGGGGAAAATTTTAGTAGTGCTATATTTTTTCATTCTTCATGCAGATCACGTTGGTATAAATTCTTTAACAAAAACTGTATTTCAAAATATGCATTTTTTCCTCCTTTAAGAACTAAAACGCTCATATGGCATTCCAAGACGCTTCTATTTTGCGTTATTTTTCACCATCTTGCATCAAATTTGTTTCACACTCCTCAAATGTACTGTAGCAGATCCACTCAAACAGAGTTAGCTATTTCGTGAGAAAAAAGCTAGTTTGGGGCATTCCACGTTATTTTAGCACAGGCGATGGTCGGTCTTGCAGCCTCATGTCTTTGATTTTATTTTTGTAACATCAATTACAGAAGTTTAAAAACTCAACGAAGACACTAGACTTTTGGTGAATTAAGTTCAGTCTGTGACTGTAGCTCCCGATAGAAGCAAACCAGATTTTAGACATTAAACGGAAGAACTCCACTTTTTTAATCAATGTTCTTAGTTCTCTTGCTAGGTATATTGATAGGTACCTATGCCTACAATAGATAACTGAAACGACATATTTCTTGATTAGGCTGGTATGCGCGCAGGAGCGAATCCAGGGGGATTCCAGCCACACCCCCGCCCCATCCCCGCCTCAAAATGGTAAAATTGTATCCTCTTTTAGCCGGTTTTGATCGATGTCTTTAAACAAATGTTTTTACACCATTTTCTCACAGGCCCCTCTAAATCGTTTTTCTAGATCCGCCTCTGTGAAAACCAGAAGAGAAGCAATACCCGAGAGAAAGCTCCTATCTACACTTCCGGTTCATATTTCATACAATAGTAGGCAGAAATTAAATGCAAAAGAATGAGTCAGCTTCATCCATCATTGAGCTCTGCCCCCCCCCGCCAAAAAAAAATTAGACGTAACCTGGATACATGGCTGCACAAATCAGGCCCACGAATGGCAGGCAACTGCAGCAGACGGTGGGAACCAACCTTTGGAGCAGGGCCGTTGCTGGTTCCCCTGCTTCTGTTCATGTCGTCCGTGGGAGCCAGGGTGGGAACTGAGCCAGTCAGCCGATCAACGGCTGCGCACCAGTAACGAACACGCCCAGCGTTCCGACCACACACCGAACGCACCACAGACCGCAGCCCTCTTCACCAACGATCCAAACTCTAGATACACACCCGGCAGAGTCTGGGTTCACTCCAGCGTTACAGAAGCGAGACCGCGGCCTTACAGCTGCACGGGTGCGCGCGCTACGCGACCGACGGTTGCCAGTGCACTGACGCGGCGGTCGGCCGGCCGCGGCGCTGCTGCTGCTGCTGGCCCGGTTACCAAGGCAACGGCCGCCGCTGCCGCGCCGCCATTGTAAGGGACGCGGCCGCCACCGCGTCGGCCCTAGCGTTTTTGTGCGCAGCTGAAAGGAAGGGGCTCGCCCGCGCGGCGGTCACAGCAGGTGTCCCTCTTGTCCACACGGCTCTTTAGCCAAACGGCTTTTATCAACTGTTTGTTCGCCGCCGAGCGGGAACCTACTTAAACGCCCGTTGGACTGCGCGGCACCTGAAAAGGATGCCCCAGGCTGAGATGACTGTTCTGCTGTCATCCAGCAGAGATGTCGACAGTCTGACAGGACGCCGAAAGCTCTGTGATTGAGCTGTCTTCGCTGACAAGTGCATTCTTCCTTACGCTGCGTGTGCGCGGCAAAAATTCCTTTCCAGAAGAAGATCCGGGAATAGTTCGTGTGTGCGCGAACAGGAGCGGCCAAAGAGGGGACCATAGCGACTTTGAGCCGGCATCTGGCAAAATAGGCACATTTTCACCTATATCAATCCCTTATACAGCCAACCATGGCGTTGATAAGGCGTAATGCAGCAAAAATACGAACCACCGTAAAGTATATGCTTTGAGAGGAGGAACCAACGTGTCTTCTGAATCCCAAAACCCGGATTTAACATTCATCGAACAAACGTGGGGATGCACCTTAGACAAGTCCTTGGACGCCCCGGAATGGTTTGTTACGCTCCAGCTGGCCCCTTTAGAGCACATTCACTCCCTCTATCTAATACTACAAATATATACAACAACAAAAGTTTTACGGGCGTTTGGCGACCATGTAGGTACAGGTTGCCGGTTCCTTTATTTTTGCTTTCTAATTGTCAACTAAGTACTTCTCAGAGGTCATGTCTTTCTCAAATTTAGTGATTTGTTCCACTGAGACTAAGCCCTTCTCATCTGCCGTCGAAATGATGTATATTCTCTCACTAATACACCTGACTTCCACGGGAGGCGGCTCTCATCCCCTGTGGGGGCGGTCGGCGCCGGCCGGAGCGGTGACCTGCGCAGTGACCCCGCGCCCCCGCCCGCTCCAGTGACGGCGGCGCGGGCGTCACCACTTCCAGCGCAGAGAGCGCCACTCGACAGGGCCAGTGACACTGGTGCGGCGCTCGGCCGCACAAAAAGCGGAGACGGAGGCAGACGGACGAGCTGTCAGCGGGCAGCGACCGCCTCCGCTGCGGCGCGGCGTGGCGCGGCGGCGGCGGCGCACACGACCAGCACGGCCTGATCGTCGACCGGGACTGCTGACAGATGAACCTACTCACACGGGAATCTGGAGAAAATAGACCAATCAAGTTATCGGGAAGGAAACGTTGAAGAGTCTAAAATCTTTAGAATATGCTTACTTGAATAATTATGTAGTTAGTATATAGTTTTTGGTGGTAATAGATAAGTCAAGAGAGCTGTTTCCTTCTTGCAAAAAGTAAGTTTTAAGTCATCAGACAATGATTTTTCCCAGCGCCAATAAGGGATGATGGCACAGGTACCTAGCGCGTGACAAATAAACTACCGGTGGCGAAAATGCATGCTAAAATCCAGCCTTCAAAAATATTTTTTTAGTAAAAAGAGATAATATATATCTGCCTACATTTAAGGATATCCACGCGATCGCTTACTGAACAGGCTTTCAGAACAACACGTGGCACGTCAATGACTAAGTGATACTCGTTTCTGAGAACAAGGCACGCCCACCAGAACCAGAAGGGTCAAGCCTGAAGATGGTTCTTCCATACCCTTCAGAAGATGAAGACTGGTTCACCAAAACCTTGGATCCCGGGATCCAGGGGCAAAGGATATTCTTCCGAAACCGGTTCTCGCCGATTTTCCTAAAAAGTTGTTTTTCATAATTTTGGGCCCCGTTGTCGTCCCCCAAACCATCTGCCTAGGTCCAGCACGGCACCCACTACGGCCAAAATGAGGGGCTGGGGTTTATCGACCCATCAACTGCCAGGCCAAATATGGCGGTCAAAATGAGATACGCAATGTATGTATGTACATACATGAAGGTGACTCACGGGAAAGGCCGCAGTAGCGAGCCGAGAGCTGCGTTTATGGCCTATTTCACAGTTGCACGCGCAATTTTGAGTATGCTTAACTACACTGCACTCAGGCCTGAGAATGTAAATCTCAGCTGGCGTTGCACGCACAATCAGCATATGGATAGGCATTTTGCACTTCAGTATTATATCGAGAAGTGCCAATGCGATCAGTGCATATGTGTGTTTCGATTCGGATAATTCCTACGAGCTGTTATCTAACATGGCCCGGCTGCTACGGCACTGCCTGGGGAACTGCAACGCCGGCTAGGAGCAGATCGGAGACTGCTCGTATGCATGAGACACTAGCACCAATAATCGTCTTGAGTAATGAGGAGGACAACCTAAAATGTAAAGCCAGGATATTAGCCTGGCCAGGCTAGAACCAGGCGGTAAAGCCAGTATTTGCTGCAATACTTGCAGCACATGCAAATGGAATAACTTTTTAACTGCATGATACGCACGATGCCTTGCGAGCAAACCTCATTTCAGAGACACAAAGGTGGGGAATTCCCTCATGGGCGCGTTGGAGATGGATATTGAAAGTAGGAAGCAACAGTGTCTTGGATATTATTTGAAGACTAAGATATCGATTACAAAAAGTTTCTGAAGGGAAGCTTGACAGCCTTATACTAGTCCCATTTTCCTTTCACTTTTAGCTGATATTTTGAATGGGCCGTGGTGATAGGTCCTGTTCCGGATGATTTTCTCTAGTTAAAAATAACTGGATTGTAAGTTAAACTCTGTCACGAGACTTCCGTGGCCTCTTCCCAAAAGAATCCTATCTCCTCTAGACAGAGGAACTAACCACCAACTAACCTATATCCAGTGGATTCAGTGGGGAAAGCGTGGTTATGTCTCTCCCAGGAGGTCTGACGCTATCCACATTTAGTCGATTTTGGCCGATCTTTTAAAAAAGTTATGTTTCTAAGGATTTTTGTTCACAATTTTCCCTTGAAAATTTGGTCTAGGTTCACCTCCACCCATCCTTTTCCGAAAAACAGCCTTTTCAACGAACCCAGACCGTTCCAAACATAACCAAAACCGTAAAGACAGAATGCCTTCTCCGTACAGATCCCACCTATTCCCAACAAAAGCCTATCTCTTCCCGACAGAGTCCCAACTCTTCCCAACAGAAGCCCAACTGTTCCGAAAAGAACCCCATCCGGTCCCGGCCGGTGTGACGTCATGCTACCTCAGGTGATGGTTCGCAGTTAATCCTAACCCGCGAACATCTTGCTGTCATCAAACTTATAATACAGGCTTACGTCAGGCTTAAAGCACAGGTTCATGGCTAGAGGTCAAAACCTAACAGTTCGCTGCGTAATCCTTCCTCCTTTCTCAACCATCACAGAGGATCATGAGGTCACATGGCTCTTAGCCGTGACTTGGAGATCGTGGCTTTGTATACAGATGACGTTAGTGAGACTTTGTAATCCTTTTTGCAACTGCAAACTGCAGACTAGAAACACAGTGGTCACTGAAACGCAGGCGCTGATAATTATAAGCAAAGTGAGGAACAAGAATTGGCCAGCGAAATGGGAGATAAGAACGGTCAGTAATTTCTGTACGGCTTTTCAGATTTTGCCTTTTTGCCTCAGAGCAGATGGATCGATATTTTGAAGTCATTTGAAAATCTTCGGAGCCCGTATATTTGGATAATTTTGGTAGTAATAAACTTTTTGAGTCGATGTAAAAAAGTACATTTCATTTGCACTGTATCAGAAATGTCAAAAGCGTCAAGCGAACGCTGCTGCGTTTAGCTCGAGCAATACGTCACCAGCGTGTCCAGTGCTCTAGAAATTGTAGCACGAAACAATACTGGCCATACATAAATAATATGGGCAAATACTAGTTCTTAAGGCTTGGTTTAAACAACCAACTAACCAACTCGTTAACACCACACTGGAGCGGTGTCAGGCTCTAACGTGCACTGGAGGGGCCCTGGTGGACCCCCTCCTGAGATCTAAACAAATCAAGAGACTTACAAAAACGCTCAGTTGGGCGTGTTTGGGGACCATTGCGATCTACATTGTATCCAACTTTGATTGACCTAGGTCAATATTTTCAAGGTGTTAACAAGATGTTCAAATGAGATCATAAGGTTCGAATCTTGGCCGTGCTGGTAACCTATTGGAGAATGCCGATTTTATAGGGGAAAGGTAAAACAAAATATTGAATTTTGGGTTCAAGGGCATTCAAGGTCAATGATCTGTGACACCAGAATATGATATGATAACTAACACTTTAGCAACAGTTAGCAAGGCAGAAAATGAGGATTGACCTTTAATAGGGACCTTCTACCTCAACATTTGGCCTCGATATTGAGTAAGTAACCTCGACATTGAGTAACCTTCACTATGACGTCACTGCAGAACATACGCCATATTGAGTAACGTCATTTGACAGCAAGTACTGGAGTCTAGGACCTTGAAAATACTAGTATGACCTTGATTTGTGACCTTTGACCCTGATCTTGACCCTCATGTGAGGTATCTTTGACATATGATTTCGTTTATATGACGTTATGAGGTTACCACTTGGCCTGCATTGCAGGAGAAGTGGCGCGACTGCGCGATTCTGGCGATATCAAAAGATGGGTTTGGATTTGAAAGCCTATGGGCAAAAAGATCATCGGCCTATTTTCAAAACTATTACACCAGTCGAAGGTATCATTGAATTCTCTCAAATTCAGCTAAGTTGCATTGTTACACTGCAAACGGTTTTCCGGTCACCTTGGAAAAATTGGCGGGGAGGCCTCCAAGCCTCTCCACCCTCCAGGTGCACTTGTTAAACAGCCAACAGAGTGAACTTTTCCACCGGGTAAGCGCCGGAAATGCTGATCCTATCGTCTCGTTTAAACAAAGAAAGAAACCAATTTTATGAATATAGAGTTCCCACTATCTAACAAAAGCCTGACTTAGTAAAAACATGACTGTGTATTTCTTTATAGTCACATAGACATGCCAAGATACTACCCCAAACTTCGTATAACATGATCGATATGCAGGAGCCTAGAATTGTGAATAGGCTTGGTGCTTTACAGGACTAAACTAAAGCAAATCACTGAGCAGGGAGGGTGGGGCTCGGAATAATGCCGGTCTGCCAAAAAAGCTGATGATGTTAACAGGAATTATTGGTATAATTTCGTTTTCTAGGGGCGTTGCCAGGGCTTTTTTCTGGGGAGAGGATCTCTGATCTTCCCATGACCGAAGAAAGCAGAGCCTGGAGGAAAGATATCAAATTTTATAGCGGTCCAAGGCACTTTTAGCAGTCTTCACCGAAGATTATGGGGTAATGTGACATATAGCTCCGATGAATGTGGACTAAGCAACTTACAATAACGTGAAAAATCATTCAGCACGGACAAGAGACGAAAAGAACTCTGCAGCCAGCATTAGTATACTCTATAAAAAAAATAAAATAATATAATATAATAAAAATATATAATAAAAAAAAAAAAATTATAAAATAAAAAAAAAAATAAATATATATATATATATAAAAAATTATTATAATTATATTATAGTATTAGTATACTATATACACAGCACTAGTATACATTAGTATACTAACTAGTTGCGAGTACAAGGCGGGGCTAGGGGGCGCAAGCCCCCTCCAATGCTTTTAGTAAATACATAGTCGGAGGCTGTTGAGAGGCTAGAGCGGAGGAGGTTCGAGCCCAGTAGAGCTCAGAAATAAAGTCCTGGGTCCGCCACTACTCCATACATTATCAGAATGCAAATGGAACGTCACTAGAACGCTAAAGAAACAGCTTAGGTCAGTAGGTGGATAACAGAGCTATTCAAGACGTTATGAAAGCGGTATGAGAACGGCAGAGAATGGTGTATAAGCGCTTCCGCGAAAGAGAGATTTTGATGGCCTTTCACTCCCGACCCACTCGCATTGTTACCATTGCTTGACTTCCGTTAATTATGCATCAATCTAGCTACCGATGTGCTAAGGCTTCTTTGCCCTCAATTTTGAATAGGATGGGAACGCCGGATATTTTCAACATGCTAAAAAGTGGTTGTTTAAAATTTCTACTATTTGAATGAGTGTCCATGGCGTTTATTCGTGTTTTATTTGCGTCCTCTTCCAGCCTCTCCCGAACTCGTATCAATACTTGGTCGGTGTAGGGGAACTACATTTATCGTATCTACAATTCAACACCCACCAACAATGTGTAGGGAGGGGGAAGCCCAGCAGCGTGAAGCAACCACAAGAGGGACCCAAAAAACAACAGACAGGCGCACACAAAAAACGCCCGTTTCACGCGAGACAGATCAAAAAAGTTCGGGCACCCAGAAATTTAACGTTAAACTGAGACCAGCTCATTACAAAACATGTATGCGGTCCCCATCAGTAAGAAGCGAGCAGGAGTAAGCCCAGGACCGAGCCACAAAACGCCCCAACATTTATGAAGACTTCCCCAAGGGACACCAGGTACGCAGACCATTGGCAAGAGTGCCATGCCAAGAGATAGATAATAAATTTCGCCGGGACAGAGTCCGTAATTCATATTGAAAACCAAACGTGCAACATAGTTATGAATATTCAGAACGACAAAAATCCCATAATCGGCTAGTTTGGCACAAAAAACTTCGCGACAAGGCCTATGACCAAAGCAAGCGGCAGCAAGCGTACCCACCGCCCTCGCGTACTCTACCGTCCCACCCCGGCAAGAGTACCACGACTTTATTTTGATGGGCTCGTGGCGAGTTCCTTTCAGAGACATCGAGTTGAAACAGAACCAACATAGACAACTCAGGCTAAACAACCATATAAAAATTTAGCTGTTAGACTTATAAAAAAGGAAAGCCTTGAAAGTAAGTGCACCTCACGGACTTCCCTATATGTTGCCATTGTTCATCATTCTGAATGATAACTAATAACTGATTTGTAACATAGCGCCACTTCACCCACAAGAGATCAAAGAAACCGTAGTCCAGAATTCAATTTTACCCAGCGTGTTACACCCCAGTAGCAATGCCCCAGAGAATAGGTATACATCATTCTACCTTGCATACTGACACTCACTCTTGCTGTAGCCCGCTCTGGTTTCGTTCTACGCTTTAGGTGGGACTAAGAATGGTGGAGAAGGCTTTTGTAGTCGCATACGCAAACATTCCATAAGTTTTCTCCTCATTTGGTTTTCCTCTGACTCAGGCTTCGGATATATGTCTTTAGTTTTTTATCTTTTTTCTATCCAAGTTCACCGACTGAGGGCGACCTTCGGACATTTATTACGATTCAGCAGCCGCACTCTCGGGTAGAGATAACCAGGGAAGTCATTAATCTCAAGCAGAAGGCTTGTCCGCCGATGCAGCAGCCCAGCGTGCTAGTCACCCGCAGTAATGAAACTCACCTCTATCAGTGGATCCATACCATGGCGTGTAAATTGTCCTGAGCCCGGTAATAACATTTTTAACGGTACCGAGCTATCAAATTGGCTATCAAATCATGTTAAAAGTTTATCGAAGCATCAAAACAAGTCCCTGCTACAAAGGGTACATATATTGGGTTAATATTTCCTTCAAATGTCCTCCAGCTGATCAGCCAATTATGCGACGACTTCGGAAATCAATAGTGCAGGCTAAAAACTTATGCTGATACACTGCAAGAGCACATTCAGGGAGCTTAGGTTCGACAGTTCTCCAATACAGCAACTGCCATCAGGGCGGTGTGTCGTCGCAGCTCTGGCTTTTCATGTAAGCAGAAGAAGGACGCAAATGAGGAAGAAGAAGAAGAATAAAGATATATATCGACCTTGACGCCACCAAATGCTTGAAAGGGCTGCCATCTGGAATGCGACTATTGTCAATAGAAAACAAGTATGGAAAATTGGGATTGCTGAGTAGCTCTTGTAAATTTATTTACAAGAAAACACGCTGAAATGTTCGTCGATGATGCCGTGAACAAACCCCAGGGCCACACAATAACGTTTTTGTTAGACAGAAACTTGAATTGGAAAACTGGCACAACAAAAGGAGCTACTCTATCCAATCCCTCTTGAATATCGTCACCTCACGTGCTCGGGGCTCTGTTGCGTGACTTGCTTCCTCGGGCGGGGTCGAGTGTCGTCTGTGACGAGGCTGCCAGCTCGGGCGAGCCGCTCGACGACGCCTCGCTACAGTCACGACACCGGCACGTTTTGCGTCGCTGTACTTACTAACGACGCTAATCTTGAAACATTTCTTCTAAGCGGGGGCTTGGCAATGATTTCACCAGCCTGATAGTACAGACGGATTGTGAATGCTGACCTGCAAGACGATCAGCATTAGTATGGAGAGAGGGACCATGTTGGGACAGAAGACCAACGTTTAAATGGCATTACTTTTATTTGTTTCATGTTCACGTACTTGGTTATCTTCAAAATAAAAACAGCTCAAGGAAGAAGGTTTTGCCTGAAAATTTTCCTATGGCGAGACCAGACCAGCTGTGAGACTACTTCTTTTTAGGGGTTCAAACTCACTAGACTCCCAGTGACTCCAGGTGACAGGCAATCACCATATAGTCACTAGGTTTTCAGACCCAAAATCGTTTTAACACTGTAAAAACACTGTATTTGAGAATTTAAGGAAATTTCGGTCATAATCCGACCGCGTTTCTTTTTTACATCATTTATTTACGCCCACTTCTAATTCTAAGCCGGAATATCGCGTGCATTAGAAACTGCGAACCTGTTCAAATTTCTCGGAATTAGCTCACAAAAGAAATACTTCCGTTATCTGCAAGTAATCTATAGCTGCCCTTGAGAAGAGTGGTTTTGGTGAGCAGGTTTTGTAACGTTAAAATACATTTTCCTGTCGGAGATATTTAGTCATATTTTTTATTGAAAATTTTGGAGCAGCATTGTTGCTCCATTGTCATGTTCAGTTCTTTCAGTTACAGGGAAACGACGTGTGTGCCATGCACTTAAAAATGATACAAATACTTCGGTTTTAGACCAAAATCAGCGAAGATATAATAATGGTAAATGATTCTTTTTTGGCTACGTGATTTCTAACATTCACCATCACAGTTTCTAAAGCAAGCTACAAGAAGATAACAATAGCAAGTATATCATCACTTTTCAAGAACCTTTACTTAAAGGTAGTTCAAGAGGATCCCACGCCCAGTGACGTCACACGGGCGTGAAAGAATTCCTTACCATTGAGCCGTGTGTTAACCTGCTGCTAATGGTACTTCCTGCTAACGAATTTGTGAGAATACACGGTAATCAAGTTTATCCCAAATGCAATAGGTAATCATTTTATTTTGGATTCTGGGCCTCTTTTCAAAAATTTGGATGCTTCATAATTTATTTTCCCTATGTTATAAGCCACGAGGTGTGACGTCACATCCGGTGGTCTGCACTTGCTGTTGGAGGGGGCTGATCACTTTTGGCCTACTATCGTCTTTTTCGCCGCTCAGCTTTCTGTGTAGTTTTCTCATTGCGTTTCACGTGTTCTTATGAGCCACCTTCAGAAAAAGCTTCTGTGGCGGGAATATCAAAATATTTCAGGATGGTAAATTTTTCGAGAACAAGAACAAAAATAAGTTTTGCGAAAGAAAACATCAGGACTTGATTTAAAAAAACGCAACAAGTGATGGTTAATGAAACATACTGCCACGAATGAAACATTCACTGCCACGGGCAAGCTGGAGCGAAAGAATCGAAACCCATAAGATCGAAGAAAAAATGAATACGAAGCCGAAAAAATCAGGATTTGCATGCCCATATTATTTTAGTTTAATTGTTCGATGTGACTGTGCTATTATGTATGTGTCTTTTGAACCGGTAATCCTTCTCCGTATCCTTATTCTGCCTGGGGGCTGTGAGCGCATGCGCCTGTGGCTGCAGCAACTACTGTGGCTGAGCTCAGAGTCCCACTGACTGAGCTACTGGGGCAGCAATATTCGTCTTAATTTTCACTTGACTAGGTTTGATTAATCAACTGGCAACAATAATTGAAAAATATATTAATAAGATCCGTAGCAATAAATTTTTTATGTATGTACATTTTATGTATGTACATCAAAATATTATAAATAAAAATTCAGAAAATTAGTCTAAATTAAGGTTTGCATTAAAATATCATTTAATGAGAAGGATTTCATTTATATTTCATCCCAGGAATTTTAAACGAGCTTATAACAGAAAGGTTGAGGTGTGAGCCAAAATTAGGTCATCATCCATAGCTTCCTGCGGAAATTTGATGTTATTGAGACACTCTAATTCAAATCTACTATGCTTCTGAGTTAAAAGCTATGGAAATTATGATAATAAGCAATCATCTTCATTCCTCAGAGTATATTCCCGACAATGTCTCAGCAGTTGGCCCAGTGAGGAATTAGCTGTCAGGTACTCAGATATTCAATTCACAAAAATAAAATATCCAAGGGTATAAAATGAAAGGATAGAGGAAATGGTACCTATTTATAGATTTTGCGCTGCTACGAACCACGAAAATAAGACATTTCTAACAAAAATTTTCCTGAAGCGACCAACCATTACCAAACGTAAATAATGCGGACAGCGGCTTTCAAGTTCCCGCAGCGAGGTTTGCTGACTATGAAATGGGGTTAAGTCATGTTGCTTGAAAGTAAGACTACCTAAGCACAAAGGCTCAGCGAGCACTTTTGTTCTGTGCCGCCGGGTTCTGACGGCATTATATTTGCAATACATTCTCCAGCTGTTGGGTCACGCAGCTTTCAGGTGCATGTTACCATAATTCTCAGGCTGTGGGAACTGGTGTGTGATATGTTTATGCTCCGTGTCATATCCAAAAGTTGGATAAGTCAGCATATTCCAGGATTTATTTAACCTGGTCAACGTCATCATATACTGTTGAACTCCTTCCACCTTGAAATTTGGGTCATCCAAATATATCAGGCGAGATTAAAAAAAACATCACCAGACTCAACACGACCTGACATTTCTCCGCAAGCCTTAGTATGGAGAAATAGACTGCTCTGGCCTGGTTCCGTCCTTCAGCCTGCATGTACCCCTGAGACAATCGTATGCTCTGGCGCTGTGGACTGTGGGCCGGGCGCTTGTAAACACAGTGAAACGCAGTCTTTTTTACAAGTGCCTTCTATGTGTAATTATTTTCTAAATTCTTGTAGATCCGTATATTTTTTCCATGATCCATTGTGCTCTTACGAAGGCAACGCCATAAAATTCTCCACTTCCCTAGGGTCATTTTTACATTGAAAACTGCTGTGTGCATATTTTGTGTATGTTTGTGCTATATTCGACTGCAATTGTAATTGCGACCATTTGACCTGTTGGTGTAAAAAAATACAAATACAAATCCACACATTAGAATCTGGACTGCAGATTCAAATTTGAGGGCGTGTTTCCTGGGTTAATTCCTAACAGAATGCTCCACTTTCATATAGTGGTGGTAGGGAGAGCATTTAGCCTTAGTCCATTATTATGCGTGTGCTGTTTCAACTATTTATCAATATCTCTCTCTCCCCTCCCCCCCCTCTCTCTCCCTCCTCTCCTCTCTCTCTCTCTCTCTCTCTCTCTCTCAGGATGCAAGTTTTGATTCCCCCACGATGTAATTTGGCACCCCTCTGACAGGTCACACCTGAGGGAATTGACGCCTCTAGTCCAAAGTGTCCCCTCCTTTGGGAAATCCTGGATCCGCCAATGAACGGTGGCTGCTCCATCCACGTCTAATCTCGCGTTGGTATCTCTTTGTCTCGGGCGCATCGCTGCAGGCAGAGGCGCACACCCGTTGAGATCACTTTCTCTACCTCCGTGCACGCTCGTGCCTACTGCATTCCGTTTCCCCCATTAAGAGTTTTCGCATCGTAGTGGAGCCACGCTCTTGCTTGCCACTGTGTGCCAGAGTGGGCGGAAGCCTTATTTGCAGCCTGCAGCGGCGTCGCCACCGACGACCACAATGCCTTATTTTCAGCGGCTTGATGTTTGCTTCGGTGATTGTCGGTGCGCGAAAGTGAAGCCAAACGCATCCTCTGGCGGACGTAATAGGCGCGATGCTACCGAGTAGAAAACTGAGGATCAATTTCACGGCATTGAAATTTATAAAAAGGGCTGCTTGCACGGGTGACCAAAACCTAGCCTAAAACCGTGCTTTACCAGTAGTTACTTGGGGTACTCTAGACTCATTTGAAACTATACACGTAAGAACTGTGTTCTGCTTTTTGCTACCGCCCGAGACTAAGTAAAAATACCTCACACTGAAATGCCTCACACTGATCACAACCTCAAACTAGTTACTTCACACTGAAATGTCTCGCACTGGGTAAAACCTCATACTGAGTACCTCACAGTGAGTACCTCATACTACCTCACAGTGAGTACCTCATACTGAGTGCCTCACAGTGAGTACCTCATACTGAGTACCTCATACTGAGTACCTCACAGTGAGTACCTCATACTGATACCTCACAGTGAGTACCTCATACTGAGTGCCTCACAGTGAGTACCTCATACTGAGTACCTCATACTGAGTACCTCACAGTGAGTACCTCATACTGAGACCTCACAGTGAGTACCTCATACTGAGTGCCTCACAGTGAGTACCTCACAGTGAGTACCTCATACTGAGTGCCTCACAGTGAGTACCTCACAGTGAGTACCTCATACTGAGTACCTCACACTGAATGCCTCACACCCAGTGCTCCCCACTGGGTATAACCTGAGTGCCGAGCGGATGAATAATGAAAACGTGCAGCTGCATCCGTTCAAGGGCATATTTGCGCCTACATGATACATCATTTGTGAAGGGCTGGACGATACGGCCTTAAATCTCATATATTCATATATTATAACTTTCGTGATGTGCTTGGCTGTCTGTGGAAAAACCAAGAGACATCAGATTTTTCGACTATGCTGTACGATGTTCAAAACTGGTCGGCAAATGACATGCAATATAAACTAAGCTAAGTGTAAAAATTTATTCAAATGAAAGTCAGCACTCCAGTTAGTATGGTAAATAATAGCGCCCGTGGAGTAGCTAAAAATACCAGGCAGACTCGGGCAGGCGGTGGTAGTCCCACGATCATTTCAGTCCTTGGACTTGTTCGTAAACATGGTGGCTAACCGCTAGTGGGACCTTGGGAAGCAAGCGACAGCAGCACCCCTCATACAAACAACCGGCGGGAGGCTTTCACTGCCAGCACTCCACTTATCGCTACACCCGTAATTTGTCCTCTCGGCACGCTGTTAACGAGGTTGCAGGGTATCCATTGCAGAGCAGCTCTCGCTCCAGTATCAGTATTCAGAATCAGTAGAAATCTGACAAATCGGACGGGAATGTCTGCAAATGTTGATCATTTACCAGCGAGCTAGCTTTGAATACGTGGGAAACATTGCAAATTGGCTTATACAACCTTGGAACCTGCTTGCAAGCCCTGAGCTCTGCCAAACTATTTTGTTAATAACAACTCACTTCTCGTTGTGAGCGTTGGTGCCGGTCAAATGGCGTCACCCAGTTTGACGTATATCATGTTATGACGTCATAGCTAAGGTAATTCAGTCTCAAGGTCAAGGTGAAAGGTCATGGGTAAAGGTCAATCCCCATTTCCCGCCCGACGGCTGCTTTAGCCCTACTTATAATGTACAGATATTATAGAGTGTATACCATATTGTGACGTCATAAGCAAACGACCTTGAATGACATTGGCCCCAAAATTATACAAAAGATTGTTTGTGACCTTATCTCTATGAGCCTGGTCCGCCTTTAGCATACTCCCGTTTTTCGCATAATTACGGTATTTCCCAATAGGTCCCAAGCGCGCCAAGATTTTACCTTAATGACCTCGTTTGACGTTAAAAATACTGGCCTATGTCAATGAAAATTTGTCATGATGCAAATCACAATAGCCCAACCACCCCCCGACCAGCGTTTTTCTAATATCCGAGATCTCAAGGCCCTACCAGGCAGTGACAGATCTAGCCGGTAGGTTTAAGGGAAGGGGAGCCGCAAAAACTTTCGCGAAAACATTACCAGATTAACGGACGGACTGAAAAACTAACATCGATGAAAAAAACCCAGGAAAAACCACAAAGGCTATCCCAAAGCCAAGCACCAGCACGGTCGTTATGGTGAGCCCAGCATCTTAAACTAAAGAAAGGCACATTGGGCAAAGCAAGTTCCCCCTTGGGGCAAACCTGCCCCCTCCCCGGTCCGCCACGATACCAGGCCCATCCAGTGCGCGAGTGCCAGACCCCCTCCGTACGGGTGTTAATTCCGTCCCTCCGCCGCTACTGGGGCATAATCAAACAAACTAATTTCAACTTTAGGGCAGATTACTCGGGAGCCCACAACCCGTTGACTACCCGCTGACTACAACGCACAACGAAAAATCCGAAATGCCTGATTCTATTAAACTTTGTACTATACATTGATTACATTTATGGTGTGTGCAGCATCCGCTGCAGATCCCGAAGCTCCCTATTTAAAAAGTCCGTTCACAGCCTATTTCATAGTTTTTACGCAATTTCCCGTTCTCTGGTATCCCAAAAAACCGAAGAATAGACCACTACACAAATATACGTTAATGTGTGTGTTTATGCCTTAGCATCTACGCTGGGCCTCATGCCTCAATAAAATGTCGACTGTCTAAAGCACCATCAATTTCACGAGCACACACTTGCCGCGCCTGTCCCCAGCCGTGGTGTTACCGTCCTGCGGCCCGTGCTGTCGGCGCGGCGACTGCGTGCCGTCACTGACAGCGGCGCCGCGCCGCGCGGGGCCGCGGGGTGACGCGGCCCGCCCTACCCGCCGACCCTCCGCACGACGGAGACGAGAGTGATCTCTAATCCCAACAGCTGACGACTTCAGAAACAAGCGCGGCCGCCGCCTGAAACTAGCAGCGCCAATTCTGGGTCAACGCGCGCCGCTTCGGGGTCATCGAAAGTGGCAGAAGCCGGATCCGGCGGCGGCGGCGGCGGCGGCGAGGATAGCGACCGAGTCTGCGTCGAAGGAGACAAACACCGACTCCCGCTGGCTTCAGCGCTGAGAAGCATCCTCATTCGCCGCCGTGGAGGTCTTCCCAGGCTATTGTGTCGCGCCAAAGTGTGCCAATACCGTCTGTAAATATGGTGTTATGGGCTGCTAAAGCGTTGGTGTTGAATTATGGAAACTCGCCGACGGATGCGGGGTTAGAGCTCGCACAGCCAGCCGCCCTCCTTGACATCACTAAGACTCGTGCAGCCAATGGTGCTGGCGTGGCCATCATGAAAAGGGATAGCTGCTGTGGCTGATGAGCCGGCAGTGCTCTCTGCATGTGGCACGGTCCAGCGAAAGTCCGTCGTGTGGAGCCCGCGGGCTCAGGTGGCGGGCTGACTGCCCGCGCCCTCCGCCGGCTGTCGGTGCCAACCTTCAGACCCCTGCCTAGTCCAATGCCGGCTCCTAACGGAGATGGTCCCCCAAGTAACATGAGCGCCGGAACTGGGATAGGTGAGGCGGCCAGGCGCTCTTAGCACCTCACTGCGTTGGGGCGGGAAGTGTTTGTTCTCGGTGGGGGCGGTGCTGGCCGCTTCACGGCAAAACGACACGGCCGCCCCGCGGTGATTATGGAGAGCGGAAACGGCGATTGGTGTTTGGCCGACCCTTGCCGCGAAAGCCCCTCATTAGCGCTGGTGGTCAGCAAGGAATGCGCTCTTGTGCCAGGTCGCACTGGAATGCGGCGCGAAAGGATAATCGCTAACATGAAAGGGTTTTCGCGATGTTATTTTGACCTGTTCCCTTATCAATAGTTCCATGCGTCTTTCACAGGCTTATGCAGGCTTTATTTTTAGGTGGAGTCTCTATCCACGGGTCTTGAATACAACTAAAGATGGTTAGTAAGTATCTGATATGGATTTCACCACCAATGAGAAAGGCTCATATGACGTCCGATTTATATAGGATCAGCAGATTTAAAATAATGGATATTCGAGGAACTGATATGGGATGAAAGTATGAATGGTGCCGTTGCAAAGGGAGAGCCCCGGAGAACACATCGCCATAATAAAAAAGTAGAATTGGAGACGTAGTGGTCTTTCTTTATCTTATCCACAATTCACGCCTGGAACTACGTACAAGTCTCTCATGGAGTGTTCATTAGCGATGTTTGCATACTAATTTCCGTTATGTCCAGTTGCGTGTGAGAATTGAATCAAACATTTCTTGCTGATTTGGAAAGAACTGCCGCAATTTTACTTTCACAATATATTGTCTACGTCAAATAGTTCAGTCATATTCATCTGTATGTTTCACTGCTGGCACTCAAAAGCGGAAATGGCAGCCTGATCAGGTTAGACACATGTTTAACCAGAATCATTTCTGGACATCCATTAAGACCTGTTGTAGCATCTGATTAAGAACACACAGCGCCAGCTACTTCCGGAACAATTTGGGCGGCTTCTAATGACTTCCAGAGACTTAACGGCCCACCTGTCAATACTGTTGCGGCTTCAATTTGGATTGAGGTCCGACTCCTTTGTCAAAGGAGCCGACTACCTGGCCGGAAACGGCAGGGCGTCAGTGCGATAATCCTTCCGATGTCTGCTACCAGCGGTGGCGGCAGGGTACTTACCGAATGCTGGTACGCTCACGGCGCAGGATATTTTGAGACCTGATGTAGGGTCAGAGGGGGTTGATGGGGTATGATCTAACGACAAAATAAACTGAGGAACTGAGGTATTTTGTTCTGAAATTAGTATGGTGGCCTACGACTCTTCCGAGTTCTCCATGGAAAGTCACGAGACAACTACTAAAAGCACAAAAAGGGCAAAACCACACAAAACCAACGCGCCAAACCAATGGGCCCCCAGCGCATAAAATGTCGTTTCCCATTTACGGATCAGAAATTTTGCCAAAAAGGGGGCCAGGCCCCCCCCCCCTTTTCCGACGCGTATGACTACACTTCACAACTACGTATGAGCCTAGCCATCATCCCATAGTGCAAGGATGTGGTGAGACCAGACTTCAATGTAATTCCAAACGGAAGAAACGCTTATTCGTTCACCTGTCTGGATAGGTAGAGTCTGACAGCTATGATCTTATTAAAATATAATGGAAGACATATCTGGGTTTTTTATTTCATTCCAATAAGCATCACGTACTTCTTATGGAACCATACACAACGCATTACCAACTTAGTAGAGTATATTTACTATTCTAGACGCTGGTATTGCATGAAAACAGCGACAAAAATGCTGGAATATTTCATTCAAAATTCATCGTCATTGCAACCTTTCTACACTAGGAACAACCATGTTAGCCAAGAAGTGAGAAGTGCCTAGCATTTACATCATATTCTGAAAAGTCCACTCACGACGTCCATAATTATCAAAGGAAGGAAATTACTGCCACTAAGCTGTACCAGGCCCATCCGCTATTCAAAGAGAATGTGGCGCATTAATAATGAGTTTTGAGTTGTGGTAGAAGATTCCTGAGTTGTACCAAAACTTCTTGGTTTGATAATTGGTTCGTCTTAAAACTCACTGTTTGCAGATTAAAAGGCCGAAGATGAGAGTGCAGCTCTTGTCTTCGCCTCCCCCCTCGCCGTTCCGCTTCACTGTTTCCCACCACTAGTCACTGGCCGGGAGGGGAGGGAGGTGAGCCGTGGAAGAGGCTATTTCCGTCTAGACGATTGTTTCTCTGAAAATGGTGATGAGTAATGGAGCCAACTGAAGATGAAAGTAGGGGTGTTTCGGTATGCTCAGGGGACCGAAATTGCAGTTTAAATCTAACAAAAAGCCACATTTTCCATAAGCGAGGGGTGACTGAAGCATCAAAACAATTATTAGTTTTACTATGCTTCAACTCTAAATTTACGTTATCACAAATTTTGACACGAGAAAATTCATGTGCAATAGCATTTATGCTGGGTTCAAAAGCAACTGGGAAGAACAGGCTCAGGATTGGGGGAAAACTACTAGACCACGCCGAATCCATTGGCAAATTTCGTCAGGCATAGCGGAAGGACAAACTTGCAGAATAGGCAATATCAATTTTTGGCCTACAATTTTGGCTGAGCCAGCAATAATGGGAGCCAAAATATCACCTAAGGACGTAGTTTGCAGAGACATTGCTGCACATGCATGAATGACACGCGCACTTGAGGGAGTCTTGGAGGCCCTCCCACCTATTTTTCTTAGGCAGCAGAGGAACTGTTCGCAGCCGAAATACGCTACTGGGCTGTTTTTTTAGAAAATTTAATGGTGTGCTTATTAGCGAAAACATTTTAAGAATCAGTCAAATGTTGCTTGACTTATAGTCTTTCAACATCAAAACCTATATTTTGAGATCGCCGCAATTGTACCAGTTTGCCTGCATCGGAGACCGACTGGTGACGTTATAACGCCATATAAACGAAATTGTATGTCCAGGTCACCCCACATGAAGGTCAATATCAACGTCAAAGGTCACAGGTCAAGGTCATACCAATATTCTCAAGGTCATTTGTCCCAGTGCTTCCGGTCAAATGGCGTTACCTATTATAACGTATATTATGTTATGACCTCATAGTCAAGATACCTCAATGTAAAGGTCAAGGCTACAGGTCAAATTCAATGGTAATTGGGTCAAGCTAAATCCTCATTCCACCCAGCGGTGTTTATGGTGCTATTCATGGTGTAATTATAGAGAATATGTCATATTGTGACGTCATAGGTCAATGACCTTGAATGATATTGATCCCAATATTTTATGTAACATTGTGGCCTTCTGGCTATAGCCTCGGTCTGATTTTATTACATTCCTAACTTTTTGCGCTTAATCACGGTATTTTCCGATGAGAGCCCAGCACGGTCAATATTTGACCTTTATGATCTCGTTTGACCTCGAAGATATTGATCTAGGTCAATGCAAATTGGCTACAAGGTAGATGACCCACCCACTTCCCAATTTTTTTCTAAACTTCTTAGTTTCCGAGTTTTCAGGTGGGTTCCCCTTGCAATGCGCGTTAGTGCCAGACCCCTGTCAAGTGCTCCTGTGAAGTGTGGGAATTTTCGGCTTCAAGATGCTGGTTTGCTGGAGTGATAATATCTGGTCTCTTTAGTATATTTATGGACTAGTATGGGTTGTTTCCACTGCAAAAACGTATTAATAAAACACTGCATCACAGCTGACACTCGGGTGATTGGGAAAGTTCCTCGCTACGCTGTTTCGAAAAGGTCTCTCATTTCATATGGTGGTAATCGTGAAACGGTGTTGCTGAACACTAACCGTTAGTTACCTTGAAGCACCATGCCAAATTTATCATCGCTCGGTTTTCCCCGTTTTAGGATGATTCTGCATCAGGTATAATTAAACATCATTATCACCCACCACGCATTAACTTTGTCACACACCATATTTGGTGACTTACATGGGCGGCAGTTCTTTGAAGCGCCTGCTTGGCGCCAGCTAAGCTACGAAGACCGCCGCCAGCCTCCTGAGCACGGTTAGACAGCTGATCGCGTCTGCAACCGCAGCCAAACACGGCACTAGGGTTCCCTGCAACGATTAGCGCGGGGTTCGTCGCGCAGCGACTCGTCATGTCACAGCACGCGATGTAAGGTATGTGCTGAGATCGCCGTGATGCATAATACAGATGGCCATTAATTGTGGAACGTGACATCTACGATTGCCCCGGGCACACTCCAGTGACAAAAGCTCACACATCGTGCCCATCGCACCTGGCACCGTGTACTTTGCTGCTACGGAGGGTTGAAGTGATGACAATGAATGCTTCCATCGGTGCTCTTTGCATTTGGTCCAGTCGATAAAAGGTCGAGTATAAGGACCCAGCATGTCGGGTGGCTTGGAACCAATTGTTTAAGATCATATGGATCGGTTTAAGCAGAAATCTGATTTCTACTGAGTAAACAAATTAGTAGTAAATCGTGGATTTACGACTAACTTCTTTATACGAATTCCGTTATAGTAAATATTGCGCTGGATAATGCATAGTTAGTTGGCCCGTCGGGAACAGCGCAACAGTATTCTTCGTCGAAAACTGCTCTAACATTGGCAGAGCTGAACATCTCTTCTCGACCTAGGGGGAGGGGTGGGCATTCTGGGTGGGTTAACGCTGGTACGGCAACACAAGCTCTATACAAAGCCTATGGGAGACCCAAAATCCAGGGGGTGCTGACCCCAACCCCCTGGATCTCCGCCCATGAACATAGGCATAGTAACTTTTTATGCCTGCACTTTGCGGCCAAAATATCCAAGAGCATTACTTAAACAGGACTGGGGCCATCAGTCTGAGGGCCTATCGCGAACACGGACATTCCCCTCTTGACGTCTGGGATCACGTGGCTGTTCAGGTCAACACCCCGTGCCGCGCAACTCACAGCCTAAATCCGGGTTGATTAAAATGATCAGCAGCCCCTTAAGTTACCAAACTGCTCACATGCCATTACTTTTCATAACACCATGTTACTCTCCATTCGGGCGCGGCTCTCCCGAGTCTCGTAGCCTCTACGGCGATAACCTTTTAGAGTAAAATGCGTCTATATTTTTATGACAGCATGTGAGACTGCTTACTGCACTGAGTATTGGATCTATGACTATAAAGATAACGATTATCGGTCCAAGCTCAGACTGGTGTATTTGGTTGACATCAGATTTGGCCTTTGTGCCACATGCTGGAGCATCGGAGCTAAAATCGGAGCTTTTGCTGAAAACGGGCGAATGTGCGAGGAAATACGAAGATGTTGAGTTACACACCAGCATCAAAACAATTTTGAAGTTTAGCAAACCCGATGTTAAAATGAACAGATGTGATATTTTTACCTCGTCCCATTAGATATCAGTTCCTGGTGAGAAATTCGTGTATGGTTTTCCTGCCGACTTTCGCTGCGGCGATTATGCGCGACGGCCTGTTTGTCTCTGTTACCGGCGTGACCTCTGACCTGGATCGGCGGTGGTGGCGGGTCGGCGCGTGCAGCCAAAGGTCAGAGCACCTGACCTTTGCCCAGCCTGACAGGGCCGAAACACTCTGTGCAGGCAGGACTGTGACTCCGCTTTGCTGTCATATCAGTGACAGCGTCCTGTTATCCTGGTGGCATTAGCCCAAATGTGAGACCGGCTTTGTAATGTGTCACGGGGTCAAATACTGGAAACATGAGAGGCAGAGTGCTGAAACAGGCTACACCAAGTGACCAAGGCCATTGAGGCTGTCCACACAGAGAAGTTTTGCGATGCGTTACATACGTGGTGCACGTAACATTTACCTACAATCATATGGTTGCCTCTTAAGATGTAACGAATCAAAGCCACGGCATGTTGGACAACTGAACGTAACCGTGAAAAACCGAGTTTTGCAAAAACCCAGTGGGGTAAGCCATGGTCCGGGGCTGTGAAATTTGAATTTTCTACTGCTAACGTTTTTCTGCACGGACCGAACGGGTACCAGATTATTTTGTCGGGGTCATTTTGTGCAGAGCTCTAATGTTTGCCCAGATGACGAATATCTTGTGAGTTGACGGACTCTCCACTGGTACCAACAAAGTGACAGTGGTCAAAACCTGGGTTCGGCTGCTATGATGGATATGGTTATACCACCATGAGTCGTCCATGATGTAGAGCCGGTATCTCAGAGTTGGGGTCGCAGCGTTGGTGTTCCAGGCGCTGCATCCAGCCCTCTTGCTCAGGTGGGAGGCTCTGCTTTTTCCAAATTGTTGGTCACGGTACCCACGAGGCGAATGTAGGTCCTGGAATTGGTCACGAGGGAAAAATGCTGTATTGTGACATGAAAGCGATGGTAGCTTGATTATTGGATCTAGGGGGCTGATGATATCGATGATGGATCTGAAAAATTAGATACCTGTATAAGCATGTAATGCCAGAAAAAGATCATTTTAATGAAATATTTTGTGATAGAACTAGTTCGAACAATACTGTAACAACTTGAGCGTTCGAAACCATTTTTCATCAAAAGATTTTTCCCTTCAAATTACAATTTCATAGCTATATTTTAGCTACGCTTAAAGTGAATGTGGCGCCTTGGTCGAATCCCGGAATTTAGTGCATTTAGAGGCATTCTTAGCCGAAATCATAAAAATTTCCATGTTTTTTTCTGAAAAATGTACAATTAGCTCAATATTTTGATATTTAAAATGTTCCTCTATTGTAAGAAACAAACCTCGGTCTGTGCATGACGTCATGATCTGGCAACTAATATCATATTTGATCGCCTTCAATAGGCAGACTACTCACCGTGACGTCAGCATGACGTCACGCCAACAGCTGACAACTGTGTCCGGCTCCTTGGGTACATTTTGGGTACATTTCAGGTAGGTTTCTAGCTTTTCTCTACGGAAATTTAGAGTTCTAAGACAAATGATATATTAAGTATCGGGTTTTCCGGCTTGCTTTACAACTTGGCTATCTCAGTTAAAATCATGTTACAAAGGTGCCACATTCCCTTGAATGCTTTCACTATACAAAACCATTTAACATCCTGTGGTCTCTCTCGGTCAGGACCGAGCTGCTAGCAGTTAAGTGCCGGTCGAGACCAGCATTTGTTTTCGACGCCGGGACGCTGGGACTAACAGTAGAAACTCTAGACCGGATCATGTGTCTATACTAGACGGTAGAGTTTGTGAGCGGCGGTGGCCACCAACAAGCTCGCTATGTTCTGCAGATCTGTTAGACGCGAGGGTGACGACGAAGAAGAAACTCTCAGGGAATACCCAGCGCTGCAGGTTGATACTACTGGGAAATGCTAACTGTCGTCATGGTAACCTATCTGTTGTCATCGTCAATTATATTTAGACGTCACCCGTTTGTTACTGCACAAATTGACTGGATGAAACTACCACCTTCGGCTGAGAAAGGTAAACAATATCTACAATTATTCGGTCTCTGCTGAAACGAAAGAAAAGGTGCCGGCAAGGCCCTGTTGCACTGCCAATTCTACGATTTCCCTGTTCATGCATGCTTTTAACTGCAATCCCGGCAAGACCAGACCAAGAGAACCTACAGTCTCTGAAACTCAAGATTAGATTAGATACACACTTCTAAACGGAACGTGGTGCTACATTACCACATGGATTAATCGGTTTTTACGAGTTATGACGCAGAAATATGCCTGATCAATCGCCAAGGCCCTTGTCAAATTCTGCAGTGAGTGCCGTATGGTTTTTACCATGACTGGACGGCGTGTGAACGCCGAGAACATAGGAGAGGAATAAGCTATAGGTTAGGCTAAGCCTGGGCAACGAATCCTGCCTCTGGGTGGGTTCGAGCCAGTGGCGGACGCAGACCCGAGTTTTTTTTGGGGGAGGGGGCAAACCCATGTCTGCCTCTCCTCCTGGGGGGGAGTGGGACGTGCGATTTGGGTGCTCGACAGACCTAGTCTAAGCTATCTCTCCAAGTACATGATCGCTCTCCTGGGGCGGGGGGGATGGGGGGTGGGATCGAAGATTAGATTGCTCGACAGGCCTAGTGCGGCCTTTTTATTTATCCGGCCTTTGGGGACCAAAATATAGTTTGGCCCCTCTTCCAGCGCTTTGGGGGACCATGGCCGGAATGCCCCCCCCCCTGCGTCCGCCGATGGTTCGAACCCGAGACTCTCTGCAGATCTTGCAGAGGGCGCAGGTCGAGTTGAACGCGACCGAACCATCCAGATTCCGCACCCTTCCCTTACAAGCCTATCCAATTTCTGGCAAACTACCCCCCTGTGGTCTCGACTCCCCGGTTTTCCCATGCTATTATTGCACAACATCAACATCAGCGCCCCCGCCGCGCTGCCTGTCCACGCTCGTACCAAGTACTGTTGATTCACGACTTTCTGTCAGATACGGCAGTGATGTCACGGCCTGCTAAAACTACCGTCAACGTCCTGGCCAACCACAGCTGATGCGGCAGAGATGGAATCACAGCCTTCTCAGAGCTCTGCAGTAAGCACATGCGTTACCAGCGACCTACTGACAAGCAATTTCACTTGTAGAACCAAAAACTCATCACATTTGTCTTATCGCCTTTCGTGTTGGCAGTTACACATTTTTCCGATTTTAGAGAACTTTTTGTAGATTGTCGAGGTAGTACAAGGGAATATGTAAGTACAAATTTTCCGGACTATTCGGGAGAAGTACTATTATTTGGTACAGTAGGCCCTGGAGATGATACCGGAGGCCTCAAGGTCAGAACAAAGGGCCCTCGAACTGTTCTGGGACGTCCCATGGCGAGTGCAAAATCACAAACCGGCGCTTCAGGTGCACTAGACTTCCCTTTAAAGAGCAAAGGAGGGTATAACGGCAAATAGTAACGCCTAAAAGCATATAGTTTTGCTTAGGAGGCTCTCTCTACCAGGCAGACCAGTTCCAAACAGTAAAAGGGGCCTTGGATTGCGAAAGTGGCCCAGCTGATGGTGCAGGAGATTCCCAGGCCAGCGAAAAAAGCCATGGATCAGCTGCAGGAGGCTCTGGCAAAAATTTGGTGGGTCCACAAGTAATAAAAACAGGACACTGGAATTACCACAGAGACAGCTAAAATGGAAAAATGGCTACTAAAACTCTAGCCTTGGATTCACCACTGGAGGGGGCATCACAAATGGAAGCCTTTGAGCTTGTCACCGTGCGCTTGAAACCTGTGGTAGGGCCTCTGCCTATAGTGCACAATGCACTGGTCTGTGGGATAAAAGACAAACACTGAAAGCACAGTTGTGTGGTTTTGAATTTATATTGGACTCAAAGTTATCGGAAATTTTTCTTCTCAATTTTGCGAAATAACTAGCACCCCGAGTTGTGGAAGGCTAGTCCGATTTCTGTCATCCAGCCATCATTATCGGTCCGCGCTAGCTTTGCAGTGCTTTGCAGAGTGCGAGCATTGCGCTAAAGGGCATTGCACCAATGCACCAATTGTACTTCGCGGGGAGTCCCCAGTGACTAGTTCAGGGAACATGTAGCGGTTATCCCATCAGTGGGTTAACCCAAGAGCACGACATCATCCCGGGGCATATATATTCCTCGGCAGGTTTTACAGGTGGCAGTCATCACAGAGTCACGGTATCTGACGCTTCGCCCCAACGATCCTGAACCCAAGTAAGTGATACCATTGGAAATCATACCCCTTTCCCACGGCGTAAAAAGCAACATGATGAAAAGCTAACAATAGTATACAGGGTGAAAATTTTCCGAAGAAGAGCTTCGGTGGTTGCACGTCGTAGTAAAACAAAATAAATCTACGAAGAATTAGCAAAAGCTCTGTGACTCCCTCTAATAACACCAGTTGAGGTGCTTTGTGAACTAAAAGTTTTAATCAATTGCATAGATCCCAATGGCTGAACTTTTAACATCCTGTAAAAACACCTAATGAACCGTTTTCGTGACGTACGAGTATTTTGCCACGAACTGCACACGTATATGTAGAATTGCTCACCCTTGGAACTAAAAAGAACTAGACTTATATGAAATGGTTCTTCTGATAATACGAATTACCAATGAACTAATGACCGAGGTTATACGTGCCCCCAGCCTGTTCCTTGTTGGGAAATAATCCAAAATCAAATCAGGCCAAGCTCAGGAATTCTGCGGGACGTGAAGCCGGTCCAAATCCCGGTTTCGTCGCCATGCCCAAAAAAGTGGACATACCGATCATCTCAATCCCGCCAAACCCTGATATGACACTAAAGCTCTGCAACAAATTAAGAAGCTCCTCCAGTCTTGGGAATTGTTTTGTTTTGTTTATGTACTTAAGTGCTGACAGAGAAATGGAGCTTTGAGCTTGCTGGTGATATAAAAAATAAGACAAACCCAATCCTGCCAGCATTTTGGGGGAAATCTCGAGAAGGCAGTGAATTAATATCTTCCTCTTGGTTTATTTCTTTAACTTAGCACCGAGTCTGGTGTTCACTAAAAAAAACCCCCCCACGACCCAACTAAACAAACAAAAACCCCACACCCCCCAGCCAACCCCCCATTCACAAGTCTTAAATAACAAAACACGACATAAACAAAACAATAAAAGCCGGCAACCCAAAGCCACAACAAAATTAACACCCAAAACACAAGGTGCGACTAAAGCCTTTGGTGCTGATATATCTGACTGCTTTCCAAGCTCTTCTTTTTAGTTTTTTTGGCTCTCGAGGTAAACTTGGTCTGCATTTGGAAAGTAAGCAAATTGTCTGACCTCTGCTGGCACGTTTCAGGCATGATGCCGTGTCGGCTCCCTGCACTGGCAGTGCTGTTTCTGCTGATGGTTGCTGTGGCATCTGCCCAGAGATGGCAGTTTGGCACCCCTGGCTTCAACACGGGCGGCACGGGGTACGCGTTTTCCAGACCCAGCCTCAGCCAAAACGTGAACGTGCCGTTTGGTGGTGTACGGTCGTCCCACGATCTGCCGTCAGTGCAGTCTATCAGATCAGAACAAGACGCTACTTTTATGCAAGTGAATTAACAGAAGCAAAGGAAACATTTGCCACGACATAATTTCCTATGACCGATCATCAATTTATTCAATGTTTCTCAGCCAATATCTTTTGAAGAGGTCGAACCTTTCGGTAAGAACTAGGTGAAGAATGACAAAATATGTGAACTGTGAAACAATCTTGCATTGGGTGCTGTTTGTTCTCAGTAATACAGAAGTTGTCTGAATACCTCGAAACAATGCTATGTTGGACATGCAGTAGAGCTAAAACAACCACCATGTGAAATACATGAACAATGAGCATATGAAAACAAGTTTAAGTTTTTAAGTGCTGCGGCGAGGAGCATGATGATGAGTTGTTAAGATGTTCCCTGGCCTCTCCCCTCGAATCCGGAAATGTAAAAAACACTGAAGATTGTATATTCGGGCACAGCCCTTCATCAGAATCGTGGAGTAAATATCAAAAATTCTCAGTCCTAGTATAGCCAGACCTCGAATTGAGCTTCACACAAAAACGCCTTTTAGAATGAATCGTTAAAAATAAGATTGGATGTCGTGACAACAACCATATTGGTACCTCTAACCTAAAAGTAATGCCGACAATACGACAAACCTAGAGCAGTATTTGTGACAGTCTTTTCTTTTATATCAGCCAAACACTAGCTTTTGATTAACAGTGAAAAACTTGCTGAAGTACCTTTATCCGTTATTTGAATATTTCTGTTCTTCTTATATATATTTTTTCCCCGTCGACTGCAGCTAAAATGCTAACCAAAAACTACCCATTAAGCACTAGTAGACGTGATACTAGATCGGTGTAAAGACTGCATACTTTCCCCTTTAAGATGATGCTATATTTTTTTTTTTTAAGATTGTACCTAGTGGTCAAGGTCCACTTTTTTTGTAATTGATAAACCCATTTTCCACAGCCTGCTCCTCTGGCCCAACGTTAAGCGTCGAAAGAGTATACGTGTGGCTGTAAAAAAAAAACACACATTATAAATTTTACATTATACTTATTCAACAACCCTTGCCCTTAGTATGTACCTCTTAAACAAATGCAACTTTTATAGCTAGTTGATGTGAACAATCATTGGTAAATACTTTTCCTCAGCCTGTACCTCTAGCCCAACGTTAAGTGTCGAATGGTTATACGTCTAGCTGCAGAAAAGTATTATCAATAATTAGTTGCATATTTCAAAAACCCCAACCCCAGTACGTACCCCTAAAATCAAAACATCTCTATGAGCTAGTTAATCTGATCAATCATTAATAAACACTTTTTCCCTGCCTGTATCTCTGGCCCAACGTTAAGCGTTGAAAGAGTATACATCTGGTTGCAGAAAAGCACCATCAAAGATAAATTACCTAAAAAAAAACCTGAGCCTTATCTGTGACCTAAGTCCATCACTTCTGACTAGCCAAACTAATTCAACCATCATAGCCCTTTTCCCAGCCTGTAAATCGGGCCCAAAGTTAAACGTCAAAAGCATATACGTCTAGCATCAATAACACTATCAATAATGTAAGGAAGTCCTACCCCAGAACACATATACTTACGCTGATCCCTCCCTTACCTCTTAAGCCACTGCTGTTAAGTGATAGCCTATCCTAGACCCGCATAATAGGCCAGGACGTACCTTGTACGTTAAGGCTGGGATGACGATCCTGAATGATTATGGATTCGGCTATCTTTCTATCTGGATGATCACGTGCCCGATAAACTACTTTTAGCTCAAGTGGTTCTGATATAGCCTGAGTGACCTGTGCTGCATGTTTCTCGAGGAAATGATCTCCTAGAGGTGTGTTCCTAGTTTTATTTTTCGCGTCCCGCAAATGTTCGTTAAATCGCAATCGGACGGGCCTCATCGACTCCCCTACGTATTGAGCCCTGTTTTGATCCTGGTTACATAGTCTACAGTCTATTTGATACACTAAATTTTTCTGTGTGCAGTCGCCTTTAAAACCTGACTTGCATAAATGACACCTCTGACCCCCAGGACATTTTGGCTTAGAAATGGCCGACCTAACCAATGACGACTTAAGTTTCTTGTTATTCTTCCAGGCTATATGTACTTTCAGGTTAGATTTCTTTACGACCTTTTTTATTTTACAGAGTAGCTGTTCGTCTACGTACGGCAAAGTCAAGAACCCATCATAAGAATCGGAGCCTTCTTTCTTTTTCTTGCACCTTCCGTTACCTGTCCTAGCTAGTCTAACCTCCCTCAACAAACGCCTGAGAAGCCCTGCATGATACCCATTTTTTAGAAGCAGATTCCAAATCTTATCTACGCTTTTTCTCTCTTTCTCTGGGCCCGATGAGTTATCCATAGCCCTGTGGAACATGTTTCGGATAATATTGTGTTTCGTAGACGTGGGATGGGCAGATGTACTATGGAGGATGATTCCCGAGTTGGTTGGTTTGATGTAGAGCTCTGTCTCTATCTTAGTGTTTTGGCCGTGTGTTTCTGCTGTGACTAACGTATCCAAATAGGGCACCCCACTCCCACTACCCGTGTGCTCCATGGTAAATTTTAGGTGTGGATGTCTACTGTTCATATAGCTAAGGAAGTCATCCAAAGCTTCCTGCCCATGCGAGAAGATACCTGCATAATCGTCAATGTACCTTACCAAGAACTCTGGTTTGACAGGACATGTAGCTAACGTATTGGTTTCAAACATATCTAAGAACAGAATGGCCAAGGCAGGTGCACATGGATTCCCCATAGCTAACCCTAATTTTTGTCGGTAGTACTGATCCCCAAATGAGAAAACATTGTCACTCAGACACTGGTCGAGAAGTTTAGAAATGTCGTCTTTGGTCAGGCCAAAAGTATCAATATTCTGTGAATGATTGTCTAGCTTTGCTTCTACCGCTTTGATAGCTTCAGGAACGGGTATGTTTCCATACAAATTGACAACATCTATGCTGAAGAAAATACTACCTGCTGGTATGCCTTCTGATTGAGTGTGATTTGAGAGTCTCCTCAAAAAGTCTTTGGTATCCCAAATATGCGTAGGTACAAACTGGAGAAGTTGATTAAGTATTCTCTCAAGCAAACAGGAAGTTTTCTCTGTGGGCCCTCCACAGGCAGATATGACTGGTCTGAGAGGGACTAATGGTTTATGATCCTTCGGTAAGCCATAAAATACGGGGGTTCTACTATGCGCGGGGGTTAGATCTGTTACTGTCCTATCCGGCAGTTTTCCCCTCGCAACGCTTTTGAGCGTACGTTTGGTTTTGGCTTCCACATTCTGAACAGGATTCTTTCTTAACTTTTCATAGCTCTCCGGGTCACCTAAGATAGTGTTAACCTTGTTTATATAGACATCTTTGTCTAGAATTACAAAACCCTTACATTTGTCGCTCTGTTTAACTATGACATTTTCGTTTTTTGCGAGTTCATGGACAAGATTACGTTGCTCAGCCGTTACATTATGGGTAGCTACTCTGTGACTTTTATACGTACGCAGAAGATCATCTTTGAGTTTTTGAAGGCTAGACTCGACGATCCTGTTCGAAGGTTCTGGAAACGTCTTACCGGTATCAGGAAATCTAAAGGAGAGGTTTGGAAGGCGACCTGCCCGCTGTTGGCGCACACCCCCATCAGGGTCGTCCGCCACCGAGTTGGTACCCGATGCTCCGCTGCCCAGCGCTCTTGGTGTTGCCCCGCCAGATGATGATGATGACGTCGGAGCGGCAGGGTCGGCTGGCACGATGGTGGGAGCTCCGTCTGTGGCGTTCTCTGATGGTGTACGGGTGGCTCCACTAGGTCCTGAGATCTTGTCCTTCCAACGTTTTGCGTACGCGAGCCGTTCCACTCCTTTAGCTACGTCTAATAACACTTCTCTCGTAACGCACTGAGTCATTGCAAAGTTCGGTCCTTTCGCTAAAACACCTATGCACGCTTCATTTATGCCCTGAGACGATAAGTTGTTCACTCTTTTCTTAGTTTCATCGTTCACTGACACATCTTGACGTTGGCTGTTCCTACAGTTCTCTTGAAGTTGTCTAAACTTCCGAATAAGACGACGTCGGTTGTCAAAAATGGTTTGGTCAAAGACTTGATGGCACTTTCGGAATACATAATCGAAACGATTCTGATCTAAAAATGCGCGAAGGAGTTCAAAATTCCGTGATCGTTCACGCTCTAAAAAAGCCTTCGTCCTAAAGGACTCCGAGATAGCTTCATTCAAAAGTGTCTTTGCAAAGTAAGTAGAACGAGCTTGAATACGATCATTGTTGTTAAAAATTGCTGTCACTGGTCTTAACGAATCTTGGATGAAACGAGGAACTAAGCATTCTCTTCGGCAAGCAGTAAGGAACTCAATACGAAGAATGGTCTTGGCTAGTTTTTCGGGGTTTTTCAAACTTTCTGCCAGCACTCTTTGACGGCCAATGTTGGATTCAAACGTTGATAAGTTTTTAAGTGCTGCGGCGAGGAGCATGATGATGAGTTGTTAAGATGTTCCCTGGCCTCTCCCCTCGAATCCGGAAATGTAAAAAACACTGAAGATTGTATATTCAGGCACAGCCCTTCATCAGAATCGTGGAGTAAATATCAAAAATTCTCAGTCCTAGTATAGCCAGACCTCGAATTGAGCTTCACACAAAAACGCCTTTTAGAATGAATCGTTAAAAATAAGATTGGATGTCGTGACAACAACCATATTGGTACCTCTAACCTAAAAGTAATGCCGACAATACGACAAACCTAGAGCAGTATTTGTGACAGTCTTTTCTTTTATATCAGCCAAACACTAGCTTTTGATTAACAGTGAAAAACTTGCTGAAGTACCTTTATCCGTTATTTGAATATTTCTGTTCTTCTTATATATATTTTTTCCCGTCGACTGCAGCTAAAATGCTAACCAAAAACTACCCATTAAGCACTAGTAGACGTGATACTAGATCGGTGTAAAGACTGCATACTTTCCCCTTTAAGATGATGCTATATTTTATATATATATAGCATATATATTTATATATATATATAGCATATATATTTATATATATATAGCATCATCTTAAAGGGGAAAGTATGCAGTCTTTACACCGATCTAGTATCACGTCTACTAGTGCTTAATGGGTAGTTTTTGGTTAGCATTTTAGCTGCAGTCGACGGGAAAAAATATATATAAGAAGAACAGAAATATTCAAATAACGGATAAAGGTACTTCAGCAAGTTTTTCACTGTTAATCAAAAGCTAGTGTTTGGCTGATATAAAAGAAAAGACTGTCACAAATACTGCTCTAGGTTTGTCGTATTGTCGGCATTACTTTTAGGTTAGAGGTACCAATATGGTTGTTGTCACGACATCCAATCTTATTTTTAACGATTCATTCTAAAAGGCGTTTTTGTGTGAAGCTCAATTCGAGGTCTGGCTATACTAGGACTGAGAATTTTTGATATTTACTCCACGATTCTGATGAAGGGCTGTGCCCGAATATACAATCTTCAGTGTTTTTTACATTTC
Source organism: Lepas anatifera (assembly GCA_034440635.1). Taxonomy (NCBI): domain Eukaryota; kingdom Metazoa; phylum Arthropoda; class Thecostraca; family Lepadidae; genus Lepas; species Lepas anatifera. Next base: position 881,290 of record JAOTON010000065.1, on the reverse strand, counting down.
CGGATTCGAGGGGAGAGGCCAGGGAACATCTTAACAACTCAAAACAAGTTTAAGATGCTAATGACACCCGCAGAAGTGCACGGTCGCGCGGTGTTAGGTGGAGGCGGCTGGTTCCCTGGTGCTGTGGCGTTATTTCTGCAGTAATGGAAGTCAGGCCTTTGGAGCCAGAGTCAGAACCGGGCCACTTAAAGCTATCAACTTTCCTATCTCGGGCCCAGAGCCTCTCAATATAGGGCAAATCCCGCCCTCGAGACAGACCAAACACCATTTGTTTTTAAGTTCGTATAGACACAAGAGTGTCCTAAACCCACCTCTTCGCCTTTTCATTCAGCTATTGAGGACCATTTGCAAAGCTAGCCCTTCTTTCTAAGCTAGCTTTCAACGATGTCTTATTTTGGAAAAATAAGACCTCGTACTACAATAAACAAATAAAACATTAAAAAGAAACATTGTTGTCCCTAAGACCAATAGCTACAACATTAAGTGCAGAGCAAGATTGCAAAATTTATTCCGAAGCCAAAACAGAGGGGCCCCTACTTTTCTCCAATATGGGCTACGGCCCACTCCTAGTCACCACGGCCTGCATAGAAGGCGACGTGGCTTATTCAAATGATAGAAACACTTAGAAGATATTATTGAAGTTAGCACTACAAACATTTTGAGATCCAAAACGATATAATTTTGCATTTTTATAGTGGAAACTATCAAATAAGCATGGAGTAGTAACGTGCTGCCTTTTTCACTCGCACACAGTCCTCCTTCTGCCCAAATCTTTATACCAGAATGACAAGTCTGATCCAAAAATATATCGTTATTCAGATCTGCCAGAAAATTTATTCTACGGTGGAAGGACCACGAAAATCGATCAGATGGGCTTTTACATCTTAAATTGAACTTGCATGTGCCCCATAAAGTGTGAAAGGACTCCTACTTGCGCTAATTCATGCTCATGCATCGATCGACGTCCAAGTGTAGGAAGTCTTATACCCAAAGTCAGCAGGTATTATTTGTTACACAATAGTTTTTAACCATCGTTTCTTTTAACGTCAGCTGAATACGAAAATTATGTGAAAAAAAATCCCAAAAATTTCGAAAAAGGGCTAGTGGCTCGCAGGCGACGAGGTATATAGACTTATTTCCAATGCGATAATACGATGCTTCGAAACCTGAGCCAGAGCCGGAGTCCCTTGCAACCCTAAAACCGGAGTCCGAGTCCAAACCTCTTGGGGCTCTAGAGCCGGAGTCAGAGCCAGAACCTCTTGGGACCCTGGAGCCGGAGTCCGAATCCAAGCCTCTTGGGACTCCAGAGGCGGAGTCCGAATCCAAGCCTCTTGGGACTCCAGAGGCGGAGTCGGAGCCGGAACCTCTTGGGGCTTTGGAGCCGAAGTCGGAGTCGGAACCTCTTGGGGCTCTGGAGCCGGAGCCAGAACAGGAGTTACACCTCTAAAACCTTGGCGACACAATTTTGGTCGAAGTAGTAAACTTAGCCATATGACCTTGGCACTTGCCAGTCCATTTGCCACATCTCATATCATCGGAAGACTGGTGAATGTGTCTGTTCCTGGCGATGTTATCATTGCTGTCTGACCGTGCTAGAAACCAAAGCTCTGTATGCCAATTTTGTTTGAGCTCACTTTCGCCCTTTGTGAAGACGCGGACAGGCCGCCGGCGCTCGGCCATCACTCATCTGCAGGCCCGCCCCGTTCAGTGTCGGCTTCATTGTTTGTCGGAGCACGTGTAGCGCTCTATTCTGCTATCCGACAATCACGGAGGGGCGGTCACGAAACGACTGATGATGGTGTTCCGTGCCCAAAGCTGGCGCGGCATGAGGCGGTGCCGATACGGAGGAGGACTGGAGGTCATGGTACCACGCGAGCACGGCCGCGGTGGCACGGCGCCCCCCCCCACCCCCCCCACGCGCGCAAGGACGCCGCTGCATACCCCCGCCGGAAACAACAGCCGAATGATAACTGGTGCGGTTTATTGCCTGATAATAAACAAAACCCATAGTCTTAATAATAATAATGATGATCATGCTTGGGGCTTATTGACGGACCAGCTCCCAGAGTTCTATAGCGTAGCCAACTGTTTCTCTGATGGAAGATTTTCATGGGAGAGGAACTGCACCTTATTCAGGGAATCTGGTGGCTTGAACCCGGGTATTCAGGGGCTTGAACCCGGGTCGGCCACGTGAAAAGTGAGCTCGCTAATCATTACACTGCCGTGCTACCCACCCACTCTCTCAAGAAGTCTACATGACTGTTCACAAATTTTGTCAGGCGTGCTTAACAAAGCACGGCAGTTTTCACATGCCTATGTAAGCTGTCGATTGGGAAGTTCCTACGAACATTTTTTGGTCTATTAGACTGGGAGTGGGATAGCTTACTACCAAAGGAAATAATGCCGCAAAATTTCTGAGAATAATTTATATAATTCAAGAAGCTGTGTATCTCAAGTTGAAAGTTTGTATCAGAAATAAAGTTAAGTAGTATGTAGTCAGGACTCCCATGTTTGGTAGCTTAGTCGGTGAACCAGTGACCTGAAATAGGTGTGTTAGCAAACTACTGTAAAACAAAACAGAGAAAACCTCTGCATACATTATTGAGCTAGAATCAGGGTAGTGGATGATGCATAGAACCGTGGATGTTTACCAATAACAAGTGCCGAGGGTAGTTTAATAGGCACATGTAGGGGAAAGTATGTGTATTGCGCCCCTCTAAGGGAAATCCCTTTCTAGACGAGTGCCTCCTATTTGATATCGCTACTGTGGATTAAATTACAAAATTTGATCATTTTTTGTTATTGACCAAAAAATTCCTGACCTAATAAAAACGTGTTCTAAGAGTGAATTCTGATATGCGCCCTTCCCTCATGCCATGTTAAGTCAATGACGCGGCAGAAATAAGCATTAGTGTAAGAGCAAATGGGGCTGAGCTACCTCCCAGGCTTTTCACCTGAAGGGACTGGAAGTCATCTTAATGTGGTATTCTTGCATTCACAATGACTTGTAATAATAGAATTACACTCATACGGAAAGGCTTTGGATTCGATTTTTCAACATATATTTGGAAAGGGCGCATTTGACCAGGGCGCAATTACTTTTTTGCATTTAAATCAGAGATCGCTGCCTTAAAAATCTGCCACTAGGGAAAATCTATAATTGTTGCTTTCAGAATATGCGGCACATTTCTGACTTTGAAATTAACACTATCGATTTCGGAATGTGACAGCCGTATTCTTATTTTCAGGGTTCATAAGCCCGTGTAGATTTGAAGAAGTTCTGAATGTATTTCACTAGCTGACTAAAATAAATTTTTACGCACGAATTCATTGAAACGTTTGGAAACTGTATGGATTAGAGGTGAAAACTGGATTAAGGCGCCCAAAAAACTGCCACTTGTACCTTTCAATGTTATTAGGGGAGCGCAATTAGTTAGGGGCGCAGTACACACACTTTCCTCTAATTTATGTTTGTAAAAACCTGAACCGAAAACTTTTAGATAACGAACAGTTTGAAAAAGAGTTTTGTCTAAAGCAACTAAAATGGCAGTTTTCATATTCAAATAACTTACCCAAAATATTTTGTTAGTAACAACAATGTGATAATAAGTATAGCCTATTCTCCGAAAGTCAAATGATGCACACAAGCGACTCTGAAATTGGGATTTGTTTATTCTTCCTTTCAAGCATGTATTACAAAACTCATCGGATAAGAAAGCCCTATGCATCGTCATCTACTCCTAATGTATACATATGTATTTGTATTTAATTTGTTTGCACCTGTTTCAACAATCGTTTGCGTTTAAGGACACTCCATCTGCCAAGGTTATACGGCGTTGCAAACTCTCACCCTGTCAGGAGGGATTATAATGTAACGATCCATTTGCTCGGAACTAAACTTGGATGCTTCTCTGAAAATTTGTTATGCGTTTTGCTTCTTGAACTCTTCCCCATTAGGTTGCCTGAGAAGAATAATATGAAATCAGCGTTTGAATATGCTTCAAAATTTAATTCAAATTCGAATTGTATGACACCATTGTATCTAATATCACGCAATTTCGGCGAACGTAAGCCCGGCTTCCTGTGTAAAGTTAGTATTGAGAAGGCGCGTGTGAGCATCCTAGAGCTAAAAATTGCATTCTAACAGCTTAGGTTAAATATTTGGTAAAATTGTGTTTGATTTATGGAAACAAGGGAATCTGAACAACACTCCACGTTTCCCCTGAGTTAGGTAGGCATGGTCACGAGAACGACAGAGTCGCTATGTAGAAATTTTGTGAATGATGGGGTTTCCGGAAAAATTTGCTGCTGGATTGGGTGGGAATGGAATGGAATATAACATGTATTTCTTTAGTTACAGACGCGATGAACGAGGAATAATTCAGGATTGTGCAAATGGTGCAACAAGTATGCAAAGTGACAGACTTGTTACTCATCTGTCGCGATTAGTATGAGTCTCTTCTGTCGCAAGTCGCATGTCGTATAAAGCATGTCGCATGTTGTGTAATGCGGGTTTGCAGCATATCGCTTGCCTCACACCACCGGTCGTGTTCAAATCGTAATACAATGCTCAAAGTCATTGTTATCGACAAAAACGAGTTGTACGAACGACACCGTTAATGGTTACGACCGATGTCGTATGTCGTATGTCGTACAATGCATGCTTCTGGTTCATGCGACATGCGACATGAGTTTACACGACCAGTGGTGTGAGACAAGCGACAAGTTACAAGTCTGCAATATGCGACATGCGACATGCTTGCGACAAACGACATGTGAGACAACACGGTTGTAGGGTAAGAGGTCATCTTTACCCTTTGTGTATTGGAAAGCCTGTGGAGGAGTTAGCCTCAGTGTTACTAAACGTTACAGATGGACGTTTTAAGACGTTATCTGGGGGAGGGGGTTAAGAATAGCAAGATCATTTAAAATAGCGTCAGGTCATTTATGGACGGTCCCTAATATTGAGAAAATGCTATTTATGTATCTCTCACCTATTCTTGTGCAGTGACTTTGATTTCTTCTGTCTATTTGGATGGACTTCCAGCAATTTGAAACATTTCCGACTTGGACTCTTCACAATATCTGCCTCAAAATCACAGGTCTATTGATAGGCACTAAGAAGTTATTTGCTCAAGAAGAATAGTTTCTGAGCAAGTTTTTCGATACCACTTATATGAATGTTTTATCTAAAATAACTGTTAAAATCCCAGTCAACTCGCCCCGCGCGCTGCTTCACCTTACTATATTCATGAGTCCGGATGGGCTAAATGCAGTGATTTCCTTCAACCCAAATAAAAGCAAGGGCTTGGGGTATGCACAAATACATTGCATGCCAAAACATGAGCAGTCTATGGTACTATTGCACAGAGTGCAAAGCTTTGCGCTGCACATAACCTGATGAAGCAAAACTAACATCAGCTTCATCTTACTGTGTTCTCCCCTAAAGCGGAACACATGATCAGCTCCAATCTCTAACGTCCTCCAAGACTCGCTATCATACACGAATGCTGCAATGCCACAGTCAGATCGTGCAGCCAACCTTCGGGGCCGTCTGTGTATTTCCTCGTCACGCAGGCACCGCGGCGGGAACGCGATTACATCGGCCATCGCGGCGCGGTCATCACGGCGGGTCGTGACGCGACCTTGCAGCGGCCAGAATCGTGACGGAAGGTAGCCCTCGTCACGGAGGCCTCGCACGACCCTGCCGCCCACGTCGCGGCGCGTTCTCCGCCATCAGCTGCTGCGGCGCGGCCAGAGAGGCGTGAAGAGTTTCCACTCTTCCGTTCAGTAGTCATGCGGAAACTAATTAGACGGAACAGGGGGGGCACACAATGCCGGAGATACACTGGTAAAATTTGATGCAGCAGTGAGATATAAAATAGAAAGTTACTTGTTTCTGAAATGCACAGAAGTGCTCTGTTTAGAGTATTGTATGAGCTTATAAGAAATAGCTACGCCATAACCTGTTGACTCAGCTGACGCTGCGGTGCCCATGGGATCAATACTATTTTTCAATAAGATTCACAACTGTTCCTCTCTGATGCCACAAATGCATAACTGTTTTATCAACCAAACTCTCTGTGGCTAATTCTGGCCTTAACTATGAACCCACACCATATTTCGTCGTCCGATTGTAAAGAATTTCAAGATATCACATAGATCAGCCCGTGTTTAGATTACTGAAATGAAAGCAGTTGAAGATATTCAAACATGCACAAGCACGATTGGTATTCATGCAAGCTGCTATGTTACTGGGTCACATTTTTGTGTGGTCTACACAGGAAAGACAGTGGTATTTAGGCGAACGCCATCGCGTGAGAGCAGGAGCTCTGGACTATTTTACATTTCAAAGGTCACTTCCTGCATGCTGCGGCTGTTCGAGGTTGCGTGCATTGCATAGCCCACCTCCTCTGAATTTGGAAGTTGCTGACCGATCGAAGGCGTCATCAGAAGCTCACCGCAGGGCTTTCCATGCCAAAGTTTGGCCCCAATGGGCGTTTTTTTGTTCGTTTTTGGTGCAGAGCATATTTGCAGCATTGGATAAAGTTTTGTCGAACAGGAATGTCACGTGCCGCTTTTTACTGCTAACGTCCAAACCCTAAACAGAGCTGGACCAAAGGGCTTTTGGCAATAGCTCATATGATAATATCAATCTAAAAGTTATTTACAAACTGTGCTTTTTCACCACGAAAGACGAGATATTTTTATTTAGATTGAGATGTTTTTTGGTGCGTATGAACATCACTTTTTTGTTTACGTTTTGACAAAATTTGCTTGCCTCATTAGGCCCTTTCAATACCGTGAATATTAATGAATGTTTGTACATGCATCAATGCCTGCGACATTGGTAGATACATTTTGCGTAACCTACATACGTGACACATGACTTTCTGTTCGTTCAACCAGCCGGCCTACTTGTGTCAGCTTGAAGCTAGTCATGGACTAATAAGAATATTATATTGCCCATTCCGAAATGAGGACAATGTCAAGGGGAGTCCACCATCTAGCAAAGTGTGTTAACATGTGCAAATATACTATAGCTCTTGTTTACTCCATTTCTTTGGAATATGATATTGGTTACGTCCATGCCTCGCAAATACGAGGTGTCTGCGTGATAATCAGCACCAATTAATGCAAGCTATTATCTTGAGACATGCACTCATCGGTGTCTGTGTGACCGAGGAGAAAACATAAAGAACTCAAACCCATCATTTGAAACAAATTGAGCATCAATACCGACTTGTTCGATTATGCAATGCCGCAATGAATTTAATAATTTTAAGGAGGCACAATGTCATTTGGTCACCTTTTTGAGTCCGAGATGGACAAATGAGTGATATCGAAAGTATTAAAGGTATCAAAGGTATTAGAAACAGGCACCCTTTAGAATCTTGAAAATAAGATGACTGCAAAAGTAATCGAGGCCATCGCTCAGTTTCCGACCTCTCATACTCATACTCATACTCATTTATTTCTTCTTTTACAGAACATCATTACATGTGCAACCCCAATTGGTGCAAAAGCGCCGAAGCGCTTAGATCGTGGCACCGCTCGGGTGTCATAGCTGCAATCACGGTAGCGCCGCCGTAGGTCTCATCGCCCACGCCCCGCCCCCGCACAGGCCACGCACTACGCCGGGCCGGCTGAACGGTCGGCCGCGCACGACTGCCAGTTGCCAGTTCAGGCAAACCTCCGGCTGCTGCTTATAAAGCGGAAAACCTCCCGAGCTACTGCGCGCTCATTGCCTGGGTGAAGAGAAAAGCCAGAAAGAATAACGTCGATTTTAAGCTTACGGTGTAGGTTTTCAAATGGTCTGTTAATTATTGAGCTAATGTTGTTCATCATAATTTGTCTCTGTATAATAAACTTTGGACATTGTAGAAAAAAATGTTCCGTTCCCTCCCAGCTATAACCGCAGTCGCAGCAAGGTGATTCAGCGATTTGGACTTGGTACAAATGACCGTTTAATTTGGACATGCCTACTCTTAGCCGAGCTAAAAGACAATTCTCGATTTTGGAGCCGAAATTGAAGTACTTAGGTGGGTTGTATTTTTTGTAGTGTTTTTCTAGTTGTTGTTTGAATGTGTTGTGAGACTGTAATTCTGAAAGGTGTCTAGGTAGCTTGTTGGTAAGTTTTATTGCGCTGGGTAGGAATGAAGACTTATAGTGTGGTGTTCTAAATGATATTTCCGTCCTGCTTCTCGCGTTTCGAAGTGAACGGTAAACTGTGTTTGCCCGTATGCCTGGTAGGATTCTTTGGATATAGTTGGGGGTTGTACCATGGTTAAGTCGGTGGAAAAACTTCAATTTGTGCTGCTCACGCCTAATTTTCAATGGGAACCACCCAAGCTTGTGTCTTAGATTGTCTGTAGAAGTTCTTTGTAGTGTCGATGTCACTAGTCTGGCAGCCCCGTTCTGAAGTCGCTCGAGTCGCTGTGCGTCGTCCACTGTCAGGAGTCCGTCGTATATTATGTCGGCATAATCAAAGTGGGGCAGCACGTATGTCTTGTAAATTTGAGCAAGGACTTCTCTGGGTAGGTATGGGGCTATCGGGTAAAGTGGACCGAGTGTAGTAATTACTTTTTTGACAATGTGGTTAACGTGGTCGTGGAATCTTAGGTCAGTTGAAAGGACTAGTCCCAGGTGTTTGTGCTGGCTGGCCACAGGGATAGCCTGGGAGTCAAAAACAAGGTTTGGAACTACTTTATTTCTTCCGTATGAAAATGTCTGCTGGATTGTTTTTAATGCGTTAAATTTAATTAGCCACTCCTTTCCGTAGTTTTGAATTTAGGTGATGTCGTCTTGGAGGGATTGTTGTACATGTTGGATATTTTCTGGCTTGTGGCTTGTAATAAGGCAAGCGTCATCTGCGAAAAACATCATTTCGTTTTCAGTTTTGCCAGACAAGGCATTTAGGTACAGTAAGGCAAGCAAAGGGCCCAGGACAGATCCCTGTGGACAGCCGGCGTTCAATGGAAGCAGGGAAGATTTAACATTGTTGATTTGAACTGTCTGTTGTCTGTCAGTCAAGTATGAGTGTAACCAGGGCAAAATGTCAGTCAGTCCGAACTCGTGCCCGCATTTTTCTAGAAGTCCTTTTCCGGATTGAGTTCCTTGCAGACGCCCTGTCTATAATTCGAGGTCAGTGATCGTCTGCTGACTTGCAGCTGTTCTTGCATCTGTTATATCATCAATATTCGAACATTTGATAACCCAGCATGGCACCTCTCCAAAGATATAGGCTGTGTTCCAGCGCTTCCTCCATCCTCCTCTGACCTCCTCTAGGCTCCTCCAACTTCCTCACGTGTGTTCCAGTGTCTCCTCCAAACTCCTCTAAAGTTTCTCCACTCTCCTCCCAAAAGAGAGATTTTTTCGGAGGAGGTTGGAGAATGCTTACTTGCGGCGCACGAATTTGAAGTGATGCCTAATCCATAAAAAATGTTTTAAAATGAGAAACAGATATTGTGGGTAGGGTGTGACTGTCAATAATGCGCCTTTTCCCCGTGTGTCATTTTTTTGTTAAAATACATTGAATGTGTATGGAAGGCCTTTAGCAAAATCTGATCATTCACTAGCTTTACTGCACCTACCATATTGACACTGATCAGTCTTACGCAGCTGATATCTCCTCTAAACTCATCCAAGTCCGTTTTGACGGACACCAGTTTTCGCATCTCCTCCGACCTCCTCCAAGCTCCTCTCATCTTCTTTAGGAGGAGGCGCCGAAACAGACCCATAAACCTTTGTTTGGTACAATGATTCATCTCGGATTCGAGGACATAGGTCAAATAACGTATCATTACCGATATATTTGCATCTCTGTCAGCGCTAGCAAAGAGCAAATTGTGTAAACAGGGTTACAAAGCTAAGTATACCTATTGTTAGCTAGCTGCCTAACACGTGTGTATCGCTCTGCTAACAAACCCAAGAGTTCTGCTTTTCAAGTGCAGCCTTGCAAGCAGAAATGCAAACGTCTCAAACAGGTGTCAGCGTGTCTACATAAATACCCGTCTCGAGAAGCACCAAGGATAAGAGAGCCTGTCCAGCAAGCAAACCCACACAGTAGCCCGGGGCCGTGTGGCGGGACGGGATGGTTGATGATGACCTGAAGCGATCGGTGACCGCCTACTCATCGTCCACAGACACAGGGGTGCAGAGGTCAGAGCAGTCGCGGCGAGGTCAGTCGCCAGTTCTCGGAGGTCTGCAGTGTCGTCGGTATTGCAAGGGTGGCTTGCATCGTGCGGTAATCAATGTTGAGACGAACCTACGCGCCCGTTATGGGGCTTGAGTGCTGTTGCGCTGCTGCAAGATGCAATCCAGAATAGCCGTACATTGATTGCCGAGTACTTACTGGAGAATGTGACCGAGGTGTAATCTGTGCGTGACCAGCAAGGGAGTGGTTGTCTCACTCTTGAAACACTTTTTGAAAGTATGCAGCGCACAGCTGTATCAAGTGGGCGCAATTACTCGTTCTATCGAATCGGACACGTAGTTCTGTTGATTTTACAACGTATAGGCTCGAGGCGTTCCAATACTTCCAAATTCGAAGTGATCTAATATTTCAGAATTGAATTGGGAACAGAGAACACTTACAGAAGAAGTCCACTGCGACTTAACCCATTTTCTGGCATAGACACCACGGCTTAGGGCAAAATGTGGGCTTCCTCAACGGAACTGTCCGAATTGCGGAAGACTGTAACGCTAGACAGGTCTCCTCCTACTGGGGATGAGGCATGGCCTTATTTGCAGCAGCCTCCACCAGTGATCATAAAGGCCTGGACGTTCAGCGGCCCTCTGCATCGGTGCAGCTGCCTTATCTGGAGGACGCAGATAACTTGTCTGCCTCCCGCAGAGCAGCTGTCGGCGATCTCGGCGTATCTGGCAACAGTATCGCTGCAACGCGCCAGCTCGCAGTTCAAACCTGGCGCTCCTGGCGCGCCACTATTGGCCGCGGGCGGCATTCCGAGCGCGGCGCGGCAGTGGCGCGGTGGCGCCGTCGGCAGGCGTGACGCAGGTGATTCGGCGGCGGCGGCACTCGTGAGGCGCCCGCTTCGATAGCGTCGCCTTGGTTCTCACGGCTCGGCGGCATCAGCACCCCGCCCAAGGCTGGGTCGCCACCCCTGGTGGAGGTGGAGGGAGGAGGATCGTGCCCCTCCCCGGGCTGTTCCCCCGACAAGCGTGCACCATCAGGTGAATAATGGCCGATTACAGCTTCAGTAGGGACGGTATGCTGACCCCAGGCTGTGCACAAATTATTGCACTCTGCCTCCGAAACGCTGGAACAAGCCGTGCTTGGCTGCGTAATGACTGTCTGAGTCCCACACGCGTACGAAATTTCAGCCGCGCTAAAATGAGCATAGTCGGTGAGTCATTCTCCACAAGTCATGCGAGCGATTTTTATCGCAAACGTCACGTGAGCTCTTACCTCTTTAGATCCTACCTCCTCTTACCTCTTATCTCCTACCATATCTTAGAGCACTGACCCCAGAAACTGATGTGTCGTGACCTGGCACAATGTAGGTCATTGAGAGTGCGAGTTGATGACTAAAGGACCATTTCACTTACTAGAGTGAGCAGTGGGTTTGGTCTGCAATCTCCTGCAGCTGGTAACAGTCGCATGCAAATACAGAGCCTTAATGCGAGGTGGAAGCGTGCCTTCTCATTAGCTAGGCAAGATCATGTTTATTGGAAATCGCGCTGCTCACTGAGATAATGATTTTATATTTTGCATGTCAGAGTCTCTATCTAGCGGCTGCAGACGAATAATACAGCAATTGCCAAGTTAAGACACTCATCATTACAAATGGCTCACTCACAGGTCCGTGAATACATCATGCAGCCAAACGGTGTTTTCTTCGCAAACGTGAAACAGCTGAAGTGCAGGATCACCGAGACACAGTTTCAAAGCTCTTCTTATCCCTGGGTCAGTTTCCACTTTCTCCCTTTCTCTCGGAGATGACTGATGTCAACCCGCCCCAGCATTTCACTTCTGCTCCATCTAAATTTCTGGGCAAAAAGGTTTGGTGTTAGCTGGAACATCTCGCAAATAGTACCCGTCAGGGAATATCACGTCTGCCTGTGACAATCCAGAGCGCCCAACGGGCACTTACTTGCCTTGAGCCCTGGAAAACTGTAACAAATCATTCAGGTCACCACTGCTCTGCGTGAGCGAGAACGCGCGGTTAAAAATCCGTTGGTGAGAATTCGCAGGCTATGTAATTATGGGAACTCGGAGGGTTCTATCGGAGGACAACAGTCATGGCTATATGATAGTCCCGATGGGCCACATTTGAATAGAGGTAAGGGCCGAATAACGTAAACTTACTGGTTCAATGATGCTTGGTACATGCCAGTGCTTATGATATTTCTACGTTATTAACCTTTGATGATTTACCTATTTAGCTTTATCACGGTCGGTGATTAAGAAACAAAGTTCTTACTAATTATCAAGATAAAGACGAGCTCTTGGTTTTCCTTTTCCACTCGGCCATTTATTCCCACTCGACGTGCGCAAAAGCGATTCCCCTTTTTTATATTCCAGACTTGCTTAGCTTGCACTATCGGATGCCCAATATTTACATTCACATGATAATGTTGCATTATACGCTCACGAGCTTGTGCAGTATGTTGTTCATGTCAGATTCCGTTAGCAAAGGAAACGGTTTCTTATCTAAAGTTTTTTTTACTTTTCTATACTGTCGCCGACAGATTGCCTAACTGTGCGCTTATAAATTATCTGAGCGATAGCACCGTATCCTTAGCAGGTTTTCATGGAGTTGAATTGATAACATTGTGTATGAAGGTAAGAAAAGCGGATATTTCAGGTAACAACCTGCCAATACGCTGGGGGAGAATTTTTCGTGACCATTCAAGCTTATTTGCAGACATTTCCTTATACCTGTAGTGATTCCAAACGACTTATGTATCTGTCTGATATCATTTGTGTAACCTGGTGGTCATAGAAATAAGCTCAGGGCTTCTCTGAGCCGAGAAACAGTTTGGGGGGGATTTTAGGCAATGGAGCCTATAATTAGTAATACGCTACGGGCAGAGCGGAGTGGGCACACTAACCGACTGCACCACCCAGGCCCAGAGAAATTTGTGGAATAAAAAAAAACAAAAGAATTTGAGCTTTAGTCTTTGTTTGCATTAGTCGTATAGCTGTGTTCCGTAGAAAATGGTAAGTAGAAGAACCAACAAATTGGGAAGCGGCTTGCGCTCATTTGAAATGTATCAAAACATCTTGAAGGCTGGGGTAATGATTTCATCTGGATGTGAACGAAAGATAAGTGTGTTAGAAACTTGTGGGAACTACTCACAACAGGTTTGAATTACAACTTTGAGAACGTACCGCCCTAAGTCCCAGGAAAAGCAGAGTCAAATGTTACTTAAGTACCTCGTTTTGTTACCGTCAATTTTCTTCCATCTTTGAAGGTAGCTGTGAGCATGGGCCAGACGGCTTTAATGAACATGGCAACGAAGGTTTCGCTTTCATCCCTATCAGGTGAATGATACCCCAACCATCGTTTCAATTGTTTTTCTTGGAAAGCCGGGCAAGATTGCACCTGACTCATTTACACTGGAATGCAGTGGGCGCAGAGCTGTCATTACGCACTGGAACGCAATCATACGGCATGAAGGCAATGGTTCTGGTTACGGCTGTATCGTTGCATTAACGTTTGGGCTGAAAGTGATTATTTTTCTCTTCAAGTTTGGTAATTAACTAAGCTAACTAACTAAGTTTAGGCTTGTATTTATGTCATGTTTAATCCTATAGTTCCAACGGGCTCCCGGCTACCCCTATTTTTCCAACAAGGGGCAGATTCTGCCCCCCTAAGATCTCGAAATCTACCCGGTCGATTTTTAAAACTCAAACTGCAATCAATTCCTCTCGCGCTAAAATCCATTTTGAAAAAATTCCAAAGTTTTGAAAATTGAGGGTAGGGGTTCAAAATATGCCTACAAAATTTCTGCCTTTTTTAGATTATCCGTAACTTTTGTCTCTTAGGCTTAATTTTCACGAAGCTAGTATGGATTGACAGTAAATTGCTTGGAAATGGTCATATTTCTCATTTAGACGAAATTCAAAATTCAAGGGCGGTTCTAGGGCCAGATATGGGGGGGGGTAATTATACAAAATTTCTCATGTCTTCTTTTTTGCAGAAATACACACGCCAGGTACAGTGTGATATCTCTGATGTCAAGCAGAGTGCTCTAATGTCAAAAATATGTCAGAGGCGGACTCGGGGAAGCAAAATAGTAGGCTAAGACAAATAACCCCGCCTTTCAGGTATGGTTACTTTTCAAATTATCCCGCCTTTATCCACCACTGCCCCACCCGGGGAACACTCCTGGATCCGCCTATAGACGAATTGTGTCCATTTGGTGTTCGGACTAAATGCATATCTACGATGCTTTGCCCTATTCAATGCAGACACAACACTAAAATACATTTGAAAGTTAGTGAACCCCCTAATTACGGTACCTGAGCACGCCTATGATTTCCTATCATCATATAATACTATAGGACCAATAGGATATAGGACATAGGATCTATACTATAATCATATAGGATCAATGCATGGTTATGTTTACCCCTCCCGAACATTCAATACGCAATATATTTACTTTGGAAGTGTTCGGATAGGTAACATTGTAAGCCCCCATTTTGAGCTTCTGGAACGGCCTATGGCCAAAATTATATCAAAATACACACCAAGTATCATCATAAATCTCAGTAATAGCATTCAAGCATTACAACCGTCGCCAATTCGTAACAGACAGCTTTATTGCAGGACAAATGCAACGCCGGTGACAATGCTCAGCTCCTGGGTAAAACTCCCCAAATTAGCGAGCCATAGCTCCGCCTCTGGTTAATACATATTTTTAAAATTTTCAGGGAACACGCGTTCCTTAGTTTTAAGAAAAGTAAGGCAATTTCAAGAGCCTATTTTAAACCGTTTTTGAGATACCACAGAAAAACCTGAGGGCTGGGCAGAATCTGCCCCCCCTGTTGGAAATAGGGTTAAGTTTTTAGTGGCTAACAATGATACTAGCATATCTTATTAGATAAGCTGATGGTTATTTTGCTGATTTAACACGCGCATTGACGGGGGTCTGAGCCACCTTCGCTTTGACGGGGGAGGTGGGCGGGTACTCCCTCTAAGATCTCGAGAACCACGGTAGGTAGCGAAAAACGGTAAACGGCGTTGGGTAGCCCATCCACTTCTCCATCGAAAATATTTGAACCATTTTTTTTCAGGTCACATTTAAGGTCACGAGAGGTCAAAACATGCCGTCATAGGGATAACATGTAAATTAAGTTTTTCGGCCATTACACCTGAACAAGTAAAGATAGAGCAAAACGACTTGAACTGTATGAATCCTCGCAGCAAGCCGAATCGAATGGTATACAATTTGACCTTGCTAGGTCAAATCAAGCATTTGACCTGACCTGAGGTCAGGCCAGGGTCAAATTATATAAAATGCATATCATTAGAACCGCAAAGCCAAGGCAAGTCTAATGCAGCAAAAATAAACGCTCTATCACCATGCGTTACTGAGTTATTCAGTAAAAATCATTTTCCCATGTATTTCCAATAGAGAGGTCATGCCTCGTACCTGGCATTAGGTCATCGATATCAAAAATACCGGAACATGTTTTAGAGAACTCGGTGGGCCCATTATGTGATATGATTTTCAATCGGATAAGTTTACCCTGCTCCGACTTATGCTATCTTAAACATTTTTTTAAGTCAGATCACTTGACCTGTACTGGTGACCTGACCTGAGATGACCTAACCTTAAAATTTTTACAGAAGTTGTAAAAATGATGAGGGGAAATGTATCTAAGTATGGCGGAGCTACGCGCCGCCGTTTTTCTGCTATCTCCGAAAAACCCGAGGGGGCGGGTACCCGCCCCCGTCAATGCGCGTGTTAATGACGTCATTGTGATGCAATTACGGCAAATTCCACGTTCTTTGGTGCATTTGTTGCTACACATGAAGATGTTTCCTATTATGTTATTTTATTGCCACTGATTTCTGATTTTTGACTGAATTGATACCTGCAGAGACTTTTACATTATTCATGCGCAATCCAGAATCCTGCAACAATTACAGGTAATAATGACGTCATCAAAAGCATCTTTTGGTTGGTACTAGACCGGTAACTGGTAACTTTCTGTCAATGAGTGCATCATGTATTCTATTATAGCCCATAAAGCATACGGACACAGTCTTCTGGTAGTTTTCGGATAGAAGGAGGTATGATTTTGACAAAATAATGCTATTATGACGTCAGTATTACTTTAGCATACTGACATGATGTGTAAGGCGTAGTTTCATCTCTAGGTATTTGCAGTGAACAACAAAGCACCTAAATAAACATGCATGTACGCTATGTATTTATCTGCATCTGCGTTATCAGGAAATAATATTCTGTTGGCTGTAAGATAGAAGAGGAAATATTACAACGTCACAATATCGAGCTTTCCCCCAAAGCTTGGCAAAATATCACCAGAATGCCTAAAATCACCTAAAGGGCTCGATTGTACACAATGCAAGACGAAAGTGAAACGCACCGTGTATGAATTCTTGCGCTACTAATGCCGGTATTAATTGAGTATTTTTGTGATGAAACGACGTCTTCAAAGCATAAAACAAAACATTAATATGCATTTATAACGTCAAATTACTCATGACAATCTTGTATGAGCAAAGGAGGAAAATAGAATGAGTTCTCAGAACAGTCCTCGACTAGCAGTATTGTTTTTTAAAGGAAATGTGGCACCTTTATAACGTGATTTTAACTGAGATAACCAAGTTGTAAAGCAAGTCGGAGAAACCGGTACTTATATATCATTTGTCTTGGAACTTGATATTTCCGTAGAAAAACTAAAATCTACCCGAAATGTACCTCTCATGTACCTCTCGCCAGGCGGCCATTGTTGTGAGCTGCTGGTGTGACATATGCTGATGTCACGATGAGCATCAGCCAATCGAAGCCCTTGAAGCGTTTCGAGTGTGGTAGTGGCTGCTAGATCATGACATCATCCACAGGCAGATATTTATTTCTTTTTCTAGAAGAGTATTTTAAAAGTCAAAGTATTGAGCTTATTGTACATTTTTTCAGAGAAACCATGAGTGGATTCATTATTTTCGGCTAAAAGTACGCCAAATTACACTCAATTCCAGGATTCGACCAAGGTGCCACATTCCCTTTAATAAGGTTGTCCAGAAGTCACAAACTCTAATGCAATCCTAATTAGAAAAGCCTCCATTTTTCATATAGCGGGAAGCGTGATAGTGGTAGAGTGCCGGTGGGCCGCGGTGGCTGACAAACGTGTCGAGTTGGTAACTCTGTTTGTTTTATTCCTGAATCTTATAAAGGTAAGTGTGGCAATAACATGTGCTAATAAACAGAGCGAATAATTCATAGAATATTAGTCTTAAAGAGTTTTGAAATGTTGAAAATGTTCAATATGCTTAAGAACAAATTTCAAAACAATTTTGAGCCAGTCAGAATATATGACTCTCTTCTATCGATTACACATTAACGCGATAATGTATCTGAAAAAAACATGGGAGTGAAAACTCTTCTAAATGTGATATATAAGCGAAATAATCCAAATGCCCGATGGTATAGTTTTACAACTGTTTGTCAAAAACAAAATAAACACTCAAAACGTTATTAGCAGCCTCTGTAGAACCCCAATACAGAAATGGAGATGCTTTCTACCTGCTAAAATATAAATGAAATATAACAAAATATTGAGCTTTATGGTTCAGCAGAAATGAGGCCAAACCATTATTTTCGAGAAAAAAAGTCCTCATTCTACATCAGTCTGGGCCTTCCAGAGCCCTGTTTAGCCTGTCAGCACAGTTTTGTCAGCAGGCCCTCTAACCTCTCCTCCAGAAAAGGAACATCAGCGCCATAATCGCCTCTAGTTTGTGCTAAGCAAAGGAAATTTAAACCTTTATCCCATTAAAAAAATAGTAGGCTGCCACTTCGTGCACTTGCTGTTTTCCCAGCAGCACAACAGCAGGCCGTCAGCCCATAAAACCTATAAAACTAGTTCCCGGGGAGAGGCTACAGTCCTCTCACGTAGGCGCAATTCGGCCCACTGATTGGTGCTGACAAAACTGTGCTGACAGACGGAACAGGCTTAAGGTGCCTGATTATTTTTAAGCTCATTGAGTCTGGTTTTTGGACCCTTTCCATATTTTTCCTGCATAATTTACCGCTTCAATCCTTAAACATATGCATTTCAATTTGGATGAATTGGTGCCACCCACAAGTTATTGACGTGCAACTGCATGTCAATGCAAACCGCACGTTACTGTGTCTGTGAATGTGTCTGTGTCAGCAGTGGCGGCGAATAAAGGAGGGCAAGGGGAAGTTGCCCCCCAAATTATCAGAGGGGCCCCTGGAAAAATACGCAATTTTAGCTTGGTTCTTTTCTGAAAGTTTATTAATGACCTGACTGAGCCCTCAACAGTTTCTCGGTTTGGACAGTGTCCGAGCTTTATCTCAGGGGCCCTGAGCTCGGGCTTGGGGACCCCTCTAGCTTGGGCTCGGGGACCCTCTAGCTTGGCCTTTAGGGGCCCCCAAGCTTAGCCTAAAGGGGCCCCCGAGCCTGGTCTCAGCGGGCCCAGAACTTGGTCTAAAGGACCCCCGAGCCCGGTATCAAGGCCCCCACTCTGTTTCAGGGGCCCCCGAGCTGTTCCTCGCCCCCCACTTTGTCTCAGGCACCCCCAAGCTTGATCTAAGGGGCTCCCAAGGCTGGTCTCAGGGCACCCAAGCTTAGCCTTAAGGGAGCCCCCGAGCCCGGTCTCAGGGGCCCCGAGATTGTCTAAGGGGCTCCGGAGTTTGTCTAAGGGGGCCCCCGAGCTTGGTCTCAGGGGCCCTCCAAGCTTAGTCTCAGGGGCTCCCGAACGTGACCTCATGGGGTTCCGATATTGGTCTTAAGGGGCCTCCAAGCTTGGTTTCAGAGGCCGCCAAGCTTGGTTTCAGGGGCCCCCGAGCTTGGTCTCAGGGCCCCCTGAACTTGGGCTCGGGGGCATTCGAGACTAGTCTTAGGGGCCTTGAGCTTGGTTTCAGGGGCCTCTAAGCTTTGTTTCAGAGGCCACCAAACTTGGTCTCAGGGGCCCCGAGCTTGGTCTCAGGGGCCCTGAGCTTGGGCTCGGGGCCTACGAGTTTGATCTCTAGGAGCCCCCAAGCTCCGTCTCAAGGAGCCCCGAGCTGTGTCTCAGGCCCCGAGCTTGGTCTTGTGTGTGCTCAAGTCAGTATGCCTGTCATTTGCGTTTTTCTGTGCCGATATAGACGACAGCATCAAAGCACCCCAGTTCTCATTCTGCGGGAGACGGAATTTTCCGAAAAAACTCTATATATATAATAATAATTCGTGTAATAATATTTCGACTATAACAATAATTCGACTATAATAATTCGTGTCACCTACTATGTTTTATTATGTAGATGCATACGAACGAACAGCGTTCACTTTTTATAAGAAGAACTATTTGCCTCGGAAGGCCGTTGTTGTACCGTTATTATAATTTTGCTAAACTCCTAACGTGACGCTAGAGCTTAAAGCTTTGACGTTCAATGTCCAAGGCTTATGTGAACCTATAAAACGCAGATTTCGACATCTAAATGTTAAATACGCTGCTTATTTTGCTGTACTACAGGAAACATATTCCAGCATGAAAGCTGAGATCGTTTGGAAAATCGAATAGGAAGGCAAAACCATGTTTTACACGGGCCAACTAAACAACAGGGAGGAATAGCCATTTTTGTGCTGGGCCAAATACAACTTTTACCATTTGTGACGCTTATTGCAGGAGTGGGACTAGGATTTTGCTAGGGGAGTGGCTGAGCTTTGAAAAATGGCGAAAAAGAGGGAATATGGCAAAAAAATGGCGAAAATGGGGCAGGGGCTGAAGCCCCGTCAGCCCCTGGATCCGCCCCTGCACTCATGCCTCTGACCTCAGGCAGCAAGTCCCAACCAATCTATTGCAGTTCTTAGGGGGCCCTTGCTGCCGAGGGGGCCCCATCGTCAAGGGGGCCCCTGGAAAAATTCTTGCCCCCCATCCGAAAAGAGCATCCGCCGCCACTGTGTGTCAGAGAGTGCTGGAAGTACCTACAGCATCTCTCCACTTTTTAACAACACCTTACCGTTATGAATATTGGAATAACTTCTTCACTGCAGCTTCAATACAACAGACACTAAAAAAATCCTCCCACACTCTTCAGAGGCGGGCAAAGGTGTCTTGCACAGAACGCCTAATAAAAAGCCCTTGACTGACTGAGCTGGTGACGCGCAGACCTGGCCGCCTAGCGCTAAAAAGGAAAACTAAAAGCTAAGCTATAGATGGCAGTAGCAGCATAATACCAAGCCCCGTGTCTTAATTTCCCGTCTCCCCGCCCCCTCCTAACTTTGGACTTAAATGGCCGAGTGTCTTTCAAAAGTAGCATAATTTTCACTATTTGGCCTTTTGCTGCTTTCCCAGACGGCCTCGCCATGATTTCATTCTGCGAAAATTATAATTTCTGAAATGTTCTCGCGTCCGAGTACCTACAAAGTTTACGTCGCTTATAAGGTCGGCCCTACAAACAGGCTTGGTATTAACCCGCCCTAGAGATTAGAAAACCCTATCCCACCAGCCTTGTTGGGGGAAAGCTCGGAGAACCAGAAAATTGAGTATTCAAACTAAGAACTATACTTATTGCAGTGTAAAAAATATATTCAGTGTCGTACGTAGGTTATCAACAATTAGAAACGTTGTATGTCTTCAAAGACTTCTGAGTTCACCTACTCCTTCTGTGCGTTGGAGATAGTCGCATCCTCTCCCTTGAGCCTCAAAAATCCGTTTTCTTTGCGGAATTTGTATATTGGGTTGAAAATTGGTCTCCACTGGGAAAAATAAATAATTTGTCTGATAGTCACCCACCCAAACTTTTCAGCTGTCCCGCTCTCCACTAAATGCACATATTTCATCCGTCCTTCCACCCCTTGAAGTTTTTCTTGTGTAATTATAAGTTGTGACAGTTATGGGGTAAAAGGCATTGGGACTTTCCGGAAATAATACCAGTCGGCTGTATAGATTTGTTCAGAAGCATCGTACAGTGGCTGCCTCTTAGATTTGAATGGTTTTGAAATGATTGTAATTCAAATATAACTTAAAGCAGACAATAGTTTTTCCTTCACCCTACTACCGCAATCTTATACAATCACTCTACAAGCGGGGGGGTGAATCGACCCCCTGGCTGTTTGAAGCTAAGAAAGATAGGAAGACATGGAAAGTTGCCACATGCTTCTTATGACCTAAACCCTTCGATGGTATACCGATGACTTATTTGTTGAACCTAGGTCAATTTGTGACCGTTATAGGTCGCATATATGAGCCAAACATACAGAAAACACGCAAAAGCTTCGTCTCAACATGCATTGCCGCTAACTTTCAGCAACGGAACATCACGGAAACGTGTTTTTAGACATCTGCAATGCTCTGGGCTGGTAACGACCTGCATAAAATCTGTAACATTCAGTGGTTGGCTTATTGCTAAGGATAAATTTGGGCGTGGCAGAGACGTCTAACTCATAGTACTTCATGCTGTGGCTTAAAAGGCTTATGTATTTACGCATTAGATACTAGGTAGATATTAAGCTCCAGTGCGATCTTCGTCTGTGAAACTAGCTTCAAACTAAAGCGTTTCAACATGCTTCGAACTCTTGTGACTCCTCTCTTGCCTCCGTTCTCCGGGCCCAACTGGGTTCTTTAAAACGCATCACTCCAACGGTGCCCAAAGACGCCTGGGATGCGACACTGCCTCAGGGACCAAACTCAAGGAGGTACCCCGATCTCAGCAAGGAGGTTAAGTAATTCCTTCACCAAAGGTAATGATCAAATAAGACAGTCTACACTAACTAACGGTTGAAATTTTCGTTATTTCAGCGGGCCGTGAGAGACTCTTGGTGTAGAAAAATATGGGTGTGGCAGTGGCAGATCCAGGGGAAAGGAATTTGCCCCCCAAACGGAAAAGCTCGGGGCAAAACTATGTTCCCCCCAAAGCTGTTGATCTCATTTTTGGCTCGACTCATTTATAGTTTTAAACAATATTTTGGTGCTTCATAGCTCTTAACTCCAAACTGAACCAGTCAACTTTATTGTAGACTTTGGGCCTTGGTAAAAAAAACAGTATCTTGTGGCCAAATCTTTCACCTCGTGACGTTTTCTTTTTGCTTATCGAGTCATGGGTTTACCCCAGAACCTGCAGTTTAGTTAAATATAGAAAAAAATATTTCACCGTGTGACGTTTATCTTTTACTTTGGCTTGCCTAGAGCTACCGGCTAGAGCACCACTGGTGCCTGGCATGGTTAAAATGTGTCTCAACCTATATTTTTGACCAGAGAAAATTACACGAGGCACTGCTTGCCGTTTTAAGCCATTTGCATCCAAGGGGGAGGACACTTGCCCACTCCCGATCGACCCTCGGCAACCCTAAAACGATCACGACGCCCCTCTGAAAGGTCGATATGGCACCCCCAAAATGTCGCTCAAGGAGAACATCATAAGGAAAACAGTATAAAAAGTCCTGTAAGCTAACTGGACAGAGCAGCTACGGAAAAACGGAGGCCAACGCGCCACTTTTCCTGCTCATCTTGATGGGAAACAGCTTGAAAAAGACAATATTGAAAGCTTTTTTCTCAACAACCTTCATGACCACGTTCACAAAACTCACCCATCCACAAAATAGGGCTTTCAGGTTTGAGGTTATAGGCAGGTGCCAAAGCCCGCCCCTGGCTGGACTCGAACCCGGATCTCCCGATCCGAACACAGAAGCTGTATCCACCGAGCCAGCTGTGCCGCAATGTTACTGATAGTTCTTGGCCACTCCCAGACGGTCAGTAAAATCAAATTTTTGTGTGGAGCGAAGTCTGCAGATCGGCACTGATTTTCCAAGCGCAGAAAAGTTTAACTAACCCCCACGGTCCGGGAGAAAAGGTCACCCGTACTCGGCCGAAGTCCGCCGTAAATATTCAAGCAAACGGATCTGCTCTTGAATTTGGCAATCCACGAAATAAGTCTGCGATAGTGGACAGTCGGTGGATACGGTCCTTGGGTGTTCTCCGCTAATTCTATTCCTCCTCCCGGATCCAGTAGAGGACGGTTCCTGAATGAACTAGTTCATGCTGAATCCATGGGTTCGGACGGTAAAAGTCTCCGTTCCGATCCTTATAAATTCCAGGCACGTCCTTTCGTGTTATAATGCTGCCCCAAAAGGAGTATCCCGCGGATGTGACCAGCAAGAACTGATGGTCAGCGCCGGTTGTAATCCACGGGAGTCGGTTCTTGATGGTGTTGGTGGTGGTAGTCCAGTTGCTGAAGCGTTCCTTCATGGTGGAGACCACGTCGGGGCCGTTGCCCAGCAGGGTGGCACCATGCGGAGCCGACCAGATGCCTCCCCAGCGCTGCCGGCCGTTCCCGGCGTCCCCCTCCAGACGGTACAGGAAGCTGGCTCCCTTGCCATGGGAGAGGACGGCGTCGCCAAGGTCCAAGATGGAGTAGTCGCCGCTCAGAGTGGGCTGGAGGTCGTTGCGACGACGCACTTGACTCCGAGTCCATTGGGCGGTGGCAGAGGTGACCAGCAGCGTCCAGCCTCCGCCGTTGTACTCCTGGTCGCAGTACACGGGTACCGGCACCGCCGCCAGCCGGTACACCCCGCTGCTGCTGTCTGGCTTCAGTCTCTTCAGCTGCAGGCAGGTCTGCGGACAGTTGACGAGGACGCCGAACCTACCGCCGGGCTCCGACTCTAGCGTCGGTAGCGAGGAGCAGTCACACACTGATGCCACTGCAAGGAGCTGACAGTGCCCGTCGACGAGCCAGTTGAAACCGCCGCATATCGTTCTTCTCCAGCAGGCCATGGCGCATAACGGGACAGAAGAGGTCTGAAGGATGCTCATCGGGGTTACCGAGGCCGCTCGTTGGTCTGCAGTGATGGCGAACAGACCGGAGGATGATACTGACATGGTTGTAAAAGTGAGAATAACAACAACAGACAAAGACGACATTTTCACCAGAATTTTAGCACTGTAAATATGTGCCTTCTATTAAATCGCAGGACAGCTGGGTCCGTGGCTAAGTTTGTTGTATAGAGCGAACCATTAAGAAAACTGGCGATGAAGCGGACTGGCTCTGCAGAGGTTGCGCCGGTGTCTCGGACTGTGTGCATAACCACCACGGACGGCCACCGAGCTCTTCGTGGGGTATCCACGCGAACTGCGTCAACCGGACTGAATATTTCAGCACGACATTCCGTTTAATTAAAACTGTTTGTCACTGTTTTTGTTATTGTCCTTACAGGCCCTATGAATTAGCTAAAACTGATAGTGCATACTGCTTGGTATATGCATGAAGCTTTGTAAGGACTTGTTTTGATGGAACTAACAAGTGATGTCATATCACCACGTAGATCTCTCGCACTTTTTGCAACTATAATGCCGTTATTAGATTTTGAACTCATGCAAGCTTCCGAGTCTCCTCTATATATGCTGTTTCGGTCGCCAGCTTTGCTTGAAACGTTAAAACCTGTCAAATAAACTAATTAATGAAAGGAATCTTTAAAGAATGAAGAACTTTTCGTTTTGATAAGTTTTTAAGTGCTGCGGCGAGGAGCATGATGATGAGTTGTTAAGATGTTCCCTGGCCTCTCCCCTCGAATCCGGAAATGTAAAAAACACTGAAGATTGTATATTCGGGCACAGCCCTTCATCAGAATCGTGGAGTAAATATCAATAATTCTCAGTCCTAGTATAGCCAGACCTCGAATTGAGCTTCACACAAAAATGCCTTTTAGAATGAATCGTTAAAAATAAGATTGGATGTCGTGACAACAACCATATTGGTACTTCTAACCTAAAAGTAATGCCGACAATACGACAAACCTAGAGCAGTATTTGTGACAGTCTTTTCTATTATTTCAGCCAAACACTAGCTTTTGATTAACAGTGAAAAACTTGAAGTACCTTTATCCGTTATTTGAATATTTCTGTTCTTCTTATATATTTTTTTATTTTTCCGTCGACTGCAGCTAAAATGCTAACCAAAAACTACCTATTAAGCACTAGTAGACGTGATACTAGATCGGTGTAAAGACTGCATACTTTCCCCTTTAAGATGATGCTATATTTACAATAAAAGCCTCCCTCGAATTATTTAGTTAAGAATTATTTAGTTATTTAGTTAAGTCCCTCGAATTAGTTAGTTAGTTAACCATTAGTCCCTCTCAGACCAGTCATATCTGCCTGTGGAGGGCCCACAGAGAAAACTTCCTGTTTGCTTGAGAGAATACTTAATCAACTTCTCCAGTTTGTGCCTACGCATATTTGGGATACCAAAGACTTTTTGAGGAGACTCTCAAATCACACTCAATCAGAAGGCATACCAGCAGGTAGTATTTTCTTCAGCATAGACGTTGTCAATTTGTATGGAAACATACCCGTTCCTGAAGCTATCAAAGCGGTAGAAGCAAAGCTAGACAATCATTCACAGAATATTGATACTTTTGGCCTGACCAAAGACGACATTTCTAAACTTCTCGACCAGTGTCTGAGTGACAATGTTTTCTCATTTGGGGATCAGTACTACCGACAAAAATTAGGGTTAGCTATGGGGAATCCATGTGCACCTGCCTTGGCCATTCTGTTCTTAGATATGTTTGAAACCAATACGTTAGCTACATGTCCTGTCAAACCAGAGTTCTTGGTAAGGTACATTGACGATTATGCAGGTATCTTCTCGCATGGGCAGGAAGCTTTGGATGACTTCCTTAGCTATATGAACAGTAGACATCCACACCTAAAATTTACCATGGAGCACACGGGTAGTGGGAGTGGGGTGCCCTATTTGGATACGTTAGTCACAGCAGAAACATACGGCCAAAACACTAAGATAGAGACAGAGCTCTACATCAAACCAACCAACTCGGGAATCATCCTCCATAGTACATCTGCCCATCCCACGTCTACGAAACACAATATTATCCGAAACATGTTCCACAGGGCTATGGATAACTCATCGGGCCCAGAGAAAGAGAGAAAAAGCGTAGATAAGATTTGGAATCTGCTTCTAAAAAATGGGTATCATGCAGGGCTTCTCAGGCGTTTGTTGAGGGAGGTTAGACTAGCTAGGACAGGTAACGGAAGGTGCAAGAAAAAGAAAGAAGGCTCCGATTCTTATGATGGGTTCTTGACTTTGCCGTACGTAGACGAACAGCTACTCTGTAAAATAAAAAAGGTCGTAAAGAAATCTAACCTAAAAGTACATATAGCCTGGAAGAATAACAAGAAACTTAAGTCGTCATTGGTTAGGTCGGCTATTTCTAAGCCAAAATGTCCTGGGGGTCAGAGGTGTCATTTATGCAAGTCAGGTTTTAAAGGCGACTGCACACAGAAAAATTTAGTGTATCAAATAGACTGTAGACTATGTAACCAGGATCAAAACAGGGCTCAATACGTAGGGGAGTCGATGAGGCCCGTCCGATTGCGATTTAACGAACATATGCGGGACGCGAAAAATAAAACTAGGAACACACCTCTAGGAGATCATTTCCTCGAGAAACATGCAGCACAGGTCACTCAGGCTATATCAGAACCACTTGAGCTAAAAGTAGTTTATCGGGCACGTGATCATCCAGATAGAAAGATAGCCGAATCCATAATCATTCAGGATCGTCATCCCAGCCTTAACGTACAAGGTACGTCCTGGCCTATTATGCGGGTCTAGGATAGGCTATCACTTAACAGCAGTGGCTTAAGAGGTAAGGGAGGGATCAGCGTAAGTATATGTGTTCTGGGGTAGGACTTCCTTACATTATTGATAGTGTTATTGATGCTAGACGTATATGCTTTTGACGTTTAACTTTGGGCCCGATTTACAGGCTGGGAAAAGGGCTATGATGGTTGAATTAGTTTGGCTAGTCAGAAGTGATGGACTTAGGTCACAGATAAGGCTCAGGTTTTTTTAGGTAATTTATCTTTGATGGTGCTTTTCTGCAACCAGATGTATACTCTTTCAACGCTTAACGTTGGGCCAGAGGTACAGGCAGGGAAAAAGTGTTTATTAATGATTGATCAGATTAACTAGCTCATAGAGATGTTTTGATTTTAGGGGTACGTACTGGGGTTGGGGTTTTTGAAATATGCAACTAATTATTGATAATACTTTTCTGCAGCTAGACGTATAACCATTCGACACTTAACGTTGGGCTAGAGGTACAGGCTGAGGAAAAGTATTTACCAATGATTGTTCACATTAACTAGCTATAAAAGTTGCATTTGTTTAAGAGGTACATACTAAGGGCAAGGGTTGTTGAATAAGTATAATGTAAAATTTATAATGTTTTTTTACAGCCACACGTATACTCTTTCGACGCTTTACGTTGGGCCAGAGGGGCAGGCTGTGGAAAAAGGGTTTATCAATTACAAAAAAAGTTGACCTTGACCGCTAGGTACAATCTTAACTAAATAATTCGAGGGAGGCTTTTATTGTAAATATAGCATCATCTTAAAGGGGAAAGTATGCAGTCTTTACACCGATCTAGTATCACGTCTACTAGTGCTTAATAGGTAGTTTTTGGTTAGCATTTTAGCTGCAGTCGACGGAAAAATAAAAAAATATATAAGAAGAACAGAAATATTCAAATAACGGATAAAGGTACTTCAAGTTTTTCACTGTTAATCAAAAGCTAGTGTTTGGCTGAAATAATAGAAAAGACTGTCACAAATACTGCTCTAGGTTTGTCGTATTGTCGGCATTACTTTTAGGTTAGAAGTACCAATATGGTTGTTGTCACGACATCCAATCTTATTTTTAACGATTCATTCTAAAAGGCATTTTTGTGTGAAGCTCAATTCGAGGTCTGGCTATACTAGGACTGAGAATTATTGATATTTACTCCACGATTCTGATGAAGGGCTGTGCCCGAATATACAATCTTCAGTGTTTTTTACATTTCCGGATTCGAGGGGAGAGGCCAGGGAACATCTTAACAACTTTTCGTTTTGCTTACCCGCACAAGGCGAGTATCCAGTGCTCTACCTGATCCAAATCTCGCGTCCGGTTGCTTCAATGTCAACTAATTCAATTACCTTACTTTAGTATTAAATCCATTTCTGTCAGGGGCGGATTCTGCACACCCCTCATTTTGTCCCGTAACGTCCCCACAACGGTTTGTGATAGACTTTCGAAACTTTCCAACTTTTCTTAACACGCGCATTGACGGGGGTCTGAGCCACCTTCGCTTTGACGGGGGGCGGGTACCCGCCCCTAAGATCTCGAGAACCATGGTAGGTAGCGAAAAACGGTAGACGGTGTTGGGTTTTCCATCCACTTCTCCATCAAAAACATTTGAACCATTTTTTGGTCAGGTCACATTTAAGGTCACGAGAGGTCAAAACATGCCGTCATAGGGATAACATGTGAATTAAGTTTTTCGGCCCTTACATCTGAACAAGAAAAGATAGAGCAAAACGAATTAAACTATATGAATCCTCTCAGCAAGCCAAATCGAATTATATATAATTTGACCTTGCTAGGTCAAATCAAGGATTTGACCTGACCTGAGGTCAGGTCAGGGTCAAATTATATCAAAATGCATATCATTAGAACCACAAAGCCCAGGCAAGTCTAATGGAGCTAAAATAAACGCTCTATCACCATCCGTTACTGAGTTATTCCATGAAAACCATTTTTCCCGTGTATTTCCAATGGAGAGGTCATGCCTCGTACCTGACCTTAGGTCATCGATATCAAAAATACCGGAACATATTTTAGAGAACTCGGTGAGGCCATTATATGATATGAGTTTCAATCGGATAAGTTCACCCTGCTCCGACTTATGCTATCTTAAACTTTTTTTAGGTTGGGTCACTTGACCTGTACTGGTGACCTGACCTGAGATGACCTAAACTTAACATTTTCACAGAAGTTGTAAAAATGATGAGGAAAAAGGTATGCCAAGTACGGCGGCGCTACGCGCCGCTGTTTTTCTGCTATCTCCGAAAAAACCCGAGGGGGCGGATACCCGCCCCCGTCAATGCGCGTGTTAAAGCTGCATTGGGAAGATTTGCAGAAGTTTTGAGATGATCGATAGATGGTGCATATGACGAGTTGAAAGTTAATTTTGTTTGTTGGCGAACAGTTTTAAAACTATGCCAGCCGGCATTACCATCTGATCATACGTACCATGTCGTCCCACTTGAACATGCCCCGGCCCACCCTGAATAAAAAGGCGCATCCAATATGTTGTCCCGTTCCGCCCCAAGCCCTATATCTCAGTGACTTTAACAAATCTCATTCCGAATGAGTCATGTAAAGTTTCATCCCCCACCATGCCATTCAATCCTGTTCCGCACATCACACTCTGTTTTTCGTTCCATGCAGGCCTCTTCTGTACCGTATAGCTTATGTGAATGATATACATGTTCGGCTTCTGTGTCTAAAGGTGTCTTAAGGCATGTTCACAGTGTTCCCTCGTACCGAAAATAGCATGCGATGACAATTAAAATATATGGTGAAATTATCGCATGGCTCACATCGGATTTTCCGCAGAGGTCATCCGTTCGGATCATTGGAACGCATATGCATCTCACTTTTCGGAACTGCCTCCGAGTGACTTCTGCCAGTGGTGGTGCGTATTCAGTAGTCTCAAATAAAATTATGGGCGTTCTGTTTGCTGTCATAAACTTGCCACAAGGATCATTTTAAAGTTTTGAATGACTCAAAGTGGATGTGCTAAGCTAGGCTTTTGCAAGAAAATCATTTGAAGTCATTCCGACTGCACATATTTGGTCATGTGAATACGCATCTTGGAGAGTTATTGTATTGATCGCTGACCGAGAGTATAACCTGCCTTTCGAGCGAGCGGGCCGTGCAATCCACAATTTGCTACGGAAACGCCGTGAACGGGCCTTTACACCTTTCGACATATAACCGTCTCGCGCTAACCAGCCATCTCTTGAGAAAAAGTACAGCAAGGATGTTCTCCAGTCCCCAGCGACCAACCCGAAGCCGCCTTTGCTGCGACGTCACGATGACGATTAAATTTTCCTTTACTTTACAGGTCCCATGTTTAAATTCACTCGTGAGAAATAAAGTTTCTTAAAAGAAATTGGTGAAAATAGGAGAGTTTGCAAGCAATTACATTTTTACCTCCACTTCCTGACCCCCTCCCCCACCCTGAGTGACATTTAAATATAGCCCCAGCGAAATGATCATGAACTCATCCGATCTAGCCTAGTTGAGTCTAGCTGAACTCAGAATGAAAGCCTTCAGTGGTTTTTGTCTCATTTGTGCGAATTAGCCAGATCAGCCTGGCTTTATCACCCATCTGATTTCCATTTGGAACTCGCAGACCATCCGGACGGAAATGGGAGGGAGGTTAGTCGGCGCTGCCCCTCCTTGGAGTGGTATTCAGATTAAATAAGTCTGGTATTGATATAAGATACTGATCTAAATAGACTCATTCCAGGCTTCAAGTCAGTCCTGGTAGTCTTTCATGAAGAATAAATGCATATTTAGCCACGCGACACCAGATGGAACTGTCTCCCACATCTCTCACTTTCACATCGGTGTAGCGGATGGGGTGCAGAGAGATGGGCAGTGGTGTCATAGACCTCCATTTTAAACTTAAGAATCCAAGTTTCAAGAACAAAACAAGGTCCTCTTAAGAATCTTAAGAGGACCTTGTTTTGTTCTTGAAACTTGGGAAGAGCACACAAAGAATCTAGCATGCTTAGTTAATTCGTTCAGTTCAGTTCAGTATACTAGGAATAAATCCACACGAGGTAAAAGCAATGGGGTGGCTTTTCGTGTTTTCACATCAGCCATTAGAAAAAGGCAATGCTTAAAATAAGATAACAACGTGGGGTAAAACCAGATAAAATCTTGCATACAGAGTAAAATCACACATAAAGCAATTGCGATCACTGCAACTCTCAGCTGTCTCTCCAGCAACAGATATATTACATTTCTCCTCAGTATATCTCTCATTTCTCTTAGATTGTTATTGGGGCCACTCCCAACAGGCACACTTCCCCACTACAGGGAGCAGTGGCTTGGGCGTTTAAAGATCCTCTCCACCGGATCAGGTTCGACACGGAAGGTGGCCTCGCTCCAAGATTGAACTCACATCAATCCATGCTGTCCGATCTGAATACAGGCAATGAAGCCAGTAGGCCACCCGGCCCCCGCTTTAAGCTACTAAATATGAATAAATGGCCCCCTAATACCCTGAGAGTTGCCATTTCCCCCACTACTGCTAAACGTGCCCTCTTCGCCGCCCCAAAGGATACTAAGATGCAGACAACTCAATCGGTACCATCGTGGTGATATTAGTGCGTTTTTATGTGATCCTTACAGGCGAAAGGGCGTGACCACCACAGAAAGAGGGTCACGCGGGACAAGTCAGCCTGTCTTCCACCGGCTCCCCCCCCGCCTCACGTCCGAATCTCTTAAAAGATTACAGCCCAGCAGGAACAGCATTCACAGTGTTGTCGCAAGTGCAGACGCAAGGCTGCAATAGGTTAAATTTGTACAATGTTCTTTCTTCAGCAGGTTTAGCTGCAAGCTTTGACAAGGAATGCTACATCTCCTGACAAAGGTGATGCTGATGCCTGGGATAAAATCGGAAAGTACAGAAGCTGGACCAAAAGTATGGAAGAGCCTGGTTACAAAGAATACTCCCATTACTACTCGTATCTCACTGCTGGCGAAGATTCATTTTCGTTCCATCAGTAGGTTATTATTGCTAATCTACTGAGAAACATGGCTCGTCGCCACATCTATTGACTATAGTTTATGCTGATGTATA
Source organism: Lepas anatifera (assembly GCA_034440635.1). NCBI lineage: Eukaryota > Metazoa > Arthropoda > Thecostraca > Lepadidae > Lepas > Lepas anatifera. The sequence goes on along the minus strand of JAOTON010000065.1, from coordinate 849,411 downwards.
GTAGGATAATAATAATCATAGTATGATAAACCATAGTATGCTCTAGGGCATGATGGTGCAGTATCAAATAGATGCAACCACTATTTATGCAATAAAACAATGTCAATCTCGAGAAGTGGCCTCAGAAGTGCATTTCAAAACCTCATGGGTCTTTGCAAAAGGCTTTCAATAATTCATCATACTGATGTCCTTTAGTGTGAAGGACAATTTCTTCTCACGATACGCGTAAATATACAAAGCAGCAAACAGAATAAGCTTTTTGACCGATTTTGAAAGGGTTGCAACACGACTTAAACTCTCAACATGATGAGACCCGACCATGCACCGTTGTGGGCCGGTCTGACACCTCGGCGCGTCGCGGGCATCGATCTACCGCAGCGTCCCGCGCCCTATCGGCTCCGTCCCCCTCACCAGCTCGCTTTACGAGCCCGGATCCCTATCGACTCTATTAGTTCTTTCATTAGCTGCCGAATGAGTGCCAGATTTTATTGCATGTTCTCTTTACGACCTCGCCAGGCGCGGCTGTCTCCGCCAATGAGGCGGCGGCGCGCTGCCGCGCCCGGCTCTGATTGGCTGACGAGGCATGTTACGTCGCAAACGACAGCCAGGGCGGGAAGCGGGGTACGGTCGCGCCGGTGAGAATACCTGAATCACAGGGCGCGTGGGGGAAGGACGCATTCGTTGTGCTTCCCTCGGGGCTGTTGAAAGTCGATACCTGTAGTGAGGCGTGGCGGAGTCGGCGGGTAACGTGCCGCTCCCAGAAGAGACGTCGGCCGGTTTTTCTCCGTTACGAAGAGGCGTTTGGTGGAGAAGCATCCTGCGCCTGCAGTGAAGATGATGAAGACGTTGAACCGGTTGCCCCAGCACGTGCTCTTCGTCTGTTTCCTGCTGGCGCTGACGAGCCATAGACCAGTGACGGCCACCTGGTGGTGAGTAAACAAACTGCTGAGTCTGATGACTCGTGTTGTCACGCTGGAAAGGAGTGGTGAAGACAGCGATGTGATGGGAAAGTGGATCTCGATCAGGCAGTAACTATATATGTTTTGACTTACTAGAAGCGCATCATGCATCATGAGCTCGGTTTCTTGAATTACTCATTTACTTTCTAACTTTACTTAACGCCAACGGAACTAGTAAGGCATAGTCCCCTACCGGCGTTGCGAGCGAGAGTTCAGAGTTTACTTTCAAGCATGACTTGACTTTTTATTACAAAAATAACAATTTCATGAAGGATGCAACCACTAAGACTGCATATGTCCTGAAGGGCTTGATTGAACTGGTTGGCTGGCTAAAGTGTGCCATAGTGTGCCAATAGGTATTTTCTGGCTTACAGGTTAACATGATTTAAGCGCCAAACTCTCTACGACCCTAATTACAATATCATATTGCAAGTTATATGCTTAGCTTTTGCAGATACGTAAAGCGATTCCACCTCTTCAGACCGATTGGTTTTGCATCAATAGTTGTGGATTGCTGGCAAGGGTGTTACTTCGTGACAAAGTTTAAAGGTGCTTTTTCTCACTGGCCAATATAATTTCGTTGATTGGGGCGAGGGGGTGAAAAAAACCTTAAAATTGTGTCCTTATATAACTTTTACTACGTTCCGTATCCTAACGGCCTGAAAATCTCAGTGTTTAAACAGGAGAGGAGAGTGAATATCGGAAGCTGCTCTGGTCAGGGCAAAATGTTCAGTGTGTCACATTGAAATTGTCAAGCCCTAAATGTGTCACCAGCCCAGGCTGAAAAATGTGGCAGTTTTGCGTTATTAGATACCAACGGATACGGGTGATCCTAGTTGCTGAAAATCATTGTGAATCAAATTGCAGGTGCCAATTTCGGCGATTTGTTCCGTTATTGGTCTGGAGGAAATATTTTGGCTAATTTTTGTCACTTTGCCCACCATGGACTGTCATCATTTAGAATGCCAAAATGGTAGGTTTTCGACCTCGGCTCTGGTTCTATATCTTAAATTTTGTATATTAGTGTGGTGTTGGTATGTATGTACATACATACATGTATACCTACGGATGTCCTCAATAGACGATTTTATTTACTGGAATAATTTTTTCGATGGCTTGTTAGATGTCATGTCTTCTAAATAGGTGTGTCACCCACAACCTTTTGCTACAATATTTCCCTGCACTTCCTTGGCGGGTCCCGTGACATGTTTTTAGATTGTCCACGCAGGAGGGATACAGGGGTAATTATGTCAGCTGGTTTGTACTTCGTTCACCTTCAATTTCTTTCCATCTCCGGGTTTGAGGCATTATATAATTTGTTTATGTTTATTTTTCTGTCTATTAATCGTCCATGTCTCTCCTGAGAGCCGAGTTCGGTTGTTACCTTTCAAATACCAGCGTCTCCTTCCCAGAATTCTTAAACTTCCAGTTGGAGGCGGGTTGACAGTTATTAGTTTATAGGGTTGATGGGTTACTGTTTTTTTTACTTCAAGCAAAAACTTTTCTGATGGTTACTGATCGTGGCACAAAAAAATTGCGGAATTGAAATTCAAACTTCAAAAACATCCTACGATCGCGGGCCGCCAATTTTTATCGCAGAAAAGCAATCTCAGACCACCTATCTCTTGATCGCGTGCCCATCACTGGAAGTTACCTGAGACAAAGATAACATTATACCTGCTGTTATATATTGTTATATGTGGTTACTGTTAGCTATACGTGAGAAGATCTTATGTTTCAACAGCTGGCCAATTTATATGATACATTAATTCTAGATGACTATTTCGCTTTGGTGGGTACAGTCCGATAAATTTATCAACAACGGCTATCCCAATCGCTAGCGACGAAAACGTTTTTTACGAGCTGCAAGTATCCATAATAGAAACACAATTGTTAAAATCACCGTTCCCAAAATGTTATTGAGTGATCCATATAAAAATCCAGATGAAATTATCAAATGTTCACCACTGCTCTTTCAGAGTAAGGCCAGCGTGACAAATAAAGTCCTACAAGGCGAAAGGAAACGAATATCAGAAGCGGGTTGATTGGGAGAGAGAGAGAGAGAGGGGGATCGAGTCGCCGTCCCCAAACCAGAGGTTTTAATTAGAAAATGCGTTTTCCAGAGCAGTGCTTAGATTGCCTTCACTCTTTAAACTAGTATTGATTGATGCGCAATTTCGACATGGCTCCTATTTTACCCTTCTCTCGTAAACTTAAAGGGAATGTGGCACCTTCTCAACGTGATTTTAACTGAGATAGCCAAGTTGTTAAGCAGGTCGGAAAACCCGGTACTCCATATTTCATTTGTCTTGGAACTCGATATTTCCGTAGAAAAAAGCTAAAACCTACCTGACACCAGCCCCCTCAGCCCCCGTCGCCGGCGGCCATTGTTGTGAGCTACTGGTGTGACGACATATGCTGACGTCACGATGAGCATCAGCCAATCGAAGCCCTTGAAGCGTTTCAAGTATGGTAGTGGTTGCTGGATCGTGACATCATCCACAGGCTGATATTTATTTCTTTTTCTAGAGGAGTATTTTTAAAAACCAAATATTGAGCTTATTGTACATTTTTCAGAGAAATTGTGAGTGGTTTTATTATTTTTGACTAAAAGTACGCCTAATAACACTAAATTCCAGGATTCGACCAAGGTGCCACATTCCCTTTAAGGAAAAAATTGCACTACCTATCAAATAATTTTTGAGAAGACGTTCTTCGGTGAACATTCTTTTTCTTTCCGAAAGACATGATGTGGATAAAGAAGGACGACAGCAATCGTGTTGACAAGAATAAAGAAGCCCACGTCACAGCCTGTTCTTCCTGTTGCACTCCAGACTTTTGTTTCGCTGCATTGGCGGACGCAGGGGGCCATTCCGGCCATGGCCCCCAAAGCGCTGGGGGTGCCAAACTATCTTTTGCCTCCCAAACGCCGGAGAAGTTTTGAAAAAATGTGTTTACACTAGGTCTGTAGAGCAAAAATATTCACTCCCCCCCCCCGAGAGCGATCATGAACTTGGAGAGGTAGCTTATGCTAGGTCTGTAGAGCACTGAAAAAGGCGTTTACACCAGGTCTGTAGAGTAAAAAAACCTTCGCCCCCCAGGAGGAGAGGCAGACATGGGTTTGGCCCCCAAAACTCGGTTCTGCCTCCGCCCCTGTCTCGCTGACACATTCCAGCAACAAACGCGCACTCTCCGCTTTAGTCGTAATTAATAACCGTTTAATTTTCATAGATTCTCTCGCCACTTGAATGTAGCATTATGTAGTTATACTGAACCTCCAGATATCTTAAGTAGCATTTTACACGCTGAGTTGTATCTTCAAACGAATTGTTGCTGTAGGGAAACTTGATCAATCTATGACGTTCTCTGTCGCTTTTATTTGTAATGCTGGCGTTAGGTCCGGTTAAGATATCGCTGAAATGTTTTAGGGTACTTTTCAAAATTTAGGGGTACTTCTCAAACTTTTTGGGGTGCTCGCGTATCCCTAAAAGTATACGAAATTGCACTCCTGAAAGCTGGTAACATTCACTTTTCTCCGAGTGATCTGATGGTGTGAAATGTGTGAGTCGACGACATATGGGCAGATCCAGGGGGCAGGTGGGGGTACTTACCTCCCCCTTCCCAATCAACCCTTGGCGCCCCCTGAAATGGCCACGGCGCCCCCTGAAAGGTCAATGGCGTCCCCTGAAATGTTGCTCCGCACCCCCCCTCTCCCCTGTGGATATCAGTGCCTCTGCGGTAGGATCTGACACTCATCTGATAGGTTTTTTCCGCCCAAAAGTGGCGCCCTCTTGTCCGGATGGCGAATCCACTATTGGAAATCCTGGATCCGCCTTTGACGACTACTGCCAAAGTCTATCGACTAGCACAGCTAGCTGCGGGCGGGGGTGTTGTCCGGAGACTCGGCGATAAATCACTCACAAAGTCACAGACGCCCAGTCATCTCCGATGCCATAATTTAGGCACACGTTGAAAGGTCTCGCAATGCTGCGACCAAGTACATACTCACGATTCCTGAAAGAATGCGAGACGAAGCTTAGCGCGGTGCCAGTGCAAAGGTGGAATCGCACGGCAATACGTACTTGCACCGAGCCTGAGCCAGCATTATAATCTTTCCTGAAACTGTTGTGAAGCTAAATACATTGGTGGGTGCCAGAGAGACTTAATTGTTTCGATCTTGTAAGTATCAGAACTGGTCCAAAACGGAACAGATACTTAGTGTGCATTTGTGGCGGAAAGTATACCAATGTATTAGGTTTTGAGATCGTCAAAAGCCGATGGCCACAAGAGACTAATGTTTAAGATTACTTTTTTGCCGTAACTATGATAAAAACAAAATGAAATATCTAAAGATAAGAAATAGTATGTATATTGAACTGACAATACATATGTATATATATATATATATATATATATATCAAACAATTTTTAGACACAATATTTCTGATCAATACAAAATTAAGATGAACAAATGGAAGCTTATTAGAAAATAAATTGAAGAGAATATACTGTGTTTCGCGACCCATCAAATTGCCTGAAACATCATGATCCTATGGAAGTTCACCGTGGTGACACATCTGACTTCACTGGAACGACACTCGTCAGTTGACACAGATTAGCTGTATCAAGTCCCGTAGCTCCATAAAACCTCACAATGAATGCATTGAAGCATCGATCTGACAACGACTGCATAAACGCATACGAGTTAGGCGGTGTCATTTATCGTAAGGAGCATAAAAAACGACGGCAGAAGCGCACATACGGTCCAAGAATAGGTGGGGCCAAAGGAAATATTGGCACGTTTTCACAGTTCTTTCCCAATTTTTTGCTCTCTCTCTCCTGTTTTTCTTTTGCCAGCGGGCAGTGGAGGAGTATGGGTTCCGCTTGCTTTACCTACCTGCGCCCGTTGGCGACAAAGCTTACAGCCCTGAATACGAAATCGAAGCGAAGATTTTAAAAGAGCATGGCTTTTTACGAAGCACGTCTTTAAACGGCCGTCAGTGGGGTTCTAAAAAGTCTTGCGGCACGCGCATTACCATTTCTATGCATAGGCGGATTCAGGATTACCAATGAGGGGAGCAAATGATTGGGAGGGGCACCAGCCGGAACAAAGGGTGCCACTTTTGGACGGCAGAACCCATCAGGTGGGCGCCAAATCTTCTTACTACCTGGGATACTGTACTTGCAACCTGGGGAGCGACGTTTCTGGGGGAGGGGCGCTACCGACGTTTCAGTGGGGGGATGGCACTGTGACTATTTCAGGGAGCGCCGAGGGTCGATCAGGAGGGAGGAACTGCCTCCTTGCCCTTTTGGATCCGTCTATGTTCCCCATGCTCTATTCTGACGTCAGCCCGGCGAAACAGCGGGCAATAAATGTATCTGGAAATATCAGGGACGATACTGCTGGACTTAATTATTGATCTTGATGAGTGACTGAATCAGAGACCAATGGCTGAATGACCTTTATTACCGTAGATATCAGCAATAGGGTTAAATTTATCTTCATTACCTCGCTGTTTAATTAGGTAGATATGAGTTCACTTCCACGTCCATGCACAGGAGAAAGTCCAGCAGGGAGGGGGGTTGTGAAATCCGGTCTCGGCCCCGAAAAAGTGAAACAGAGGGAGAGGCACAAACCCTCTTTTGCTCCTAAAGGCAAGTGATTGTTTCATAATTGATTTCCTGTAAAACATATGTGCGTTTTTTCTGTTTGGAGGGTATCTATTTTCAACATGATATCCCCCTGAACAGGAAAAAACGAAATGCATTTTCTGCTTTTTGAGCGATCTTTTAGGTGTTGATAATGATCATTAATTGAGATAATGCTCATTAAATAGCTCCTCTCATGAGAGAGAGAGAGAGAGAGAGAGAGAGAGAGAGAGAGAGAGAGAGGAATGTGGGGTGCCCAGTCATCCAGCATTTTTTCAAATTAGGCAGTGCAACTTATGTTTTGTGAAACTTATGTGTTTAAGGCAGCTGCAGTGTTTTGAAAAGAGTCTTTATAATACAATGGTTCTCTTAACGCTGTCGTAGAAGATTTTGGATTTGGACGCCCCCATCGGTTTTTGAACATCGATGTCAGTGTGATCGATCCATTAAGAGTGCTCTCCTTCGACAATGACATTCCATTGCCTGTAACTTTCGGGTCTCACCACAGAGTTTTCGCGATATGACATCAGAAAGGTGAAGTGGGGCAACAAATCGACAATGCTTTGGGTCCCGAATAAAGTTCTGTGCCTTTTTCACCATCCAACACGGAGCAAAGCAGCACGTGCTGACCTTTCCTGGTATATTAGCTAAGTTGTACTTCGACAGCACTCTCTATTAGTTCTCACTCTTTATAGCTTATTCGATGGCTAAGTTTTAATTTTATGCACGCCTCTCTCCTTCCCTTGGTTACCTACGGGCCGAGCCTCATCCCGCTCCTGACTTCTGCGAACTCGGTCTCCGATCAGCCTGTGCTGACTGCCGCCGTCTCACATGTACCGAAAAGAAGCCTGGGATAGTTGAGCAGATCGTCAAGCCAATAGAGGACAAGGTAGGACTTAGAATGTTTGAAAAGGATAAGGTTAGAACATCTCTTGGCTTACGGTTTAAGGCTGTATCATTTTCATGAAGAAAATTCTGCTGAATTTCTCGCAACACAAGTGAACGCGCCTCCACCAATCAGCGGCCGCCGTCCGCTAGCAGTCGCTTGCCTGGGGGCACAGAGGTTAGAGAGGTCACGCTGATCACTGCTGACGCCGATTTCAAGCCTCGGTGGGAAGTGGTTGCGTGGCAGATCATAAAACCTATATGCGTTGTGTTGAGAATGGTGGTGGTTGTGCCTGCTGTTGGACTGAGGGAGGGGACAGGTGTAGGAGACATTCTGTGCAGGTGGGTGGATATATAGGTTACGTGTTTGTGCAGTGCGCTTTGTCGATTACACTGGGAAAAATGAGCTCACTCGATTTTTATGTATGTACATACGGTTGGCGAGAAAAATTGCAGGCACCGATTTCGAGTCATTACTATTATTCAGTGTTAGGGTAGTTGATGCGGCTTTTCCATTTTTCCAATTGACACACACTTATTGACAATACTACTTACACGGTAGATGTGACATATACGCCTAGCTGACTTTTTATCCGTATGCAGCACAAGAAGTCTAAGATGGTAAAATCATTACTTGAGGCGGGGGGATAAATGATTCTCACCGTGTAAGCAAGGAGGGTCTAAGACAAATCGCAGGGTGCACGATGCAGTTAATGAGTAGGTATGTATAATTTGATGGCATTAACATCCCTGCAGTTCCTTTAGCATTCGTTTATTCCCCAATCACATCCTTTCAATGCAGCCACCACCGGGCCTCCAGGTAGCCAGAAGACGCTTTGCACAGGCGTCTAACCGTGATTGTCCGATTTTTTTATTTTTAGGCGTAGAAATTGGTTTATATGATATAATGTTCAGCTACTAATTTCTTGGGTAACGCAGCGTGCCTAGTTAGTTATTGCTTATTACCATCATTAATTATCAATAGTCGTGTACCTTTATTAGGTCAAAACGTTCAGCTCTCAGCTTTCAAATTATACCTGAGTTGGTGGAACTGAGGCAGTGAGTGATGTCACAAGTCGTGCAAGCATTGAAAATGGTGAATCCTAGCAAAAGAGATACTTTTGTGGTAGATGTTGATTTCTCGGGCTAAAATGTCCGTATGGAACATTGATACGAGGATGGCAGAGGACACTAATGAGACATCAGGCAATGCTAAGCAAATTCTTTCCAACGGTGGGAGTTTTTGAACGGCTACGCTTTTAAGCATTGTTCAAAATGGTTAACATCGCATTGCAAAATCTTTATAGCATTCCACTTGTCAGTGGAAACGGTGCTGAACGGTCTCGAATAGTGATGGGTTGTTGCTCGGAACTTATTGGGTGGTACTAACGCCCCGGACCTGATGTTAGTTCATTTACGTGCCACAGCCCCACCGGGGTACCGTAGTACGTAAATATGTGTAGTGTATACCTATGCAGTTGCCATCAATCGAGCTATGATAACAGTTTGATTAGGCTTTAGTGGGTTAATGATATGTTAAGGGATAGTCAAGAATTCTTAATTAGGAGTTACATGGTAGAGGGAAAGCGGGACTGAGTGAGTGAATGAGGAGAGAGAGAGGGGGGAGAAAAGTAGCCCTCCCCCGAGATCTAAAATACCAAGAGACGTAGATAAACGCTATTTTTAAGGTGTATGGAGGCTATGGTTGTCTACATTGTAGCCACTTTTGAGGTCAAAGTCATTCAAGGTCATTGATGTATGAGACCACAATATGGCATACTCTATAACGAACACTATCAAGCATTATAGTGCCCGTTGGGCAGGAAATGAGGATTGGCCTTGACTCATGATATTTTTTATTGACCTTTACACTGAGTAGCTTGGCGTCATATCACCATATACTTCATACCGGATACCGCCATTTGACTGAAAGCACTGAGGTCAATGACCTTGAAAAGGCTGGTATGACCTTGACATATGACCTTTGGCATGGGCCTTGACGTTTACGTGAGGTTACCTTGACATATAATTTCGTTTATATGCGGTTGTAACGTCACCACTCGGTATCCAATGCAGCCGAATTGGTACTCACGCGATTGTACCGACTTAAAAATGTAGGTCTTACTTTGGAAGTCTATATATAAACAACATTCAAAAAAATTTCAAACTTCTTTCACCAATCGGCGCGCCGTTCAATTCTCCCAAATGTGGTTAAGTAGCAATTCCCACCTACGAGCAGTTCGCTGGCCCCCTTAGAAGAATAGGTGTAGGGCCTCTGAGGACCCCTCCAGGGCGTGTGTTAACATGTACAGTGGTTAGGGGTCTGGCGTCAACCTGCAGTGGGGGGTCCTAAGGTGACCCCCTGAGGTCTCGCAGACCAAGAGGGTTAGAAACACTCCCGTTTGGAGGGATGTAAAAGAAATTCTGATCTACATTATGGCTAAGTTTCATTGACCTAGGTTAACACGCGCATTGACGGGGTCTGAGCCACCTTCGCATTGACGGGGGCGGGTACCCGCCCCCTAAGATCTCGAGAACCACGGTAGGTAGCAAAAAACGGTAAACGGCGTTGGGCTGCCCATCCACTTCTCCATCGAAAACATTTGACCATTCTTTTGTCAGGTCACATTTAAGGTCACGAGAGGTCAAAATATGCCCGTCATAGGGATAACCTGTAAATTCAGTTTTTCGGCCATTTCATCTGAACAAGTAAAGATAGAGCAAAACGACTTGAACTATATGAATTCTCTTAGCAAGCCGAATCGAATGATATATAATTTGACCTTGCTATGTCAAATCAAGGATTTGACCTGACCTGAGGTCAGGTCAGGGTCAAATTATATAAAATTCATATCATTAGAACCGCAAAGCCCAGGCAAGTCTAATGCAGCTAAAATAAATACTTTATCACCATCCGTTACTGAGTTATTCCGTAAAAACCATTTTTCCTATGTATTTCCAATGGAGAGGTCATGCCTCGTACCTGACCTTAGGTCATCGATATCAAAAATACCGGAACATATTTTAGAGAACTCGGTGGGGCCATTATGTGATATGAGTTTTAATCGGATAAGTTCACCCTGCTCCGACTTATGCTATCTTAAACTTTTTTTGAGGTTGGGTCTTTTGACCTGTATTGGTGACCTGACCTGAGATGACCTAACCTTAAAATTTTCACAGAAGTTGCAAAAATGATGAGGGAAAGGGTATACCAAGTACGGCGGCGCTACGCGCCGCCGTTTTTCTACTGTCTCCGAAAAAACCCGAGGGGGTGGGTACCCGCCCCCCGTCAATGCGCGTGTTAATTTAGTCCAGGTCAGACGAGGTCGTAAGGCCCAAATCTGGGCCGTAATGGAGACCTATTGGGAAATGTCGCGATTATGCAAAAAAACGGAAATACATAAACATTGGAATAAGGTCATAGAGACAAAGTCCTACACAATGTCATCTGAAATTTTGAGGTCAAGGCCATTCAAGATCACTGACCTATGACGTAACAATATGGGATATTCCCAACAATGTACAACATAACTGGCACTTTTGCAGCCTTTGGGCGAGAAATGAGGGTTTGACCTTGAGGAAATACCCTTGACCTTGACCTTGACATTCATCAGTCCTAACCATGAAGTCATACCGCAACACGCTTCATGCTGAATTGTGTCATCTGACCGGAACACTGGGCTCAGTGACCTTGACCATTGACCTTTGACTTTGACTTTGACTTTGACATTGATGTGGGGCGACCTTGACATATACTCCCGATTATATGAAGGTGTTATGTCACCACTCGATCTACAGTGTAGGCGAACTGTAACGTCCTCGCGATTGCGACTGATCAAAATATATGACTGAGAGTTTATGAGTCAAACAATTTTAACAAATTTTTTTAATTATTTCACCAATTGAAGCGTTCATAAATTTTATCAACTTTAGCTGAGTAGCATTTTCTGACTGCGAATGGTTCTCCGACCACCTAGGAAAAATAGGTCGTAAATAGTAAATAGGTATCCAGCACAGCCCAGATTTGGGCATAAAAAGGAAAACTAAGGCACTTTAGGACGCCTCCACTGCATGTGTTAAGGCTATTCATTTTCTTTGCAAGATAACGTGACAGTGAGTAAAGTTTTTCCCATCTCTGGGGGTATTTTACCATGTACCTCGAAAATTATTAGGATAATTGTGTATCGATTTCTCGATAGATAACGTGGCCTAATTGCGCGAACTCATTTAGAGGTTTCACCATTCAGCTCTACTTTGTGTGCGATACGGCGCTAACTGCGGACGAGGATTGAGGCACCGCATAGGAGCAATCTTACTGCCCCATCAAGGTTAATATGTGTCCTCCGAGCCTGAGGCAGCGCCTGAGCCATTACACCTGAAGTATAACTCAGCCACTCAGTCCCGCTCTCCCGGCCATTTCGCAACCGCACACGAGGACAACAGCCTAAGAACCGTCATCTTTTGTCCCCAGATGTCATCTTTAAACAGTGGTTCCTGAAATATGGGTCATGATCCGTTTAGGAAAACGAAGCCAATTTCTAGGGGTGACAAAGATTATTGAAGTTAAATCCCAAAAGCTATCTAAGACAGATTTGATGACGCCCCCGTTGATTAAGGCTCACTGAGTGATGGAATTACATTATTTAATCGTGTAGAACTGTATGCTTTTAGAGAAGCTCGATCATCCCTAAAAGTAGGAAAGCACCCTTGAGGTATTTGCGAAAGGTCTCTTGCGAAAGAAGTTAATGATGTGCACTGCACGTCGTGCAAAGCACGTCACTGACAGGAAATGTTCTGGACACACTAGATATATGCATCAAGACACGAAACAGAACAGACAACTGAACTGAACCGAGGCATAGGCGGGTCGACATCGGCCAGATCCGGACCGAGATCACCCTGAACCGGCACAGTTCAACTGATGGCCATACTGAGGTCAGCTGATGGCCATACTGAGGTCAGCTGATGGCCGCATTGAGGTCAGCTGATGGCAGTACTGAGGTCAGCTGATGGCCATACTGGGGTCAGCTGATGGCCGTCAGCTGATGGCAGCACTGAGGTCAGTTGATGGCAGCACTGAGGTCAGCTGATGGCAGCACTGAAGTCAGCTGATGGCAGCCCTGAGGTCAGCTTATGCCGCACTGAGGTCAGCTGATGGCCTGCCGGAGGTAACATCAGGGGCTGCGTAATGCAACAACCCTAAACTCCGAAGACTTCTTAAAGCTTGTAAACCATATCCGAATCCGGTACAATCGTATGTTTCAAAAGGCGATACAGGTGCTCAGTACGTCTACGAAAATGGACTCTCTCTAAACATTCCCAGTTTTATGAGCATGATGGAGCTTTCCCACCCTCCACCCCCCCCCCCCTCCACCCAGCGAAATTGTAATCTGTCAGTCCAGCAAGGCACCCCTAAAGTTTTCACATTCCTGCACCCATGCTACGACTAGCAGGCTTTCCAGGACCTGGAGACGTTTCCGTGTGGGGGATGGGTAGCTTAGTGGATAGCCTCAAAATCTCGCAAGCCTCCGGTCCCGGGTTAAAGCCCGGCAGAGCTTCTGACCAAGTTGATCTGATCCCATTAAGTTTTGGCGACGCCGTATAATCTTTGATTGTTGACGTCTTTGATTCCCCTTTGATTCCCCTTTGATTCCCCTTTGATTGTTGACGTCCTATGTGAACAATGCCTAAGCGCACATGCTTAGCTATGAGCGCAGCCGATATGAAATTGACCTAGGACCTATTTTTTTCCTGAAAAAACGGTATTTCCCTCTTTTTGCATGTGGCACATCTCGCGTCGGAGGACTGAGATCCTTCTAGGACCCAGCAACACTACGAGTGCGAGACCAGTTTACGGCGGGTTACCTCGTTCGCTAACTCCATCTCAGAGGCCACGCGTTTTTCTGCGTAATCCCCGAGGAGGGCCGAGTGGACGGTCGTAAAAAGGCGGCGTGGACGTCCCAGCATGCCCGGGAGTGCCATCAGCGGCGGTACCACGCGCTTGGTCTGCCGAGACGGTGTCGGGGCAGGGTGTCTGACCCTGCTCTGTGGAGTCCCCTGCTGGGGCGCCGGCCTGAGACCGGGCCCGGAAACGACGGCGGTTCAGGCCGGCGGACAGTGTCGGCAGTTACGCAGCCCACCAGTAGAGTCGGCCCTTGTGTTGCACGGTGTTCTGTGGTTGCAACTTTGGGACAGAGGCTGCAAACCGGAGGTCGGAGTCGTTAAAAGGGCAGTATCGCATACCAGACCACCCCAGATACACCTGAAAGTTGAACGCAAAAATCGCACCTGTCCTCAGTGCAAGAGGGTGGCTGAAGGGTTTAATGTGCTTGTTCTGAGAGATACACTGAAAAATTTACTGGTCGTCCGGTGTGCCAGCGTTGTGTTATACTATCTGAACAGCTCTTCGGTGCTTACTGCGGGATATGTTTGACATCTCGGAAAGCCTCAACCCAGGAAGTGGCAGTGTTCGGAGGTCAGAACAACCCCGATCCTGCCAATTTAGGTGGGGAAAATATTGGGGCTTCTGGTTCACCACATTTTAAAACATGCCAATACAGTGAGAAAAATAAAGATCTCCTGTACAAAACCATTTGACCTGAGGCGTTTTAACTTTATCATCTCAAAACCTTTTTCTGCCAGTGAAGGAAGGACTTTTTCAGCCAATGTAAGAAGTGGCATAGAGCATTTCCCTCCGGTTTTGGGTGGGTGCCGCCCTTTGATCGTCACGGGCTCAAACAAGATACCACTTCATATTCCCTGTTGATGAGCAATATTATTGAATGTTTGTAGAATCAGTGTGGCATTGATGTGCATTTGCTGAAACTGTTCGTCTCGCACACAGGTATTAATATAGTCTTATGGTAAATATGGTATCACCTTGCAGACTTACGCTTCCTAATGAGGCAGTTATCGTCAGTTGTCGAAGCGGCAGTCGTGTTTGTTGTTCCAAAAAGTACTACCTGACGTTACAGCAACTGGCGTCCCTAATCAATCGGACGGTGAAATCCGTGCCTCCTATTGTTCGCCAGTCGGATGAGTCACAAACTCTGCAGCACACTTCACCTCGAAGGACAGGCTGACCTCAGACGATCACAAACATCTCGTCAGTGGAACATCACCGGATGGGTACTAGATCTGCGGCGGTCGTGTCTGTATTGTTCGTGATCGATGCCTGCTCACTGAACATGGCAGCTGCAGCTAATTTGTCTGCCAGAGGACTCAGTTTTACGGTGGGGCGGGCGCCGCCCGGATCGGTGGCATGCTCATTGTGTCGCACACCGTGCAGTCACAGCTGCCCCGGCTGCCCCGCGAAGCGCTCCCTGGGGAGGCGGCAGGCGAGGCATTGAAAAAGTCGCGTTCTGCGGATAGGCTGACATGGGGATCAGCGCGGAGAGCGCCACACGGTGCCAATAAGGCACGTTTCATGAGGCTAAGCTGAAGTTTACGGTGACGTTTATGCGCCTCTTCCCGCCGCTTTCGCTTGAAATGTCACAAAAGACAGACACTGTTTCCCCCGATCGTGAATGCGATGGTGAAATCTGTCCAAAACATGTCTGTAGGCGAGACTGTAGTTCAGTGAAACAAGGTGTACAAAAACTGCATTTAGAACTTTGTGCCGAGTTTAATTTTTTGGCTCTCTTGAATCCACCAAATAGTTTCAAGTATAGTTAAAGCCTATTTCCTTTCTAGCTGAAGTTGGTAGCAATGATGGTAACAAAATGTCATGCTACCAATAGTGCCGCGCAATTTGAGAAAGCATGTGTACCAACTTAGTTTATTTTGCTCTTGGAAGCTTTTTTGCCATATGTAGAAATGTCTCTGCGTAACCTTTGTTTTAAATGAACATACCAGTTTCTCTTTTCCGGTACCTGTGCATGTCATGCTGTTATATCTCCAGCTACGGAAAATATTTTTAAACTCCGCATGGATACATGCATTCCATTCTTTCCCGCAAGATGCCAACATATCCGCAGCCCTGAGCTTTGCGGCCGTCTCATCGGCAAAACTAGCGCAGTAAGTGGCAATAGTCTCTGCAATAAATGCGCTCTCTTGGCCGCAGATTTAAAACGAGGGCGGAAGTGGCGCCTGTTTAACTGCGGTTATATGGCGGACAGCGGGGCTTTGACGATGCCCTGACGACGCGACTTGAGGAAATGACCGAAGAAATTTCCAACCAGATGAGACGACAAGGATGAAATGAAACACAGGGGAAAGCTGATAAGCGAGTGCATCTCGCTCGTTGGTGGATGGTCTTTTCACAGATGTGAGGACAGCCTTTAATTTCGTTGTATTTATACTCATCCCGTTTCTTGACATGTGGAGCTATGTTCACGGCTTAGCTATTCCTCGTAGAATACACGTATGACACTGCTAGTACCCTACACTTACATTCATTTGTGTCTGTTGCTTCCAAACTTGTATGTTTACGTCTGTACCCGTCGTACATATCGTCTCGATGCATGGGTACCGGACACCTGAATACCCCATTCCCTATCTCTTGAATGGCGAGTCGATGTGTTTGACCTCTTACAACCATGTGTGCCCCAATTCCCGGCAACCACACACAAAGACGGACGGGCGGTCAGCCGCACCGGGCTCGCTCCCCCAGGATATTCAGATGTGGGGAGACAGGCGCAGAACATAAATCTCCCTAGCGCGGGAAGGGGCCCGTGGGCGCCCGCGCCGTGTGCTGACTCGACAGGAGGTCGCACACACCGCACGCCATTAGTTATCGCCTCCGCTAATGAACCGAAATCGTCGTCCGACTTTGGCGTCCGCCCCATTGGCATAGCACCTAACCCGCGTCACGCGCCGAACCCCTCCGCACCTTCAGTTGGTAAACGCATGTGTGTACTGCTGGTTTGTGGCCCGTATTAGAATGTTTTCGCCGATGTTCTCAGCATTGATTTATGGGCCAAATAGACCATCGGTGAATTATCTGGCTATTTCGTAAGACAAAGGAACTGTGTAGAATAACGTCTTGTTACCCAATTTTGGCGGGGGATGGGGCCTCTACCCATGCCATAGGCGGATCCATGATTGCTGATCGAGGGGGGGCACATGGCAGAAGGGAAGCACTGTTTGGACCAGATCGGCTCCAATTTTTTACGGCAAACCCTCTCAGGTGGGCGCCAAAACCTATCGTGGAGGCGCCGATACTCGCATCCTGGAAGAGGGGAGGGCGACATTTCAGTAGGCGCCATCGACCTTTTCAGGGATGAGCCGTGACCATTTCAGGAGTTCCGAGGGTCGATCGCTGGGCGGGGGAAGTGCCCTCCCCCTTGCCCGCCTGGATCCGCCTATGATCCATGCCCCACAGAGGCTGTGACCTTACGTTTTTACAGGTTTTAAAAAGCACATGCTTAAAGTTTGTGACTTTACTGGAATCTGAAGGCTGCATCCAAGCAACGTAGATATTCATCGGCGGTGAACATTTGTCACATTACAACCCATTAACTTCTCCATTTCAACGGTCTCTCCAATCATTCACATACCCCAGCATGGGTGGATCCAGGACTTTTGGCCAGGGTGGAGGGTTCTTCGACGGAGGGAGCGGCAGTGTGAGCAAGTCGGGGGTTCCAGATCATATAGAAAGAGTGCAGCTACTCGCATTTTGGGATTTGGGGTTCAGAAATGATGTTTCAGGGGACACCGAGAACTTTTTAAGGGGTACTGATGCTTGATCAGAGGGGAGGAGGGCACCTGCTCAACTTTGCTCCCTGGATCCGCCTACGTTGGTACCCAGAATCTAATGTCACAAAGACATGCTGGTGTAGTTAAAGAACTCGCCTCTCTGGAATCTACTCGCATAACTCCATGCCCCGAAAATCCCTCGTGGACGGTCCAGACGGGTATCGGCTATGACTCAGGTGAGCGTGAGAAACTCCGCGTGTGGTCATTGCTGACGACGCAGGTGCGGCGCCGTTGTTGAGTCAGCTCGTCGGCAGCGACGCGACGGCGCCTCCACCCCGGACAATTACGACAGGTCACGTACAGGGATTGCCTTTAGAGCGCATCACAAACTGGATCAAACATCAACCATTGGATGATTGAATTGGATTGGAGTGGTAATTTGAAGAGATTCAGATTTGTATACAGATTTGGATTGCCGTCTTTTAAGAATTAATCATTTTGTTGAAGATGGATTGAATTCGGATTGGTAATAATGAAACACAAACGGATTGGCCTGGATTATTCGGGAAAACATCGGATTGGTGTTGGATTGGGATCAGATTGGATCGGAATTTTCTTGGCAACGGTACACTCTAGTCGCCTGGCCGGTGTTATCTCACCGCCACCAGTCGCACTAATCCCTGTCAGGGAGACAGCTGCCGGTACAAGGGTGTAACACTGAAATCAGACCGGCTGTTTTTCCAGACCTGGTTTTTGACATCAAAACTGGGTAGTCCGCTTCTAAAGTTCGATACTCCGCTACTTGCAGACTCCCCAGATGGAAGTGGAGAAGCGACAGTGGTTGCTATGGCCAAGAAAGAGCGGAGTAGCGTGTAGCGGAATCAAAACAATTTAAAACCGTTACCGCTGCCTACAATTTGATAGGAGACTCCCATGAGAATATTTGAGATAGAGGCTGGGAAAATGGTTTTTCTCCATCAGGAAAACAAAAGGAGATTTAATGAGCTCCAATTTTTATCGGCTCGTTTGTTTGATTTTGTTTGCATATCGTACAAAAAAACAGTTTTTATATTGCTTACGCTTAAGCAGTAGTTTTCTTTAAAAGTAATATAAAATAAAATGGAAAACATTTTGAGAAGCGCATTAGCAGCATAGAATAGACCCGACTCACAGACTGCGCAGCTTATGAATCATGTTTTAACGTTGGGAGGTTCTGGCGTATCGTATGGGCTCAAAAGTCGATGCTTTGTCAACTCATAAGCCATTCACTATGAGTGATCTGTAAATTGTATAACCTTCCATCACTTGCATGTTTTGCTTTTATATTCTCTATTAAATATTTGACTTCAGATCGGCAGAATCAGATTGTGTTTGGAATAAGAAGTGAAAAGAGCGAAGCGAATGTTCAATTTTGCGTTAATTTGGGAATAGGGGATTCATGAGCTTTTACTGGAAGTCGATTAGAACACTTTGAATAACATTTGAAATCATTATGGTTCAGTGTTTTAGCTTGGAAAGATCCAGATATGTAAGTGCAAGCTGTTATTTTCCTTGCACCTGCCGTCATTTATCCTGCAAGATATTCTGCAAAATAGTTTTATATCGCTATAACTTTAGTAGAGCTTGGCGCGGGTAAGAAAAACAAAAACGAATATACAAACAAAAAAACGATACGTCTATATGCATGGGCATCGAAAGCTGAGAAAAAGAGGGGAGTGTCTCCAAAAATTTTCGAAGTCGACCTCTGTTAATTGAGCTTCTCCTTGCTCCCTGCTTAGACCTACGTAAAAGTTCGCAATTCTAGTGTTGGTGAAACGTATCAATACTGTTTTCAAACGGCTAAAATGTTCGAGACTCGCTTTCTACTCAGCCTCCCACTTCTTCCCTGATCATGGCTGGTTTAAGTCCGTGGCAATGCCACTTTTTAGGCATTGTCTGTTAATTTAGGTATGTACAACTCTAATACGGGTCTTCCTCTCAAATGTTAATTTGAAACACTTTTTCTCCGTGCGAATTTTTTCTTGGATACCTGTCCTGTCAAATGGTTGTGAATCTAAGCAAAATAAATGTGTAAGCTGCTGCATGAAATTCAATGAGAAGAGATGGCGCGAACGACATTGTTTCACCCTTGAAAGTTTTAACGGTGAAGGGAAAACGTACAGAGGGCAATTCAACTCTCTCCATTAGAAATCAGATGTCAATGCGTTGACGGAACCATGTTCGTTTGTCCGGGTTCAGTAGAACTCCTTCACTCAGGTGAGAAAGCTTCGTCCGCTCGGGAAGATGATAGGTACTGTCCTGGCGTCCAATGTTCCTACTGCCGCCCGGCCCAGCCGAAAACTTTCAAGCACTACTCGTCTCGCACAAGTATCCATTATAATTCGCTGAGGTCATTCACCTGTTGCAGGGTTCCTTGTCCCTGGTATGCCCGAATGGCGGACAGACGTGCGCTATCAGGCTTCAATCCAAGCACACTGAACGTCTGTTCAAATCTTGCTACCATTCGTGAATAGCTAAGTATGAGTGCTCGACGTTTTGATACCTGTGGATGAGGGATTTCGCTTTGTTCGCTTCGCCGTGTGTGTCCAAGTCCCCGGACTTTGCTTGCAAGAGCTGTTCACCGTGCACACTGGAACTGGATCAGTCGACTCACAACGCTATTGCATTTCACGAGAGCAAACATGATTAGGCAAGCTCCCAAGGGAAAATTTTTGGAAATTCATCTATTTTTCATGATCCCCACCCTCCAGAATTACATTTTTCTGCCGAAAAATGTGCATGCCCCACATCCTTTTAGGAGAAATGTCTTTATCCCTAAGAATGGCTTATCTAGCCATGGTACTGTACTACCATCCCTGATGGAACCAAGTTCTTTAAATTAAGACAACCACAGAAATTATTTCTCGTAAAATCGACTAATACTTTGTCCATGCATAAATTTTTGAAGAAACCCAGATCTTATTGGAGAGTTGAAGTTCATTTCTAGCAGGAATCATTTGATTGTAATATTTGTAATGATGGCAAATGCTCCCCAGTAAGTGTGCGTTACAAAAATAACTGCATAGAAAATATCTTTCAACTCACTTCATAATGCTTTTGAATCGTTCTTCACTTTTTTCGAATTTTACTATTCTGGAAACTCATACGCGTACCAGCTAAAATGACGGTTTACAAATATTGACCATGTACCACAATTTATAATATGATACGTCGCTTCTACAGGTTGCTGGGTATGCAGAGCTCCATAGACCTTCAGATGCCGTCCAACACTTACCAGAACACGTGTCAGAGACTGCACTATCTGGTGGCCAGGCAGAGGGAGCTCTGTGGACTTGACCGCAACATTCTTAAGGTGGGCATGGGTAAATGCACCAATCAATACCGCTGATCGATTTCATGCTTCTGGCCGACAAACAGTTCAAACGAATAAAGGCAATTGTTTGTTGAATTATTCTTCTCAACCTTAGAATCAACATTTATTTTTCCTGCATCATAAGCCAGGGGCGTAGCCAAGGGGGGCGCGGCAGGGAAAGCCACCCCCCTCCTCCCGACGGCCCGAAGGGCCTCCGAAGACATGAGCCGCGCGAAGCGCGGCTCGCACGCACTATGCTCTGTGGCCAAGTTTGAAATTTCATACCAGACAGGGCCCCTAAAGCCCTCTTCAGCACTCTATTCTGTAACAAGCAGGGCCCTTTTTACCCATCAGGGTCCTTTTGGCGCTGTCACAGGAGCCCCTTTTCGGGGCGCCGCCCCTCCCCTGAACAAAATCCTGGCTACGCCCCTGTGATAAGCACGCTAGCAGACTTAGGTACTGGCCGAACAATCTATCAGGCATGTTTTATCAAAGATATGTTTTACCTCTTCATCTGCACCATCGGTTCCTCAGCATGATGTTCGGCATATTCGGTGTAATCGTTTTTATTTTTCACCCCCAGAGCGTTGGCCAAGGCGCTAAGACCGGCATCCAGGAGTGTCAGTGGCAGTTTCGCGGTCATCGCTGGAACTGCTCCACCTTCAACAACACAACCTCAGTCTTCGGGGGTGTCGTCGCCGTCAGTACGAATCATTATCTGGATCATTATTTGCTCTAGTCCTGTTCTCGTTGTCGTTATCATTGTCGTTTTCATTTCTACTCCTTATTCTCTCCCTCTCTCTCTCTCTCTCTCGTCTCTGTCTTTCTTTAGCATTACACATGTTTAGATTCATCGTGGTAATTAACGAGAATTTATCACTTCAAACAAGGTCTACTGATCACTTGAACATTGTAGCTACATATTGCGTTGGTAATCATTGCAGCCCAAATACCCGGCATGATGCTGATGCATGGCTGCTTTCCAAAACAATCTCCAACGCATCTTGTCTCTGTTAAGCTATTCTTTTTAACTTTTCAAATCGACATAATTCTTTATTCTTACCCTAAGGGATTGAAATATAATAAGCTATTCTGAGCTTCAGGAACGAGTGCGATAGTCTGTGGGTCTGCTCTGCCACAGAGAGCAGGGAGCGCGCCTACATCCACGCTGTCTCGGCTGCCGGCGTGGCCTACAGCGTGACGCGGGCCTGCAGCCGCGGCCAGATCGCCGAGTGTGGCTGCGACCAGCGCATTCTTACACGGCGCCCCAAAAACTGGGAGTGGGGAGGCTGCTCCGAGGTGGGTACGGAACACACTGTCAGAGAAATCAACCTGTCAAAATGTCACTCTTTCTTCTTCCGGCATTGGTTATTAAGTGAAAGAGTGGTTAAATGACACCTGCTCAGCGAGGTTTGCTCTGCAGCATGAGCCTCGCCATGGGTCAGAAGTGGGAGGGGAGCTTACACTGCAGCTTCAGCCTCCTGATGTTGCATACGAACCCACCCTAAGGCTCACAACTGCCAAAATGATTGCTCATTACTACCTTTGGCCTATTCGGTGGATGAGACTTTCAGATATGTTCTAAAATTGCTGAAATCATTGGATTTTCGAACAAAACTTAGGGGGTGTTGCGAGGCTTCCCCACCCTACATCGCTACCCGCGCCTGCTAACCGTATTTTGTCTATCTAACCCTCGAAGCAATCAGTTTTTAAACCCCCACACCGTCTCTATGCGTTTAGTCTCTCATCCACTAATCACGTTCTCGGCTCATAACAGAACGATTCGCTTACTTATTGCAACATCATACGTTACAGGATGTGGGCTTCGGTCGGATGTTCAGTAAGGAGTTTGTGGACTCCAAGGAGGAGAGGAGCACAGCCGAGGGACAGATGAACCTTCACAACAATGAAGTCGGACGGAGGGTGAGTACCTCTTTACTGAAGAAACGGCGATGGGAATAACCCTACTCTGCAGGAGCTTGACAGTGGTTGAGGCGAGACTTTATACAAAGAACCATGAAACAAGTGTAATAGAAATGATTTTGCATAATAAACCATATTTTTATGTTGAAATAGACCTTTAAAATTATCTTGGTTCCCAATCGGCGTTTGTTTATTTCTAAAAACATTATTAGAATATGCAGCGTGAGTAACCATCACCATTTATTATATATTCCGTTGCTTTCGGAGGTATCTTTTTGTTTTATGTCCAAGTTATTGCAGATTCGGCTTTTTAGATTGAAGACTCACTTAAGTAATCAATGGATTTGTCATGGAAGCTCTGATCCCACCATAGGAACCAGCAACTTTCACAATGACGAGTTAATCATTTGCAAGTCAAAGTTTTACGTCCCACAAAGCACCGGGACGGCACCTCCTACCAGTCAGTTGCCAGCCGACCTGCGTCGGATAGATATTGAGCGATGGATTGTCCCAGAAGAGCCGATGCCAAATTTTCATCAGTGCACTGCCACTGCACGGTTTTCTGCGCGGGCTGGAGCCCAACGTTTCACCAACTGAGCTACCGAGGCGGCATCTTCCTTCCGAATCCCAAAGATCAGAGCCATGCGGTCTCAGCAACTCCAGCATTCAGCGTCCACAGCAGCGTCGTTGTGAAGACGTTAGCGGCAGCCAACTGACATCTCAGCTGGGCTAACCTTTCACCCTTCAGGGATTTCGCAGCCCAGCCCTAGAACAGGCCCAAACCCAGCACGCGCACAAACTCGTTACTAGATACATTGCAAACCGGGGTGTTAAACTTGAAGGAATGATACATGCATGAGCTTGTACTTTATTCACTATCCATCTTTCATACCCTATATATACAC
Organism: Lepas anatifera; assembly: GCA_034440635.1. Classification (NCBI taxonomy): domain Eukaryota; kingdom Metazoa; phylum Arthropoda; class Thecostraca; family Lepadidae; genus Lepas; species Lepas anatifera. The sequence goes on along the minus strand of JAOTON010000065.1, from coordinate 826,102 downwards.
CTGGTCATAATCGGAAATGTAGTACAAGTCATTTTCCATTGAGTTAGCTGGATATCTGAGGCACTAGTTTCGCTTTTCCAGGCCACTCGCGGTTTGCAATGGAGAAAAGCGCCCCCATGGTAGAGTACTAGCCTGGTCGCAGCCAGTCTCTTCTCGGCTCCACCTTCAGGGCAACATCTCCGCACGCTGCCTGAACAAGTTCTCTCCACTAATGCAGCTCCCGTACATCACAAAAGCCTTCAATCCATTGGAAATGTCGACACAATGTACTGGGACAATGACAAAGAACTGATCCGGGAGCTGGCATTGTCCTATCACCGGAAACTTTCCTCCACTCAAGTGAAAGGCTCTTTGTTCACGTTTTACTGGCTGCAGGCACAACGAGATAAAATATTATAGATCATAAAGTTGGGTTATAAAATTGTTATGTCTGTGACGAGGACGTCAATACCCCCGGGCTCGTCCGCCGGGGTTTGTCAGGCTGAAAGCGGCGGCACGATATAAAACCGAGGAGAATAGAGATGCAAACTTATCGGTACGGGCTTGGCTAGGGTCGATGGCACATGTGTATATACTTTGATACTTTTTAATTTGCTTAGTTTTGTTTATGTATATTTCATCACCTATTGACTAACGTCCACTGATAGGTGAAGTCAAAAAAGATAAAAATTAACAGGTACACGCAGACTATATATATATATATATATATATATATATATATATATATATATGTATATATAAAAGATAATTCTGAAGAGAATTCTGAACCAGCCTATTGACTCAGGTCCACTGGTAGGTGAAGTCAAAAGAGATAAAACCCAATAGGGTACAAACAGATTATGTATATATATATATATATATATATATATATATATATATATATATATATATATATATAAGATTAATAGAATTCTGAACAAGCACCGGAAACCTGAAGCCCCCTCCCAAGCTGTGGCGATGATCAAGCTGTATTACAAACCTCTGATGTCACCAGCCCGCAAACTTGACGAAGGGGTTCTGAAGGACATCATTGGAGATGACATTAAGCCTTTGCAAGATAATTCCCAAGTGCAGCTCCTCATTTTCTACAGAAGCTGGAAAACGTCCAGTTTAATCATGCGGAACAACCACATGAATCAGAAGAGAGGTACCATGTGGCGCAATGTAGTTTGCAGCTTTACATGCCCCCACAGCCAGGGGCGTAGCCAGGATTTCGCTCAGGGGGAGGCGGCGCCCCGAAAAGGGCTCCTGCGACAGCGCCAAAAGGGCCCTGATGGGTAAAAAGGCCTCTGTTTTTTTACAGAATAGAGCGCTGAAGAGGGCTTAAGAGGGCCCTGTCTGGTATGAAATTTCAAATTTGGTCACAGAGCATAGTGCGGGTGAGCTGTACTTTGCGTGGCCCGTGTCCTCGGGGGGCCCTTCGTGCCCTCAGGGGGGGGACTGTCCCTGCCGCCGCCCCCCTTGGCTACGCCCCTGCCTCTGCCTGTACATTCATATATAGTAGCACGAGTGCTACTATGAACCGTAAATATGAACATCGTCACACATTTCATTGTTCCCTATGTTTAAAAGTGGAAGTAATTCATTAATTTAGCCGTAGGTCATTATTAGTATTTCAGCTTTGTGAAGGTGTCCCACGCCATTTTGAATTGTTCTTAGTGAATCCATAATTCAAGTCCACTTGTTATGTAATCCTGAGCAGGTTTCGAACGACATCCGATTGTGTTATAGTACTTTTATATTTGTGGTGTTGAAGATAACTGCAGTGTCGATCGAAGCATGCTAATAATACCATAGACGTGCTTCATTTATCGACTTTCGGCCGAAAAAAGACAATAAGAAAATTAGCTAGGACAGAAAAAATTATAAAGCTAGATACACTACATAGCATATGTATATGTATTGTGTTACATATGTTGCGTGTGTGGGTTCCTTGTGTGTTAGGCACAACTATATATACGCAAGGATCTAAGATACCTTATACTCAAAAGGGTTAACTTACCAGTGAGTAACAAACCTTGACTATAAACTAAACGAGTATAATACCCAACTAAATCTGAAACTCGAGCTAATTGTACAGGCTATATTCTCGAATATTTTAGCTGCTTCAATATTTGACGCTTGCACTAGAAAAACATATCATTCGAAGTCTAAGAATATTATCCGATAAAACATAAAAAATCAAATAGTGCCATGTAAACCACGGCTTAGGATAGAAGCTTATCTTCATCATTGTTTAGATTTAATCTCTGGAATGAGGTATAATATTTCATAATTTAAGGCCAGGTTTGTTCGTCCCAAAAAACTAGGTAAGCTTATGGTAATTCTGCCGTGAAACTATCTAACAATCCAAAAATCGTGTGCTGCTTCCCCAAACTGTTGCTCTGGGAATGCTGACTATGTTGCCATTGTTGACCTGTTGCAGATGCTTAAAAGAAACATGGTGCGGCTCTGTAAGTGCCACGGTGTCTCTGGCTCCTGCAATATGAGAGTTTGCTGGCGCAAAATGGCCCCCTTCCGACAGGTGAGTGCTACGCAGGCTGTTGGGTACACGGAAATGTTTGGACACATTCTGACTGGTGTCTGAGCTTAATTCGTAGTTTCGTTGCCTTAAATGATTTTCCCTTTTAAGGAAATATTTTTCGAGCTAAAGGTTATAGTAAAGTGTGCAGATTCAAAGACTCCCTTAAAGTTACAGATATAGTGCTCTTTCTTTTTTACTAGATTGATGACCATTAACGCCTTGGTATTGACCAAATGTCTATCCCATAAGGTGTAAAGCAGCACCGGCTTATAGAAAGGGAACCAGTTCCAGTTCAGTCACCGATTACGCTGACCTCAGATCGGCGACAACTTGAGGAGGAAGTTCGATAAAGCGACGATGATGCTGCTGGTGCGCCGTCGCAAAAGGATCCGACTGAAGCCCAGGTACCCCCAGAAGCGACGGCCCTCTAAACGTGACCTCATTTATCTGGAGGACTCACCGAACTACTGCGAACGAAATGCCAAGTAAGCAGCATGACAATTTCAGGCGATGAGGAGGCTAAAACTTCTGAAGGTAGATTAGAAATAGTACCTCATTTTAAAATATATAAGAGTCACGAGTATGTTTTTACACCTCCTGTTGGCAGAACTGTGCGCGGCTCAAGTTTTTTTCACTCTAAACGAGAGTAAGCTCTGACGCCCCTATTAAATTGGGTGAGAAAAATAAGTTATGTAACTTTTATTATAAGTGGCATAGGGGTTTCTCACTAAATTACAACGGCTTATAACTTCATATTTAGAACATGATCATCAAAGAGCCCAAAATATGCAGGAGCTGGGGGCGAGTTAGCAGTCGAATCTAATGGGGGGCGACTTGACAGGCAGTCTTATTTGAACTGATCTTCAACTCAAATGTATTTATCTCTGTTTGTCTGAATCTGACATCACGCAACTGTGGAAATTAAGTGTGAAAGTTCAAGTGGTGGGCATTCTACAAGTTCTCCCCAACTTCGATAACGATAACTCGATAAAATTAACCGAAGAAAGTGATTTCAATAATGATAACTCGATAGTAAAATGGTGTGACTTCGGTTAAGTGATAATATAGGCGATATCCATTTTTGGAGTGAAATTAATACACCAGAACCAATCAGAAAATGTCATCCAGGAATTGTTCCCGGTCTCCTAAATTTTTCCAAGCAAGCACGAATCGATCTTCCTGGTCACCCTGTCGCGAACGGTATGGTGTGTGGGGATGGGTTTAGCTAGAAAAGGCTGGCCAACATACCAAACACTTTCTCTTAGATTTCCTCATTCGGCCTCTACTAGATAGGTATCCCTTCTTCCTCCTCTGCTATTTTCAGCTCCAACAGGTACGAGCTGCCCTTCAGCAGCACACATAGCTCGAAGTTCAAAGATGTGAGAGTGCTTCTCTTGAGCTCAAGGTGCATCAGCCCATTGGATACACCACCTCCACCGCGGTCGGACTGGGGACGGTTTTGTAGGGCTTGAGCTGTAAATGACGAGTGAGAGAAATGTTTTATAAAATATCACAAAAGTCATCGTTATCGATTTGCAAAAAAACAGTTACATCGATAATGTGATTTTCATCATCGATAATGATTATCGTAGATTGGGAATACGTTATCGTCGGTAATGACTTCAATAATCGTTACCGATGAAAGTTATCAAAGTGCCCGCCACTCGCAAATACCCCCTAAATAAAGATAAAACTATGTCATTCACTTTTATTAAAGCCAAAGCCTGTCTCAATTTAGAGTGAATCAAGCCTTGTGTTGCGCAAAATTCCGCCTGCTAAGCCGTGTTTGTATAACTCTTTATCTCTTTAACCCTCGCCCCCTACCGGGGCCATCGATGGCCCCCCTAAGGTTTTTCGCGATAGCAGAAAAACGACGAATGGCAGCACCGCGGTTGAGGACTTTACCTCTCACCCCATCATTTTTCCACCATCCCCGATTTTTTTACCCCGGGTCACCCAAGGTCAGGTCACCAGGCGAGGCCAACCAAGGTCACCTCACTTCAATTTTTGAGCTCTATAAGAGCTATATTTATAAGTCGATCGATTTGAAACTTCCTACACTTCATGACCCCTCTAGGGTCTACAAGATGTATATCCAGAATTTTTCGATTTCGTGACCTGAGGTCAGGTCACGAGGTGACATCTCCCATTGGAAAAGTATGGGGAAAAGCTGTCTTTATGATCCAAAAGTCACAAAAACGATTGCAAGTACTCTGCTTGCTCAGAAAAGCGTTATTGGACACCCTTTTACGGATCCCAGGGGCCATATTTGACCTTTGACCTCTCCGAGGTCATCCAAGGTCACCAGGGGTCAAAAATAGTATTTTGACAATAACTTTTGACCTAATTAAGCTAGAGTGCTGAATCAAACATCATCGTGTATGTCTCGTCACTGGGTTTCATTTCATTTGATATACGGCAAGGTCACTTTCTGACCTTTCGTGACCTCAGGTCATATTAGGTCACGAGGTGACCTCTGGAGGTCAAACCACTGGCGGGAGGTCATTACGTTCCTCATAGCGGAAAAAGGTCTGGCATTTTCCTATCAAATGGTCGTTACTAGATCTCAATAGCTCTAATGGCATAAGAGTTATGCCCAGTTTGCTTAAGCATTGCATATTTGAGTGAAAATAGCCTATCTTGACCTAACTTGACCTCTGGAGGTCAAACCATTGACCTGAGCGCGTAAACATGCGAATTAATTTCTAACTAAATTCACATGAGCTTTCTAATGCACTTTGTAGATTTGCGCTAAACCCAATGTTTTCGGAGTTAGAGGGTGGCCATCGATGGCCCCCGGTGGGGCGAAGGTGGTGCCGGACCCCCGGTGGAGTGCAGGTTAAAGCACTGGTAGCCTACCTCACATTGGCAGTGGCAGACCCAGGGGGAGAGCAGTCTGGCCATGACCCCGCAAAGCAGCCCAATTTCACCCACTGTTAGCTTTCTTCCAATTTTCTATAACAAAACACTATGTTTATGCGGTTGTATTCGAACTGCACCTCCCTCTCCCCTAACGTTCCGTTTAGATCTACCTCTGCGCACTTCTAGCATCTAACCAGCGCCGTGTTCCCCAGACTGGGGATCCACGGCACGAGAGGGCGGCCCTGTAACCGCACCAGCTGGGGTATGGACGGCTGTAACCTGCTCTGCTGCGGACGCGGCTTCAGAACCGAGCTGGTGCCACTTTCGGAGAAGTGTAACTGCCGCTTCGTCTACTGCTGTCGCGTGCAGTGTGAACTCTGCAACAGCACTGTGGAGCGACACACCTGCAACTGAAGGGGGACATCCGCTGCCAGGGCCGCCACCGGGGCGAACTGGGCCGCTGTCGACAACGGTGCATCTTACTCATACAGCTGTTTACAGCTGACAACAGCAGCAGCAGCAGGATTACGAGGGGGAGGAATGAAACAAAACGTGACTCATCGTGGTTGAACATGAACAGGTCCTAAGAGACAGGAGAAGACAACTAGTTCTGTTTTGTTACATTTTGTAGAATGTCATGCAGTCTCACGAGCTCGGGAGGTGACCATCGGGAGCTGAGAGAGTCCCCTCCTGCTCTGGAAATTAGAGGCGTGCTTGACCCTACTTCTGTCGCCTGATGTATACCGAAAATGGTGATTACTTCAGCAGAAAACAATGTTAATGGCGACCTTAATGATGTAAAATGTGTGTTTAGTAAGACAGGCCACGACTCTTTCCGGCTGGCCGAGCAGACGAAATTGCACTGTTTCCCATCGCTAGGCCTGTTCCTCACAAAAAATATGTTGAGACGCTCTTGCTTGCTTTTACCTAACTGGAACATGCTTCTTCCGGTAAAAGGTTCTTAAAGGTGCCATGATTTTTGTTATAAGTTTATCAGTCATCAACCCTCCTGTCAGTATCCTAGTCTCACACCGTTTCCTGTTGATGATTACGAACGTAATCAGAAAAATAATAGGTGAATTATAAAATAGCCGTGTTGCCGGTTTTTCAAAGGCCTTTGAAGAAAAACCTTGCCTTCAGACCCTCGACTCTTACAGCGCCTCTTGCCACCATGACAGTAAGCAAACCATGGATCTGCCACCCTCTCGGTAAAAACTATGGATATACCATCTCTGTCCGTAAAACCATGGATCTGTTACTCCCTGGGTAAAAACCATACCAAAGGGGCCCCACTTTTGGCCAAAAATTTCCTGATCTCAGTCAAAATGAAAAAACCGACATTCTTATATCCAGCCGCTGCGGAGGCAACGAAGAGCCCAAATTGAACAGTTTGGTCCGACGTTGAAAGTTTTCTGTCAGCATCAGGTTGAAGTTGGCGCCCCCCACTTTTGCCGGTGGCGACACTTATGGTAAAAACAATGGATCTGCCAGTCTTGAGGAGTGATTGCTTAAACCAAATATTCCGTAACTTAGATTTGTAACCACTATGATGTAATTTTGGAGTGGAGACACCCTGTTCCTAAGAACCAGCAATAATGGGGTGTGAATATCGTATTTTGGTTTGTATCCTTAGTAATTCCTGCCTTCTGATTCTGTGGTCAGGTTATTTAGAGGCCCACGACTTTTACAGATTTTACGGCAATAAGATATTTGTTCTTTTGGAAACTTAAATTCCTCTGATTTTGAAGAATTTTCACTATTTAGTGCGATGTCCTATTTTGTGATGGTTATGAATACTGGTTTTGTGTGTACCCACCGTAATTTCCTTTCTTTCTTTCTTTAGCAGCACCTTAGTACAAATCTTCGCCACCAATTTATGTCTTCGATTTTGCTTATTTTCAAATTAAGTCCGTGCTACCGATCGCGTGCGATCCCGATACTCAGTGCGTGGTGTCCACTATATTGTATCTATCCATTTTCCCCAGTATTGCATGCCTCCGATCGATATGCTGTACAACATTTTTCGTCGTGAATTATGAATGTTGTAAAATAATTGAGTAAGTTTTGTACTCCGTGTGTGCGTGGCAGTGGGCTAATTTAGCCGACCGATGCCATTGTTGGACGATGATATTTCGATAGTCTTCGAAATATCGACAGGAATATTTAGGCATGTCTTTCCCACAAGGCAATGAATCCAAGCTTCCACCAACTAAGTCAATGAAGCCATTCCAAAACATCCATCATGATCTCGTCACATGCAGCTTTACTGTACAGTCCTAAAAATATCGTACACGACAGGCTCTGTATATTCTTTCGATGACTCGAGCATGATACGAGTATATTGGACTACAACGAAGAAGTCTTTCGCTTACCTATTACTAAGAAAACTTCAAGATCACGATACGATTCTCTGTTGATAAAAGCACAAAACAAGTCTAGCTAAAATCATTTCGAAATCATGAACAAGTCCCACATTTGGAACATCGTGCTATTCTGCCTCAGGGCACACATCTCCATCGACTAGAAAACACATTTTGAAGGCCTCTTGGGCATCATTGAGACCGCGCCAAGGCTGCTTCACGCGTCTCTCTAAAAACGCTATCAGCCGCCCGATTTGGCCTCTGACGTCACAACTCTCACCTCTCAGCACGATACCGACCTTCTGCTCCAGCTCGCTGGCCGCTGACTGCACCTTCGCCACATAGGTGGCAACATCCGCTACGTGCCCACACCCGCTAACGTCCTCACCGCAATTGAAACAGACTGCCACTGGCTTACCAGATGGTATGGAGGCGTACAGCGGTAGATCACCCTTACACGCGGAGCACTCGCATAGGAAGTAGTACTGCCTAGCCAGGCCCTGGCGCCTCTCGTGTCTGTCCATGACGGCGTAGTGGTAGCCGTAGTTGTCCTGCAGCTCCTCTCCAGCTCTGACCGGCCTCAGCGCCCGCAGCACCGCCTTGGTGCCGTGGTAGCAGCGGAAGACGTTGGGGTCGCAGGAGTGGTTGGTGAGGCTGAGCACGGGCAGAACGGCAGCGCCTGTCTGGCGCGTGATGGCTCCGGCAATCTGTCCACCAGGCAGTACCTGCTCAGACACCTCGTGAGCGTTGCACGGGAACGTCTGCAGATGGCGCAGAATCTCGGCAGCCAGACGGACAACCCTCTCGTGACGGTCAGCTTCACCATTCGGCTCCGACGGCGTTAGACTGGAGCGCTCCAGCAGCTTCCCTAGAAGCACGGCCATCAGCGAGCGTTTGAACAGATCGCCAGCCGGGCGTGACTTGACGTTTCCGATGAGATCGCGGACACGCTGGTAGTCGTCGGACCTGTAGACGGGATCAGGGACGGCGCCCTTTTCCGGTTTCACCATGAGCCGCTCCCAGCCGCTCACCACCACGGCGCGGACCGCCAGCAGCGCCATCTGTCCCGCATCCAGCGCCACCAGCGGCCGGTAGATGTCACACTCGATGCTGTGGTACTGACGCCAAGCAGCGCGCCGACACTGTTCACCGCAGAAGCGAACCTGCCGGACAGATGGAAGTCTCAGGGAACCTCGACTTCTGGTGTCAAAGAAAAGGAGTGGGTGAAGAGAACGATGGCCGAAGCGGCAGGGGTGTGGATTTGTATCCCTTTGGGGGTGCCCGGGCACCTCCAGTGATACATCAAAACAGTGGTAAGATTTCCATCAGATTTTAGTTATTTTTGTTTTAAGCACTTTGCAACACATTCATGCAAAATGATAGGCCTGTGGGAGGGCTCTAAAACACATTTTACATTATGTTATCCCTTCCAATATAGTGGTTTTCGACATTATTTCAAGTTTGGGCTCCCACAATAATTTGTAAATCCTTGACCTCGCGGCGCGGGATTTCATCTTTTGAACTAGCGACGGACAGAAAGAACATTGTCAAAGAAACCGGCAACGTCTTATTATTCCATCGGAGCCTATTGAAGCATTGTGATGTTCGAGTAAATTCATAACATATCTATTAAAACCTGCATAAAATCCGGTGTTTTGATCACGACATAAACATTTCTGGCCGATCACCTGCAGAAAACGTTATCCCAAGCACTGGAGGGAGCACACCAGGGGCGGATCACTAGGAGGAGGGGGAATCCAGCTGTGACGCTCAGAGCAAAATAGAGGGGGCCAAGGCCTCTTTGCCCCCACCCCCAAAGCTAAGCCATTCTTCATATTTGACTAATTGGGGAATACGTTTTCAGCGAGAGTTCATTTCCACGATTTCAGTGAGACGCATTTGTAAGCACTTTGCTTATTCACAAGGTACCTCTTTGAAGGTGAAAAAAGATTGACTGCACCAATTTAATCCTGCCGACTGTCCTACTCACCTCCTAATGATTTTTTTCTCGCCGACATGGGTTTGGTTCCTAAAAAAACCGGCTGGATCTGCTCCCAGAAACTCATTTTGAAAGCACACACAATAACGGTAAGCAGCCATTGTACCCGGGGCTGCTGGGAGGCTACCCTGCGCCGTGGCTCGTGTGACGCGACCCACCCACCTGACTGCAGCTGTGGCAGCCAACGGGCGCGGGACACCACTGGCAGCAGTGGTGGCAGTGGCTGGTCTGCTCCTCCGGCAGCAGCACGGAGCTGTACGGCTGCTCCACCACCAGAACATCACCTGACAGGCCAGCCACATCACATCAGTCAGCCACGGCGCTGGACGTGTCACATCACCTGACAGGCCGGCCACATCAGTCAGCCTCGGCGCTGGACGTGTCACATCACCGTGACTGCTGACACCAGCCGGGCTAGCACGGAGGTAGTGCCTGCTACGGCTACGTAAGGGAATTACGCTAGATTATTTTAATGGACTAATGTATAATGAAGGCATCGGTTCACAACGCTAGGACATTCGATTATTTCCCTTGATGAAACTGTGTTGCCGTCTTCTAGAAAGATACTGTACAGCGGCGTATCATTTTTTCCACACCAATTTCACTGCTATGTACCGCAGTGGCGAATATTTACTCCCTGGAGTGCTTTTGGACTCGCTTGTTATGCCCTGTCTTAACAAAAAGTACCTAAGACCGTTATTTTGTGCCAGCAAAATTGCAGGCAAAACTGCATTCAGTTGGTGCTTGGAAATTAGTTGCCGAGTGCTCTTATTAAATATTCCTGGCCTGTACCTACTTGCCTTTCGCTTTTGTGACCAGAACACTATGTTTTTCTTATGCCGGACATATTACAGAAATGCACTTGTTTATATGTATTATTTTCCTAGCAAGTAAATTGCACAAGTGCTTGATTTTTTAATGATGCTTACGCGCTTATCTTTTACCTTCGTTAACGAATCGGAGTTAAGGCTATAATTTGATCAATTGAGCATTTGGATAAGCTCGCTCTTTGACAACGCTGCATTATTTTTGTCGTGCATTACGATGCCTTCAAAACTTGTTGTAGTGCGCTTTGTATCCCGGAAACAAGGCTATATTATAATGTTTGTGCCTACGGCTACAAATACTGCAGCCTGTAACCCCAACCTACTCTTGACTAGCATTGGGAGATAGCCCCTAGGCTATACAAGTATGCTACAACGAAGCTAAGGCTGAAACACGGTCTAATACAAGGCTTATCTGTTCTCACACAAGCTATGATGCAGAATACTACTCAAGAAAACCACTGCATGCAACATGGAATGAGGTTTATTGGTGCTGGAGGCTATAAACTATAACTGCTTGGAAATTTTGCATCACTTGACATGCGGCTTAGGTGCTATTCCCAGGCAAATGAGTGTTTTCAATTAGTAGCGACGCACATGTTAACATGTATGATTCATATTCAAATCAAATTGATTGCATCGGAGTAGAATACACCTTCAATTAATTTCAGACACCAGCGGATCAGAAAAACAAACCGGAAAATTGTACCCAATACATTTAAGTCTAGGTACAAGCCGAACAGGGTAAGCGTCGAAAGGTACTCATACATACATACATACAACCTGACCGAAAACAGGGCTTCATTCTGAAATCGCACACACCAGTCGATGTAAAACCAAAGGTAACAATCAGGTGGATGCATCAGTGGTAGGCGAGGGAGGGATGGAGGGGGAGGGGTGCAGAGAGTGCAGAGACAATCAAAGCAGGGAGTTAGAGTGGGCATGTGCTGCATTTCTTAGATGAGTTTCCACGGGTCTCAACGAGAGCTGCGAAGATCTCTGCAAGAGCACGTGCTTGAGGTGAACGACCAGTATCCTTGATCAGGGCGCTGGCTCAGCGGGGTATAACGGAAAGAAGAGCCCAAAGAGGGGGGAGGGGGTGGGTTGACCAGTTCCAGATCATGTGCAGCGCCGCTGCGGGTGCAGTCTTACCTCCGGCTTCTTATACTGCTTTCAGAAATGGTGGCCATTTGCAACATAGGGAAACATGGGCAAGTGTTAGGCAGAGCAACTAAGCGCATGGTGGACCCTGCGCGACAGAGAAAGCCTCGCGACGAAAGAATGAGCCACAAAATGATATATCCTTACCAAACGTGAGAAGTATAGACGTTTGTGAACTGAAATGAATATATATTCCCATTGAAGAAATATACCACTTAAAGGGAATGTGCACCTTCGGCGAATCCTGGAATTTAGTGAAATTAGGCGTACTTTTAGCCAAGAATAATGAAACCACCATGATTTATCTGAAAAATGTTCAATAGGCTCAATATTTTGTTTTTAAAAATACTCCTCAGAAAAGAAATAATTATCAACCTGTGGATGATGTCACGATCGGCAACCACTAACATACTGAAACGCTGCAAGGGCTTCGATTGGCTGATGCTCATCGTGACGTCAGCATATGTCATCACACCAGCAGCCACAACTATGGCCGCCCGGCGACGGGCTGATGGGGCTGGTGTCAGGTAGGTTTTAGCTTTTTCTACGGAAATATCGAGTTCCAAGACAAATGAAATATGGAGTACCGGGTTTTCCGACTTGCTTTACAACTTGGCTATCTCAGTTAAAATCACGTTGTGAAGGTGCCACATTCTCTTTAAGAGTTTATTTGAGGGCCATCGCAGGTAAAATGTGAAAAGACTCTCTTTAGCCCGGACTGTAATACCAGTCGAGATATAACGAAGAATGCCGAAGCAAAACGCTCAGCACATAGATCATGTAAGCCATCATGTCTCTGAACAGCTCTCCCAAACTTTGGCTTATACGCGGCAGGGGCACATGGAACAGATCCGACAAAGTTTGCACGTACATGGACATACCAAAGCTTTGCTCAACTCTCGCCGCCATTGTCACGTATGTATGCTCTCCCACCTGACCATGGAACTGGGCCGTTAATGGGAAACGGGGGTGTCATACAGCCGCAAGTGCCAGCTTCTCACCCGGCGAGATGTCTCTTCCTGCCACCAGACAGCGGCCTCTCTTGGGCAGATCCTGAACGAGGACCGACGCCTCCGCCGCCGGCAGCTCTGGGTTTTGAGACGTCAATGAAGCAGCAGCCAGGGGCCGGAAAGCACCTGAAAAACGGAAGAAACGTACTAGTTTGAAGAGGAAAAGCCGGTGAAATGCAGTGTAAGTAAGTTTTAGTGAGCAAGATGACGCTATTCGTGTTTTGGAACACATATTTGACTGCCTTCTAAAGTGGATTCTAAGGAACTTAGCAAAACGTCTATAGTGTACATAAGGGACCATTTTTGGCAATGAAAATCGTTATTACTATTGCTTCATTGGAAGGGTTAAAGTCTGCCTAATGACAATAGAGGGAAATAAACAAGTAAAAATCAGTACACTGGCCTTAATCACTGGTACATAACTGTGGCCCAGTAGATGCAATATAAAGGGATACAGGTATCGGAAGAAATCCGATAAGAAGAAGTATTTCGATAGCGAGCAAATATAGCACCCAGAGTCAACCCGGTGCATTCAATAATCCCCTCTCTGCGCAAAAACTGAACGTCTTAAAACACGTAGCCTTTCAATCACTTATCTAAGCTTTAAATATTCCGGAAATTTCCTTTTATCTACTATCAGGAGACGTGGCAAAGACAGAGTACGCCATACCGTCACCTACCAGCCACCAGTCTTTCCTCGGTCTCTTCATCCAGCTTTCCGCTGATCTCAAGCACGCCAGCCAGCTCGGGACGCGGGTGGTCCTTCAGCTGATGCCGTACCTTCTGCAGTCTCTGCTCCAGCTTCGGCCGCAGCCGCTCTGGGTAGCCGTGCCTCAGGGCTCGCGACATGTCCGCCAGACACGGGCCCAGGTGGCCCATACTGAGCAGCACCGCCGACCGGTTGGCCAGGGCCAGAGACAGAGAGCCGTCAGGATCGTCAGAGACCGGTGCTTCCAGCACAGCGCGGGTGTAGAGCTCCAGCGCAGCTGCCTCCCGGCCGCGCCTGCTGTACTCGGCGTTGCCCTCGGCGCGCAGCCTGCTGCTCACTTTGGCACACTTCAAGTGCGATCTGAGCTCAAAAGATGGCGCGCGAATCACGTCGAGGCAGAGCAGAAACCGCACGCGTGACTCATCGGCGGTCATAGAGTTGAACTCCTTTGTGAGATCTTTAACCTGCCCCTGTTTTGAGAGATCGGCGCACAGTTTCTTGTAAATTGTCTCAAAATCCACATTTTCGGTTTCCATTTTACCACTTCCCTGCTTCACTCACGCTCCGGCTTCCGTCCTCTCACCCGCCCACATCACCGCGATACCGCTACCTCACGGCGGCCCCGGCGAATAACCCCCGCCCCCCTCCCCTGTCGCACACATTCGGCAACACCGTGCGAGTGCCAGGTGAGTACAGTCTCTGACATGGGACCAACTGCGGGCCAAGGTCTAAACAGAACTGAGCACCGCGAGAAATGACACGACCCTCTGCTGGACACAGGATACCCCACTAGATTGGTGCGCTGCATCAGCACAGTAGGGATGGTGAATGTAGTTTGGAGGTGCAATTTTAAGGTGTGACGGGAAAATCATTCAGCTTAATTTGTGGTGCTACTCAACATAGGTACTCAGCGGAATAGGGCAGTGGCGGATACAAGGAAAGCTAAGGGGCTCGAAGCCCCCCCGAACCCCCGAAATGCCCGAGTGCCTATCGTACATAGGCGGAGGCTGATCCGAGGCAATGACAGGGGAAGTTTGAGTCCCCTAGCCCTCCTCCCCCAATGAATTCCTGGATCCGCCACTGAAATAGGAGGCTAGGGAGTAGGAGGAGTTTAATGTTAAGCCCCTCTTTCGATTTCCTGATTTCAGTCATATTGAGAACAAATCGATTGTTTTATCCAGTCAGTGCGGAAGATAACGATGAGCCAGCTCCGATGATATTTGGATTCTTAAGGGTTAACTCCTTTGTCACCAGCATGTTGAAGATTGGCACCCTCACTTTTTTACCGATGACAGCAGTGAAAGCGGAACGTTCGAATTTAAGGGGGCACCATGGGTTTTTCAACCCAATTCGTTCCGGTCAACGTCATGGGGTTAGTGTTAAAGTTTCTGATTTAACCCGCGCCCCACCGGGGGTCCGGCGCCACCTTCGCCCACCGGGGGCCATCGATGGCCCCCCTCTAACTCCGAAAATATGGGCGTTAGCGCAAATCTGCAAAGTGCAATAGAAAGCTCGCGTGAATTCAGTAAGAAATTACTTCGCATGTTTTAGTGCTCAGGTCAATGGTTTGACCTCCAGAGGTCAAATTAGGTCAAGATCGGCTATTTTCACTCAAATATGCAATGATTAAGCAAACTGGGCATAACTCTTATATCATTAGAGCTATTGAGGCCTGGTAAAGTGCATTTGATAGAAAATTGCCAGTACTTTTTCCGCTATGTGGAACGTAAAGACCTCCCGCCAGTGGTTTGACCGCCAGAGGTCACCTCGTGACCTAATATGACCTGAGGTCACGAAAGGTCAAAAGTGACTGCTGCCTATATCAAATGAAAGTCAGTGACAAGACAAACACGATGGTGTTTGTTTCACCGCTCTAGCTCAATTAGGTCAAAAGTTATTGTCCAAATACTGTTTTTGACCTCTGGTGACCTTGGATGACCTTGGAAAAGTCAAAGGGCAAATATGACCCCTGGGATCCGTGAAAGGGTGTCCAAAAACGTTGTTCTGAGCAGTCTGAGTATTTGCAATCATTTTTGTGGCTTTTATATCATGAAATAGCTTTTCCCCATGCTTTGTCAATGGGAGAGGTCGCCTCGTGACCTGACCTCAGGGCACGAAATCGAAAAATCCCGGATATACACCTTGTAGACCCTGGAAGGGTCATGAAGTGTAGGAAGTTTCAAATCGATCGACTTTGAAATGTAGCTCTTACAGAGCTCTAAAGGTGAAGTGAGGTGACCTTGGTTGACCTCGTCTGGTGACCTGACCTTGGGTGACCCGGGGTAAAAAATTTCAGGGATGATGGGAAAAAGATGCAGTGAGAGGTAGAGCCCTCAACCGCGGTGCTGCGCCTCGTCGTTTTTCTGCTATCCCGGAAAAACCTAGGGGGGCCATCGATGGCCTCCCGGGTGGGGCGAGGTTAAGGGGGCACCGTACCCCGGTGCCCCCTCCCCCCGATTCGCCGCTGGTGGATGACAGTGCTTATGCTAATCAACGTCTGCGTGATATTCGGAAGTTATTTTTCGTGCCTTGAACATTGTTCTTGTGCTCATATATTATATTGTTTATCCACAGACTTTTCACATGTGTAAGAGCGTCGGTCCTTCACCAAACGTCCTCCTGCTCAGTCCCATAGCCCTTCGGTACACGGAGAGGAGTACCTGAAACTGAGAGAGAGAGAGAGAGAGAGAATCGTGTCAGACAATAAATAAAAACAGAAAATGAGTCATGAGCATTGCAAGTACATAAGAAGAAAATAAATAGAATGATGCATATACGAGGTGATGAATATAAGAAACCTCGTAGGCTGCACATCGGTATGTTGTAAAACACTAGCAGTGGACACGCGTTAATGAGTGCCCAATTAAATCCCGTATTATCCGGTTAAACTCAATGTAAAACATATTTTAGAAGAGAGCCAGCCAACAGAGAGTCGTGTCAGAGAAACAGTGATCTGAAGATTATTAATTAAATTATTCGTAATTACGAAGAATTTTGACCACTATGTCAGGTGGGTCTGGACATGACAGGATTAAGCTCTCTTCTGGATTGACCCGAGGCCGAACTTATCTGAAGGATATCAAAATTGTTTTAGATTTGGGTATCTCAAAAACTTCCAAAATACAAGGTCCTGAATCACTGCATTGTCAGTCATGACAGCCATCACTACATAGTCATAAAGTCATACAGTCATACAATCATACTATGCAGTCATTATGCCTACAAAACACAGTCAGTTGTACACGCTAATCCATTATATGCGATTGGTGAGGGCCTCTATTACCCCAATTTAGAGATCATTTTATGACAGTGCGATAAAACTGATGTATATTTGCTACTCAAAAATATTGATGTCTGATATTTAAGGTGCAAATATTGTAATTATCCTGATTGAGCAGCTAAATAAATAAATTCAAAGGTCAATTGCCACGCCCACAGCCGCTAAGTCAGTTTTGCTAGTATACTTGATTCGCATTACACTAATCTTTCCGTGGAATCACTTCGAGCAGTGCAGTTCAGTTCAGTATATTAAGAAACAATCTACACGAGTTAAAGCAATGGGGTGGCTTTTTCGTGTTTCCACGTCAGTCATTAAAAGAAGGCAACACTTAAGATAAGATAAAAACTTGGGATAAAAGACAGATAAAATCATGCATACAGAGTAAAATCACACATAAAATCATACATAAAACAAATACGATCACTGCAGCTCTCTAATCTGTCTCTCCAGCAGCATACATCTTACAGTTGCTTTAAAGGGCACGTCTAGTAACTGGCAGCAGATGCTAGTTACAACCTACCAGTTGAACCTGCGCCATGCGGCACAGCTTGTATTCAGGCGTCTGTGTAACCTGTTTTACCCGCGCCATGCGGCACAGCTTGTATTCAGGCGTCTGTGTAACCTTGTGTTACCTGCGCTATGCGGCACAGCTGAATACAAGCTGTGCTGCACTGGGCTTTTGTGCTTTAGAGGTTACAACATATGTGTGAACAGTGTCGTGCGGTACAGTATAGCTGGCTCTGCGCAGTGTAGCTAAGGCGTGCCTCGCGGGAACGCGGCATCTTTAGCCAATGGCATCGCTCAGTACTAAAAAATCAGTTTAACCCTATTTCCGGCAGGGGGGCTAATATTGCCCCCCTCAGGTTTTTCAAGAATATCTCCGAAACGGCTTGCGATAGAACTTTGAAACTTCCTGACTTTTCCCTAAAACTAGTACAGGCAGGTTTTCTGAAATTGTCAATATTATATATTTACCAGGGGCGGAGCTATGGCTGGGTTTTTGGGGAGGTTCTATCCACAAACCAAGTATTATCGTATGCGATGGGTTCTTTGTAAAAGGGAAGCCGTCTCTGCTGATCCTGATACCAGTTATATGGTTTTATTATATCATTTCTTATGTGAGATGATAGTGCATTCACAATTGTCACTATTTGTATTCATCAGGGGCGGTTACAGCAGTTCAAAATGGGGGAATGTTATCAAGTAGGACTAAACGTTAGTAAGTGAGAAGACTGCTTACAGCCGTGCCAGGGCGAATACAATTGGGTATATGAAAATTCAAAATAGTTATAACCAAATTCTAGATTACCAGAGGCGTGTCCAGTCACTACACATTTTCAAAATGCATATTCCCAGCCAGTATCACCGCCGCGACTCAATATCGTTGTATATTAAAAATGTGTTTCCAATCACCCCCATCCGCCCCCCCACGACGAGAGTCCTTGATCCGCCTATGTCACCCCCTTTCCCAGAGCTGCCATGGGAGGGTAAAAAATTATCAGAAATAAATTTCAACTAGTCGAGGGACTAATATACTCATGCATACCACTCGCATATTGTTGGTATGTATTTTACCCCACTGTTTTACCTTACTGCATCCGCCCCTGATGAGTTTTTCACTTTTTTTCATTTATTTATGTGTCAAAGATGCCAAGCAGTATATCACGGCTTCTAATCCGCGTAACAAAAACTTTTTAGGTTGTATATATTTCCCCTCATAGTCCTGGTCCTGGAACTGCCATTGAATTTCGAATTTTTGCGTAACTCGAGTATATGACAATTTTGGGTCAATTATTTGTAAATCTGAACTAGTTTTGTGAAAATCATACAACAGAGACAAGGGTTATGGAAAATCTAAAAATACACAAAAATTGTATATTTTGCACGACCTTCTCCTTAAAAATCAAAATTTTGAAATTTTCTTTTTTCAAAATAAAGTTTAGCGCCAGGGGAATCTATAGCACTTTGAATTTTCAAAATCGGCCGGTTAGATTACGAGATCTTAGGGGGCCGATATTGCCCCCCTGCCGGAAATAGGGGTAGCCGGGAGCCTGACGGAAATAGGGTTAAGGGAGTGACCACCTTAAGATACACAACGACCCACTTTTATCCAGTACATCGGTGATGCTCTTCTCGCAGCGTCGCACGCCGTCACTGAAGGCCTGAAGCCCGGGACGGATCTTCCTGCCCCTGTGGTAGCGGATGAGAGCCATCTCCGGCTCGCCCGTGGCCAGGAGCGCGTCTGCTTCAGCCAGGATAGCTGCGGAGTAGCGAGAGCACTGATTTAGCGAGGGCACTGATGTAGCGAGGGCACTGATGTAGTGAGGGCACTGATGTAGCGAGGGCGCTGATGTAGCGAGGGCACTGATGTAGCGAGGGCACTGATGTAGCGAGGGCGCTGATGTAGCAGGTGAGGAAGTCAGCAGGCAACATCCTGATGTTACTAGTGCAAACAGTTCACAAACGTTGTGTCCAAACGTTATGTGTTATTCGGTGATAAATTCAAAAGGAATGAAAGAGTTGCCCGTTGAAGGGTAATATGCAGTACATCACATTTTTACATCGATTTTGACATCGATCAGTGATCCATCTATGGCCCTAATTTTGACATCGATACTAGTTGGTGCACTGCCAGCTCAAAACAACATCCCCAGAACTGTTTTAATGTTTTTTGTGTGATAACACACCAATCGATAAGTTCATGAGGTGTGGTCAACTCTCATTTTTTTGGGAGGCACTTCGGAGGTAAGAAAACGCTTACTCAGTGTTTTTTTTAGATTACCCATGACTCTTGCCCTGTAGTTAAGTTTTCACAAAACTGGCATGTAATAGCTATGTCTTGATGAACAACCGTCATATCTTTCAGTTATTTGAAAATGTAATATGCAATGGCAGATCCAGGATCAGAACTATATGGTGAGTATATATAGTCAACACCTTTTTGTTGCATATATTAGCAAACGTCAGATACTGCATGGCATCTTTCACATCGAGACAAATGATATGATGTCAAACAAATCATTAGGGACAGATGCATGGAAGTAAAACAGTGAGGAAGGATGCATATTGTCAGTGCCTAAAAGGCAAGTACATGCATATGTCCCTTCCTCGGATTTTGATACTTCTGATATTGCCCAAACGTAATCCGTCCATGCCGAACCAGGGGTGGGGGCGATTCTGAACGATCTTGCCTGCCTTGATCCGCCCATGGATGAACATCTGAATTTTCTTTATTCGGCCTCGGGTGGTTGTGCCATTCGTTGAACTTCACATACTAAAATACGGTTGTACATACATGCGGGAAACCCCCTTAAGTGCAATGTTTGCTCACCCCTATTGCATCTTATAATCATATGATAGTATGTTACATGGTTAAGAGTAGGATTATGAGTATAAGAGTATGTTGGCTACTTTTGTTGGGGGATGGGGTGGCTTAGTGGATAACATCCTTGTCTTCTAAGCAACTGTTCCCGGGCCAAGTCCTGGCGGAGCCTTTGAATAAGTTGACCTGATCCCCCAGATCCTTCCCAACAGGGTGAGAGTTGGCGACGCCGTTTTCCCTTGGCAGTTGGTGCGTCGTTAAACCGCCCAACAATTATAAATGGTTACTTTTGTTCCTTCTGGCTATATTGTAAGCAGTCTATTCACTCTGCAATGGTTACAACCACATTTGAACACCCTCCCCATTTTGAATTGCTGGAACCGCCTCTGTCAAAAGAATTGTATTGAAATGTAAATAAACATCACCAGACATTTATTCATAAAATTAGAGCATTCTAACAGCTCTCAATGCTGTTATGAAAGTCTTTATTATACAAAGAGCGCACCTTACACGATAATACTGGGTTTGCGAATAGACCCTTGCGAGTAGTACCAAGCCATAGCTCCACCCTCGGTAAAGATTTGATCTATAAATTCTTAGAAAATTTGCTCTATTTAGTTTTAGAAGAGTTCAGAAAGTTCAAAAGCCCATAGCAAACAGTTTTGGAGATAAACCTGAAAAACATGAGGGGTGGCAGATCCCCTCCTCCCTCGCATGAGTAGGGTTAAAGAACATTAATTCCACCAGAACGTTTGCTAGAAGCTTTCTTTGAAAAGGGGTCGGTTTTTGACGAACGCGCTGCGGTTTTTTTACCCACCGTGGGCGTTGTGAGGATCTATCTTCGACAGGCTCCGCGCGTCCGCCAGTGCCTGTGAGTAGTCGCCCAGATGCCGCCCGCACACGCTGCGCCCCACCAGACACCGGGGCATTCCCTCCGTCGGTGGCTCCAAGAACAGACACTGTTGAACAAAACAATGCTTGTACCTGGTTTTAATACGTATTATCCGTCCCTACAGACTATTTACCTCCGACCACACTGTTCCCATCCTTACCCCCGGGGC
Source organism: Lepas anatifera (assembly GCA_034440635.1). Classification (NCBI taxonomy): domain Eukaryota; kingdom Metazoa; phylum Arthropoda; class Thecostraca; family Lepadidae; genus Lepas; species Lepas anatifera. Next base: position 804,990 of record JAOTON010000065.1, on the reverse strand, counting down.
ATGTTTTACTAATTTTCTGACATTTGTTCTTCTAGTTGTCCTGATGACAGGCATAATGTTAGCCACTGAGCGTTAGTGCAGATGTTTTGAATGCAATAGAAGTGAGTGCTCCAGCTTGATATGGTCGGTCCTGGTTCTGCACTAGCGAATAGCACAGCAGCTTTATATCGTGTTCGTTATCCAGGCAAAAATATCACTTTTCTTTTTATTTGTAGTTTTTTTAGCTCCCAGGCCGGTTTTTGGAGTCAGAGCCTCAATAAAGTCATCCAGGGACTTGAGTCATCCAGGCAGAGATCCGAACGAGCAGCTCCTACAATGAATGGTTGATTTAAAGCCAACGTTTGAAGGGAATGTGGCATTTTGGTCAAATCCAGGAACTTAATGTGATTGGGGGTATTTTAGCCCATAATCATGAAAACGTCTATGACCTCTATGAAAAAAATGTAGAAAGAGCTCAATATTTTGATTTTTAAAATGCTCCTCTAGGGTGAAAATAAACCTCTGCCTGTGGATGATGTCATGATCTGGCAACTAGTACAATATTCAATAGGCTTAGAGGCTTCCATTGGCTGATTACTCACCGTGACGTCAGCGCTGTCATCACACCAGCAGCTGACAACTCTGGCCGCCTGGCTGGGGTACATTTGTGGTATATTTGAAGTAGATGTTTAGCTTTTCTCTACGGAAGTTTTGAGTTTCAGGACAAAGGATATATTGAGTACCGGGTTTTCCGGCATGCTTTACAACTTGGCTATCTCAGCTAAAATCACGTTATAAAGGTGCCACATTCCCTTTAACGTCCCACAAAGCACAGGGACGGAGGCCCCGCTCAGGTAACCATCTCACCAGTCCATTGCAAGTCGACCTACGTCGGATAAATATTGAGCACCGGAGGGTCTCAGGGAAACCGATCCCAATTCTGCGCACGCACTGTCACTGCATATTCTTCAGCAGTGGGCCGGAGCCCAACGCTATACCAACTGAGCTACCGGCTCTATTTTTGTAGTGTCTTGTGCATGTTCTTACTACTTTACAATTGCAGTAATTTCCCGGTAGCAAAGTATCACGCTACTAAAAGATCCCGTATGCGACAGTGCTGGCCTCACCTTATCAAAGAGATCCCTAGCCGTCTGGTACTTCCCACGTCGCATGCTGGCCTCAGCCTGCGAGGCGTACGTGCGCCAGGTGGCTCTGATCTCCTCTTCCGCCCGTATTAGGATATCCTGCTGCTTCAGTGACAGCTTGATATCATCTGTGTCCGTCACTGCTACGTCGCGTCCCTTATCCGTGAACCCCACCTTGACATTGGTGTCCTGCACAGGTTTCGCCCGCCGCCGTCGTGGCATCTGGTTAGGTCCCATATGTGAAGCGGCTGGCTTAGCAGCCTTTTTCACCCTGAAGCGTGCTCCTCGACGTCCTCTCTTGGAGGTCTCCTTCTCCTCTTCGTCATTTTCTTTTTTGTACAAGGACCAGCTGTGCGGTGGCCAGTACAGGCCCTCCAGCGGATCCTTTTTCGTCTTAGCTCGGGACCTGCGCACCACGCCCGGTTCTTCATCGCTGCTGTCGGCTCCACCTCCACCGGCGGCTCCACCGGCCACATAGCTCAGGAGCGAATCGTGCTGGAGCTGAGCGGCTACGCCCAGATTCAGAGCGACTTTCAGTCTGGCTGATACCGTTTTCAGGTTATGACGCAATGGTGCTTCCTTAAAGGTCTCCAGTCTGCGTTGTCTGGATTTGACGCCGAACTGGAGGACATCAGGAAGCTCATCCTTGTGTGCCTTTTCATGTTTTTCATGCGACTCCTCGGCATCAGGTGGAGGTGCTGCTTCTGCCCCTTCTGTGCCTAAGAGCAGCACTGCCGCGGGATCTACTGCCTTAACGACACTGGTCACGCCAGAGCTTAGAATAGCTCGAAAGTCATCAATTATCTCTTCCGTGCCCTGAAGAAAATAAAACAAGAAGTCACGGACTTTTCGACAACAGGAGAAGGCCTCAGCGACTGGTGGCCCATTCTATGTTTGAAGTATATTTATATGGGGATAAAAATATGCTTATTTTCAGTGACTTATTTTCATGCACATTGCATTGTAAATTGCTTTAGATGAACTTTTATAGTCTCGGGCGTTCAAATTATTGTAACAGAATGCTGAAATTTATTGGTATTGAAAATATTTTAACGTTTCATGAGCTTATGTGTTTTGAAATTCTAGGCTCGATTTGATTTTACATATTATGAGAGAAGACAATTGTTTTACATTTGCAGCACGGATGTTCAAAGGGTAAGTCAGCGGCTGACCTCACGCTTCATGTCATACCTGGGGTGCATTTTCGAATGACGTCATGACAGCTGAACTGGTGGATGTAAAAGTTATCCTCTTTTACATGGAAGTCAAAACAAAATTTGCATTATGCACAGATGTCTACACTTTCTTTGCCATTTAATTTAGACCAAGACTTTGATTCTCTCTTCCGCCCGGCCAGATCAGGTTTCCGACCAAGTCCTTGGTTAATCAGAAGACTTTTCGTGAGTGACCCAACTCTGGCTATCCAGCACCGGTTGCTTCCCTTTCACCGTCGTCCGTCAGTAATCTTCGTTCCTTATAGTCGCCAAGTCAGTAGTCATCAGTATGATCGTCAGAAGTTCACAGTGTGGTCGTCAGGTCTAGAGACGAGGCCCCAGCTCTGCCACAGTGTCGCCCCCGACTGCCGAGGCTGTGTCACGGCCACAGAAGAGAAACGCCTTGCGTGACGCCGCGGGGCGCCGCTGTGGGCGGGTGGGAGGGTCTCAGAGGCAGGCATCAGTGTCGACGCCGCCGCCTCGCGAACGCCGTCGATACTGTAATGAAGCGCTGCGTGCTTGCTCGTGACAGAGGCGGCACTTTTGATTGCATAGTTGATTGACCTCCGCTGGAAGAAGCCGCTCTGCTGATTGAATGTAATTAAAGGAATTTCCGATCGCGTGTCGAGCATGAATAATATTGAAGCACGTACAAGAATGCCTAGTATTATACCTGTCCTAGAAATGAGTTATCCAAGTTTATGAAAACTATTAGGCAGGTCAAACATAGGTAAATGTGCTGTGTGTCCAACCCCTTTGGAGCTGACTCATAGACGAGGATTTTTCATCACAACGGTTTTTTTCTAGGAGACGGATCCCGGCATAGCGATGACCATGGGGGGGGCTAATGAAGCTAAAAATATTGACGATATTGGAAAATGTTACCAATGGACTTCAGCAACACTATGATTTGGAAAATTTATGTAGGCTTTTGAAGGTAATAAAGAGAAAAGGCATACATACCTCGGTCCAATCGCAAATTCTATTATGTAAAAATTGTAAGAAGAGAAAGGTTCAAGACGTTACGAAAATGGTAAAAGAATGGTAGAGAACGATATGCAACGCTTCTGCAAAAGAGAGATTTTGGTGGCCGTTCACTTCCGGTCCGCTCGCGTTGTGTTACCACTGCTTCCGTTAACTTCCGTTAATGATTCAACAATTCAATTAGCGATCTGTTAAGACTACTTTTCTCTCCATATGGAATGGGAGAGAAACCACAAGCATTTTGAATATTCTCAAAAACTTACCGTTTGAAGAAAAAGACCACCATTCTAAAGGGTTTTGATAACGTTCATTGGTATTTTATTATCGTCCTCTCCTGACGTCTCCCGAATTCGTACAAATCATTTGTAGTTGCAGAAATCTTAAGCCTGAAGGATCGGCACTGGCCCAAAATGTATTCATTTTCTTCTGACTCATCATTCTCAATCGCTAAATTTGGTATCATCCAAAGCAATAGTGCTGAAAGTCTTTATATAATAACAAGAATGCGACTAAAAATAAACAAGAATACCAATTAATAACGAAATAGGAGCACGGCTTTACTAGGCCCACGAGAGTAATAGCAAAAATAGCTGAAGCTCCAAAACCAATTTTTAGCAGAAAAATCGAAAGTTTGGAAAATCTCCAACATACACTCTTATATCCAAAACAATTTCAACTTGAAATCAGCCCCAGAAAATGTTCCGGTCGTTGCAGTGCTATCAATTTTCCAGTGCTATCAATACTAAATATGGTACAAACACTTCCCAAATGTAGAAAATGTCTCGGACGCCTGCCCTTCCGCAGTCCAATAGTTATAAACCAGTTATGGTTATTATAGGCCGTTATGGACTACCAAAACGTCCCCGCCGACACACAGGTAGGTTTTATAATCCACCTCGCGACCCCTCCCCACCTGCGCTTTAGCTCGGCGCCAGTAGTCGCCAGCGTAACCTCTTTCACCTCTGTGCCCTGCGGGCTTGCGGCTGCCTGTGAATGGGGGCCGCTGATTGGTGGAGGCGCGTTCACATGCATTGCGAACAATTCAGCAGATAACTGTCAACCAAAATGATAGCGTCGTAAATCAGGCACTAGGAAATGTATAAAAATAATAATTTCTATGCATTCCTGACCATACTTTGCCCTTTATGAGCTTGATTATCTGCACACTATCCGAGGCTGCTCTTCGCTACAGGCGAGACGGCGCGGCGGCAGAGTCAGCACAGGCTAGCCGGGAACCGAGTTCGCTGAAGTCAGGAGTGTCGATTCGGGTTTCTGCCGAGTAGGGAGGAACGGGGCCCGTCCCGTAGATAACAGAGGAAGGGAGATGGGGGGTTGCGAAAAATATTATGTCAATAACCATTTGACGGGTATAAGTGACGGCTAATAGACAGACTTGCTGGAGTACGTACGGAAAATATATCCAATAGAGGGGAGCGAGTACTTCAGTGGCAACAAGGCACAACATTTCAGTTTTGGTCTAGAACCAACGACAAAAACCAATCATGCCCGCAAAATTTGGGCAAAAACCAGGAGCTCCTCTGCGAGCATATTTTTGGCAATGTTCGGTCGGTCCTAGCGTAGGATTGTGTGATTTGGCGGAAGGTATGCTGACAAAACTAGCTTTGACAAATTAAAGATTCAACGTAAACTTCACATAGACGTGAGATAGACATAGATGCTTCACAAGCCAGATTTGGCTTGTTTCAACCACTCGTACTTCCTTACTTTCTTTGGCATAATCAGTCTCCGAAATGGTTGTGAAAAGTAAGTAAAGGCGTATGTTTAAAGGGAATGTGGCACCTTGGTTGAATCCTGGAGCTTAGTTTAATTCGGGGTATTTTTAGCCGAAAATCATGGAAGCGTCCATAATTTTTCTGAATAAATGTGCAATAAGCTAAACATTTTGATTTTTTAAATCCTCCTGTACGGAAAGAAATAAATATCTGCATGTGGATGATGTCATGATCTGGTAACCACTACCATATTCAATACGCTTCAAGGGCTTCGATTGGCTAATACTCACCGTGACGTCAGCATATGTCGTCACACCAACAGCCATGACAACTGTGGCCTGCTGCTAAGGGTACATGAGGGGTACTTTTCAGGTAGGTTTTAGCTTTTTTCTACGGAAATCTCGAGTTCCAAGACAAATGATATATTGAGTACCGGGTTTTCCGACTTGCTTTACAACTTGGCTATCTCAGTTAAAATCACGTTATGAAGGTGCCACATTCCCTTTCATGTCACATATAACGTGTGTTAATGTAGCACATTAGATTAGAGCATTGACCAGAAGTTTTGATAAAAGCGTTAATAAGACCGTGTGACTAATTCATTTGCAGGTGCCAAACTTATCGTGTTATAAGGCGTTCAGTTACATATTCAAGGAAGTTTTATATTTCGTCCAAAACTCAGCTTGAAAGTAAAAACGGGCACGAAGGAGAAAAATCTTACCTCAGTAATTGCAATATCTCAGCAAAGGCAATATACATCACGAATATTTCGGGGCAATTGAGTGCTAAAATTAATTCCGGCGTCCAGCACCATAACTATCTGGACCAATGCCATAGATACATTATTGTTACACTGATTTAAACTTCAGTGATAAGTAGTTTCCTTAATTTTTTTAATTCGAGTAACTTTCTATATAAGTCGTACATCAACAAATATCATATAATGCTACGGAAAGAAGTTATCCTATTAATGCAAACACTTATTGGACATGCAGACATGGTTGATATCATGAAGGCTCCTTTCCTTCCTTGATGCCATGCTGTATGGGTACAGGTCACGGTTGGGGACAGTGGATCGTCAGTTCCACGTGCCGCAAATGTTACGAGGTCGTACCCCGCCACTGACGCCAGCCAGGCACCCCCGCTGACCAAAATAGCCTGAGGCGGTGTTTGGTGACGGTAGCCACGTGACCAGCCCCATAACGCCAACGAGGAGGAGCGTGAGGGGCCAACGGTGGAGCTAGTGCAGACGAGACTGGGATTACCTGGATAATTGGCCGTTTTGAGCTGCTCCGGCTTATCGTCTTGAAAACACGGTGCAAACAGTGAACAGTGCAACGTGCTGGAATAATCACCAAGATACCTTACATTCAAGCTGTGGTTTTCTGCATCATTTATCGCTTGTGATTTGACCACTTTTTAGGTAGCTCTGCCAATATGACGTCAGAACAAAACTTTGAAAGCCGCCTGAAGGCCTTGAATAGTACACTGGTCAGCCAAGGACGTGTTCAAGATGTTATGGAACAATTTTGCAAGCTCGTCACAGACGCTGAGCGTGTTCAGTTCCTGCAAAACATGTCCGAGGCTCACCTTATCAGCCAAGGATGTTCTTCTTCCAAGAGCAGCCCCTTAAAACCAGCCACACAGAACTGCGCCGAAACTTCAACAAATTCGAATGGATTCCAGCGACCTAAGTCAGCCATCATCTCAGAGCAGATGAGAAACGCAGGTAACGCGCACTTCTGCCGCAAGCAGTACAGCCTTGCCGTCGACATGTACTCTGAAGCAATAGAGAGTGCTCCAGTGCCAACTCCATCAGCAACCTCTCATCTTGGCCTGGCCCTGGCCAACAGATCTGCGGCCCTGTTCCAGCTGGGCGACTATCGCCGTTGTCGGGAGGACATCTCGGCTGCACTTCGGAATAACTATCCTCCAGATCAACACTGCAAGCTCTATGAAAGACTAGGAGAAGCGAGTAGTAGACTAGGTGAGGGGTGCATCGCGGAGCAGGCGTTCTGTAAGGCCCTGAAGGCGGCCAAGCTGGCCAAGATGGACGACAAGCAGCGGGTGAAAATGCTGAGAAAGCTGGATGAGCTAATGGCGCAGAGCGCTGCCGAGAGGATAACAAGAATTCTAGCTGGTGCAAGTTCGACGGACGATGGAGATCTTGAGGATAGGTGGAACAAGAAAAATGGATATGTGACACCAACGCAGTGCAAAGCGTCGATAAGGAGTGAAGCGGCAAAGAAAACCAAGACAGGTAGCCACAGTATAACCAACAGAAATGTGCCAGAAAAGCCTGCGAGAGCTGGGACTTCGCCGGTGTTGGAGGCGATTCAAGAGCATGGCAAGCAGTGTAATCCAAAGCTGCCTCCACTGACATGCGGTGGGCAGAAGGAGCTGCCGGCTGCTTCAGCCGCTGTACGGCTGGAGGTCTCGAAAGAGCAGGGCAGGATGCTCGTGGCTGACACCGATCTTCACCCAGGTGAGCTGTCTCCTTAGCAGGATCAAGTGTTCTGTTAGTGAAAAGATTCAAGTGCAAAATAAGTACGTTTTGTGAGGATTTCCTATTCCAATTTTTTTGTAGTATGAGTGAAACGATAAGCAGGTTCCAGTGGGAGGTGTCGTCATAGGAGGGTAGGTTATTTTCAGCGGGTGCGTATTTCAGAAGCACCATCGAAAGGGAACAGGTCCGTGACTTTGTCAAACAGGCATAGTTGCTAGGAGAAGGGTGGCTAGATAGTGAGAGCGGGCTGTACCGAACGCTGGAGAAGCCGCCAGGAATGTGGCGGGAGCCCTTGCCGGAAAACGCATGCCCGTTTTCCAGAGGGTGGAGTTTTCGTGGGTCGCCATCCAAATATAATTTCAAGTTCGGATGTATTTATTTTCATCCTGTTTGTTAAAACAGGGGTGGCGTTATTCTGTGAGAAAAAAAATTCCCTGAGATATCCTACTTCAGTTTGGGCAGTGGACTATGGTAATTCCAAAAAATAATATTTGTATCGGTATCAGATGGCGGTGAGCCCTTAGATTATGATGCCAAAATTCGCTACGTTCGACGTGCTGAGCAAGCTTACGTTTGGCAGTTTCGCAGCTCCAGGCTAAACTGGAGCTTATCAGCAATGATAAACGTGCGGATTATGAGCTGGGAATGACTTCCTTCGCTCTGATAACATTTAGACAGGGATGTAACCAGGAGTTTCTTCAGGAAGACCAGATCCGCCAGGAAAGAGAAGCATCCCAGTGGGGATGTGGATAAGATGACAGTGATCAACAACGAAAACTAGTCCGGTGTGTGAATATTCGTACTCGACCAGGTTGATAGTACTGATTTTGAATCCGAAATCTGTTTTTGCAATCAGTTCACTGTCTTGAGATTTCCAAAATTATCTTGTTTGCTCAAAAGTCAGTTTTGGGGCTGGAAATTAACAGCTAGTATTGTTAAAATATCTTAGCAAACTAAATTACTGAGTCTGGATGTACTTGATCGTATTTTTAGGACTCAGTTTTGGGATGACGCCTGATTTATGAATGCACTAATTAATTATCTAACTTATTTGTTTGATTATTTGCACTAATTGTTATTTAATGCATTAATGTATGTCGTGATGTCACAGCTCAGGGCCACCACTAAAAACCTTGAATCATGCTCCGACAAAAGAGTGACGTTTAATTACATTGCTTTTTTCTGGCTTTAGCGTATTTCTAATAGATAATTGAAACATACAGTCATGCAGCCTTTGGACTTCTCATCGCTTGATACCAATCTGAATTTTTCCGACCGTTGTCCGAGGAACTGGGGGAGGGGGCTGAAAAATTCAAATGGTGAGGTGGAGGATCCAGTACTGGCATCAACTTTTAATACCATTTGTACGCAGTTTTTTAAGGTTGCCATAGGGATCGTCACTGAACCGGCGTGAGCTGATCTACGCAGGGACGCTTCCAAACTAGACAAAACGAGTCTTCACACTCCATGTTCGGCGAAGCTTGTCCCATGTTCCATTATTAAACACCCGAGACGCGTAAGTAAGCGCCTGTGAAATTACGAAATTGTGCGATTCAGTCGCTTAAAGATTTACCTCTCAGAAGTTGGTCCAATTACAAGTGGGCCATTTTCCCCGGAGCTCTTCTGAGAAAGTAGCCTTGCCAGCCATGGGCCACCCTCCATTGTTGGCCGCCCCTGCACAATTGCCTCTGCGGACTTCTTTTCAACTACTCAGCTGTTGCTCTGCAGACAACGAGACCTTCTGACAAAATCCTAGATTTTATTCTCTCGGCAGTTCCCGCTAAAACGTTTTTAAATGCCCACTTACTAAGAAATGCTCCAAAATTGCCGAGGCAGAGGCCACTCGTAATTACCTAAAACTGCCGCCACAACGTATATAGGCTTGCCTTAGACATCGCCCCCTCCCCTTGGGAACGTTTTGTATCAAAAATTGAAAGATAAGACGATCATTATGACCTAGAAGTGTGTCCTTGCACCGAAAACGACCAAAATGAGTAATGATAGTTAAATATCGACATGTGCACCGCACTTCCTACTGCTTCTAGATGCAGATCTTAGCCAAACGTTCTTGAATGATCCTCAAAGCGGGGGAAAACCATGAACAGCATGGCCTTTCCAGCCATAGGCCGCCCTCCATGGTTGGCTGCCTCTGCACATTCCACAGCGGGCTTTCAACTACTCGGCTGTTCCTCTGCGGACAACGGAGACCTGGAAAAATCTTAGATTTATGACTCCCCGCAGTTCACGTTAAATCGTTTTTAAAAAAAACACAATACACGGCAGAAGAGGCACGTGATTATCAAAACGCCCCAGAATGTAAAAGGCTCCAAGACATCCCCGGCAAAGTTCACCAAAATTTGACAAATAAGACGATCATTATGGCTAGAAGATTGTTTTTGCACCGCAAAAGACAAAAATGAGTAATGTTTGTTAAATATCGACATGTGCACCGCACTTTCTGCTGCTTCTGGAGGCCGATATTAGCCAAATATTCGTGACCTCAACGCGGATAAAATCGTAAATAACATAGTTGTTTTAAAATTAGAAAAGTCGAGCCCAAGGGGTCAAAACTCTGGAGAAGGGATATGGCTAGGCTGAACTCTACTGCCATAGATCAGAATAATCCCAACCTTGCCAACCTAGTTGGGAAAGATCCCGGGGAACCAGAACATCAAATAGTTGCAAAACTGACACTGGTATCCATTGAGGTGTGAATAACTCTTCCATTATAATGAGGTATCACAATCTGGCGCCTCACCTTTTATTGTGTGCGTTAGAGATCATAATGATCTCTCTCGTATCACTACACAAGTCCTTTTCGTTGGGTAAATTTCTGTATCTCGGGGTAAATAAAGGTTTCCATTAGGGATAATTGCCAATCTTTATCACATCTACCGCCTGGAATCACTCCTGATTGAGTCAGGGTTCACACAATGGCTCGCAGCGAGATGTTTTATTATAACGGCTGTCTGGGTGGAGCCGATGTTTGCATGCCAAACTTCAGGTGGTGTGTACAAGGGGCTCCCGTCATATATGACCGATTTTATCCACGTCATATATGACGTCGATAAAATGTTTTTTATTCAGCATGGCCTGCTTCATGACGGAGGAGAGGGACGAGAAAACGAAAAGTTCGAATTATCATCAACCCCTGTTTAAAGCATGGTATTTTGTATATCCACGCAGAAGGTGGAGCTTAAAGCATCTAAACCGTTCAATTTTGACATTTTACCTGCGTTTTTCCGTCCATGTGAGCACACCACGTAGACAGCGAGGGAGGGGGCTCCTGGACTTTACCAGGGACTAATTCAGGTCCTTTTTCCTCCTGGTTGGGTGCCTGTTAGACTCAATGTCACAGTAACCATTGAGCATGATTGTCACATACATCAAATTGGTTTGAGAACCATGGTAGGAATAGTATTCGTATGTTTTAATAGCCTTCTGTACTAGTTTTCCGTCAACAGAGAGAAACGTTTTGCAAAGAAGAATGTCCCTCGTCCTCTTTACCGACACCATCTGTCATGACTCTGATGGAAAATAGCTGCTTTGAAATCCAATAACTGCAAGATGTGTGGTCATGAAGTTTGTGTCATGTGGCTGAAGCCAGTCGAGTTTTTTATCAAAAAATTAATGGTGTGCTTCGTGCGCATGAACATTTGCCTATTTATACAAACATTTGCTTTATATGTGAAGGTGTCACGCATGTGTGCATGGATTATTTAGCAACGTTCTGAAATACTAATTATTGTGCATTGTCGTTGTATAAAACCATACAGCTGCTGAATTCCATGACACTCTGTGCAGCAGCCGTACTGTTTTGACAGGACTGTCTTGGTTTTCAGAAGGCGCCCCATCGATGACCAACAGCTGACTTCCAGACAGCCGAACCTCTGACTCGAGGTTCCACACAGTCAAGTACTGATGGCCCACTTTTGGTGGATTCAATCTATATTACCCCCTCTCACCGCGGCTCTCAGCACCCTCCCCCTCCACCGCCCCCCACCACCCCCCCACACCCCACCCTCAGGCATCTTGTCTTTCTGTGCACACTTCTGCTATCTTCCAGAGCTGATGTGGACGGAAATGAAAGCCAACCTGCAGAAAAAGTGTTTTATCCAGTTCGCTCACCTTGAAAACCTAACCTACCCCTTTAAGCCCCGCTTGGTCTCTTCACAGGTTATGAAATACAAGATTTATTCAGTATTTTTGTCGTCTGGAAGGGATATTTTGTGTTAGGTTTCTATGACCTATAGCTTTTTAAAATGTAATCATTAAATATAACTTCAACTAGATCAAATATAATTGAATTGAATCGAGCCTTGATCTCTTATGATTAATCCTTACTTCGACTTAAATTAAGATATTTCACCTCCCGAAGCCAGGTAAAGGATTCGATTCGTAATTTTCAGTAATGTTGGTCTGTTTTATTTAAACTTTTTACTGTGTTGTCTCTTTTTTTAAATAGTTTTCTACTTAAAACGGTGAATATCAATTAAGACCTGCAGAAGATTTTGCTGCGACCCGTGATAGTCCCTCAACGTTTGATCGTGTTTAAACGCTGTATGAGATTTGCAGCATTCATGACCGTGGTTTGAACAGCACTTTCGCATTTGACTCCACAGCTTTATACCCGCATCGATGACCTCCCAAGGTGCTGACCCCTTACCCTGCAAGCTGCCCTGCCCCTTCCCCCTCTCCCGTCCAGGCAGCTGCCGGCATACTGGTGTCATTTCAGGAATAATTACATGTTAAATTATATAGAAATATATATATATATATATATATATATATATATATATATATATATATATATAGTCTCACAGACCTGGTCATTGGGAATTCATTTCTGAAAAGCGCACTAGGGCAGAGAGAAAATATCGGCTGTTTTATGCATACCCAGTTCCGAAGGCCTACCATAAGCATGCACATGCAATTCGGCATCCTTAGAACATTTGTGACTTGCGTAAAGCATATTTCGCTCTTATTTCTCGCACCGAACCAATTCATCTCTTCACGTCATGTCTTCCATTCATTTGCGTGTGCTTACTCGCCCTCATTTGTATGGGCCTCATTTTTACCTAGTGAGAAGCATGACTGACTAATTCCTGTTTCGGAAACCATGCAACAGAAAACTATGTGAAGTTACTGACCAGGAGCATCGCCGACCATTCCTAGAGCCCTTTTCCAGCCTGCCAACTAGCCTGTCATTGTCTGTTCTGGTAGAGCTGACACATTTAGTGCATTTCAGGCGATGTGGTGATTGTGGAGCCCGCCTACTGCTTCTGCTTGCTTCCGGAGCTTTGGAAATCCCACTGCTACGGTTGTTGTCGGCAGCTGAAAAAAGGCAGCTCACCCTGCCCTGGAGGCTGCCAGGTACTTCAGTCTGTACAGGCGTGAGGCTACCCCACGTATCCAATGTTCGAGTGCAGAGAGAAGCATCAACCACTGCACATGTCTAGCTGGATTATGAGTCTCATTTTAAATCTCTCTGAAAATAACGTCCTATCCTTGGTGATTATGTAAAAGTTTTAGTGCTACTGGTAATATAAGTTCTTAAAATTTGATTATGGGTGCAAACGTCATTGAAAAAGCAAGTATTTTCAGAACCGTATAGAATGGTTGTCATTTATATAAGGCAAACAGCTCATATGGCCCAAGTATATCTAAAAACGCAACAAAATTCTTCCGTTTTGCTGAAGATGAGCACCAAATCGTGCGAGTCCGGCTATAACTAAATTCCAACTTGGTAGTCTATAAGTCTGTCCGTTAACGGAAGTATTTTTATTTGTCCGGCTGCGGTTGGTTGATGAGCGCTCTATCACTTGCGTGCAACGATGAAAAAATTCAACAACAATGGAACAATTTACTGGATGGATCAGTGGTATAAAAACAAACACAACAAACAAACAACAAAGAACAGACACAAGGTATGACACCCACATTTATGCTTAGTGTGCCGATACTATATGGGGCACCCGAAAATCAGATCAGTGATGGATTGAATATATGAATTGGTATACCAAATCCAAATCAATCCCAATATCAGTTCGGCTGAGAATAATTAGAGAATTGGGGTAGTTTAAGATATAGATATGGTTTTGGACTCAGGTAAATACTGATTTTTCCGTATTTTCTTATGTGGATCGGACCTAGATTTATAATCGCAGTGTATTTACAAAGAAACTATCGCAGATTTGTCAGGGAAATTTCGGATATGCATCAGATTCAATCTGAACTGTCTTATCCACGACGTTCTCTACGACTATATCGTCCGTCTCGTGTTGACAGGTGCGGTTCTGCAGCGGAGAGTGTCAGGCAGCCTCGGCGCCGCTTCACCAGCTGGAGTGCGCCGCCCTGCCGCGCCTGCTGGCGCTGGACGTCGGGCCCATAGCGCTGCTGTCGCTGCGACTGGCGGCCGCCGCCGGTCCTCGGCAGCTTCGGCACGCCCGGCTGGCCGCCTGCAACAACAACGCTGTCAGCTCGCCGCTGGCCGCCGCGCACGAGCTGGTGGGACACGGAGACAGAAGGTCTGCCCCCGACCTCTTCCGCAGGACAGCCATGGCTGTGTGCCTGGCGAGGCTGCTGATGGACGGACCTCTGGGTCAAATGTCTGGTGGTTGTGTGAACGGTAATGAAGCGATGGGAATGCCGAGTGATCGCGCCGATTTCGGTCATCGGCTCAATGGGGAAGTGAAAGAGGAAAATGGGTCGGCGATGTCTCCTGCAGAAGTACATGCAGAGTTGGCGTGCGGCATTCTCCATTACCTGCAGTCTCTGCCATGTAATGCCCACGAGATCTCTGAGCATGTCGTCTCGGCGAGCTCCGCCGAGCTCCAAGAGATCGGTGCCAGCGTCTATCCCACAGTCAGCCTCATGAACCACTCGTGTGACCCTAACATCGTGCGTGTGAGCTACGGAACAGCGTGTGTTGTACGGGTCATTCGTCCAGTAAGAAAGGGCGAAGAGGTCTTGGACAACTACGGCTACCACTACGCCGTGCAAAAGCGACAGCAGAGGCAGGTGTCACTGAGCCGGCAGTATTTCTTCACGTGTCGCTGTCGGGCTTGCACTGAAGAATGGACCACACATGATCTTCTCTCCCCGAGGGAGTTCTTCAAGTGTGAGCAGTGTGATGCGTCACTCACCCAGTGCTACCACGGCAGAAGTTCAACGAAGGTCCGGGAGTACTCCAAGTCTAGAGGTATTTACTTGGAGGCGATTGACCGGTTAAAAAATAGGACTTCTTTGGCGCCTGCTCCGTTGGTGAAGCATTTGGAAATGCTGGACCGCCTGGTTCTCCGACCATCCAGAGAGTATAACGAGTGCCAGGAGGCCGTCAAGTTTCACTTTCTCTCTGACGGAAACAACGTTACAAGCACGGCGACTCCAACGGCAGAGAATGCTACAGAAAGTTGCACAGACTCGACTGATGGTGGCAATTGCATATTAAGAATTTATGGTGAAAACGTTGCCGTGAAATGTCAGTAATATCGCTTCTATGATCCTGATGTAGAACTAGATTTAGTCTGGACCCATGTTAGCCGCTTTGTGTTTGGGCTAATTCAGTCACATGCAGTGGCAATCCCAGATTTCACGGATACCCTGCAACATACGTTTGCACCTGCAGCGTTCAATACGAGTGCTCGCGATAGGAATCGATACACGGCTAGGTCAGCTTTGCATTCAGCCGTCACTGATGTAGATAACTGAATCAAATGGAACTATCTTGATACGAAACTTCTTAGTCACCCCATGCAGCGTGAAGAAACGCTGTGTGCAGGACAGATGTTTTGTTTATGTACAAATGATTAAAATACAGCTTTGTACGTCCATGGGATATATAGATCATTCATATTCAAAACAATGCTGACGGCAGTTTGGTACAAACACTTCACGTGAAACCACAACGGGGAATTTTCCCGAAAGTGCACCGAAATGCCATCGCTCGCAGGATTCGGTTGAAACCGAACCTTGCTGACTCCGCTCGTCTCAGATACCGGCACACATTGAGCAACAGGTAAATATGCCTCCAGGTACACACCAGTAGCTGAGAAAATTACTCAGGCACAAATACATTCACTGATAAGCACTCTCTCATTCCTGGCACGCATCGGGGCGCACGTTTGACTGTAGATACAAATCAACAAACTTACAAATACCCTAACGTGGTACAGAACAATTTACACTCCGACAGATCTTCTGTCGAGGTAATATCCAAGTTCAGGCTTTGTTCTTAACGACGAGTTTCACCACTAACAAAGCTTTCAGCGACACGATTTTAAGCACACTCAAATCTTCTCAAAAACAGATCGTGCCGCTAGGAACGTGCGCTTTGAAGTGTCCGACGCATGTAGGGATCGAGGAGACGTCTCAAGTACAAATTTAATACCCGCACTATTCACTTCAGCCACTGTGTCCTTAGCAGTCTTATCTCCTTTGTTTGTGTCATCCTCAATTGACTCAGCTCTATCTGGGTTAAAGAGAGTCAACTTTTCAGGAACAGTGACCGCTTCGCACGGTGTCTTAGTTTCGTTGTCGGAACGAGAAGAGCGAACCACAAGAGGGGCTTTCTCTTTTGCAAATGGCAATATACTGAACGACACGGGGAGGCTGGCTTTGGAGCTAGAGGCGGTCCATTCGCAGAGACGCTCTTGCTCTCTATCAGTAGGACGGGTTTCGGTGTCATGTACGCAGCAGCGCTGATACTTTCTAAAGGATTTGGAGCTGCATTGCCCGGTCGAAAGGTTGATATCTTTTGCGGGAGAGGAAACTTTGCCACCTTGGAACAGAGAGCTTTTGGCTCGGAGCTACGTACACTCATTGGATTGATGGGTACTAAAACCTTTTGTTTACTAATGGATGAATCTTTTGGAAGGGTTTTAGCGGAGCGTTTCTGCTGTATTTTGACAGTGTCAGTAGATTCCTTGCCTGTGCAAACCTCACGTTTCTCAGATTCGCACTGACCTCTCACCATTCGCTCTGCGGTATCAACCTTTGTTAAATCCGTGTCTGGGGATTCAGCTCGTTGATTCAGTTCTTTATTCAAATAACGGTTATCTTCCGTTTCGCCATTTTGGTCAACACCTTGAGGTACTGGAACAACAGGAGAGGTTTGATCCGTAGCAGGAGCAGACGCGTCCTCCTCTGATGTAACTACGTTCGATTCAGATGATTCGTTCTGGCGTAAAGATTGCTTACTGCTCTCCATCTCAAGAGAGGGGCTCTCAGCCTCCGATAGCAGCTGTTCTTGCGCGTTGGACACAGAGGACGTTGCCGCATGTGTGCTGACTGGTGCCTCTGTTGCACACACTGGGAGCTCAGGGATACTCGCAGTAGCCTCAGAGGGTGCTGCTTCCTTTTGCTCCTCCTCCTGCGGTCGCGAGGAATCCGTTTGTAAAAGTTCTTGCGGTGTTTGATTGGACACAGGTTTTTCTGTTCGGACTTCTGGCGCCAATGGAAACTCAGACGTAGGCTTCACTGACAAAAACTTTGTTTCCTGACTTCCTAAAGCCTTCTCTGAATCTGCATCCGTAACCTCATGGCTGGGATCTGTATTGGTTAAAGATTCTTCAGCTTCCACGTGTTTAAGGGGCTCTTCTCTGATAGTTTTCTTGGTTTCCGGTGGTTTGTGCACAGGCTTTGAAGGAGGTACGTTGCTGGCTACGGTGCAGTTTGAAGATCTTGAGCCTCCCAGTGCGTCTGACAGCTTCCAGAGATCGAAGCGGTCGGAGCTGATGATGAGCTCGGACAAAAGAGGCTGGTTGTAGTCGCAAAGAACGTCATCGTCTCCCAGATCATCCGAATCTGGCGGCCAACAGAAAGCTGTGTCAGGACATATTTGAAGAGCATTTCCAAGGACCTGAAGAACGGGCGCAAGGCAGACAACAATGGTATCTATAATTTTCTTCCGTTTGAAATATTAAAGCTAATATATATGTTTATTAATTTACAGTGTTTATTTTGGTATAGCATACCCGATTTTTATTTCCACAATCTAAATACACTTCAGCTACACTAGCTAAAGATCTAGATACACTTCATCCACAACCATCCTCCTGGTTTGTGACCTTGACCTCGGCTGACCTGGGGAGGTGAGCTCCAGGGCACGGGCCGCTGACAGTAGCCTGCGGCGATGACCTGGCTCGGTGATGCCCAGGTCAGTCAGCTGGTCCGACTGCAGACCGATGAAGTCTTCCACTTGGTCGAACCCGTGCAGACTGAATACGTACTGGTAGTCCTGTAGACAGATAAGCCGTGCGTTTAGCACAGTCCCCGCTTTTGTGTTCCTAGTGAGTCCAGCCAGTGTTTTGCCAGAGCGGCAGTAGGACAAAGTAAGAGCTACCTTCATTGTGAACATTTACCCTGGATGCATGAGCAGCTTCAGAACGCTCTTCTTACGTACCTCTGGCGGGGACGGACTTAATTTATGAATTACGGACTTGATTTATGATTGGTCATAATTTATGATGCAGATACAATGAAGTTGTGATTTGGTCGTAGGGCTCTATAACAAACAAATTTCCGTGCTTTACTACCAGATTGCTTGAAATTAACAGATAACGCTGTGGAATCATCAGCGATAACGTTCGTGAAATTGCGCCTTGATTGTCACCTTCCGCACCGCGTGTGAATATTGCACCAAGGTGTACATAAGTTTCGAACAGGCGCAGTGAGAAAAATACCATATCCAGCATACACGGCAGGGCAGAGCCGGACCGGGTGCTGACATTGAGTGCATTGTTCACAGACTTCAAGGCTGGGACCGAGCTGAGGGTCGGACCGGTGGCAAGGTTGATGAGCCAGCAGGGGTCAAACCTCAACAAACGAAGGGATGGTGCGGGTGTAAGGTTGGTGTTTGTGGCTTCGGGCCGGCGGCTGGGATGCTTTACCAGCCTCGTTTGACGCGAGTTTGGCGATAACAGGTACAAAAGTACCGTCCAAAAACATCAATCCTTATTGGATTATTGTTGATTATTTGACTTAAATCATTGGGATAAAACTAGGACGTGTTTAATGCATTAATTCAAAACATTGGACCGTTCTCTAGCGCCGTTTGTCCCTGGGAACTGGAGTTTAAGCTCACATAATTCACGCTGTGCACCTCTCTTCTGGATTCTGAGTTATTAGGGTCTAAACAACCTTTCATTTTCACCCTATTTTCAACACTTCTGAATGTTACCACTAAGCTAATTAGTAGGTAAAATGCAAACTCCTTCCTTGATCTTTGATTAACAAATCTGTTTTTAACTCGTGTCATGAAGAGAATTAGGGGTCAGTATATATATATATATAATATATATATATATATATATATATAAATATATAATATAATATATATATATATATATAACGATATATAAGTGATCTACAAGGCAAAAATGTTTTTAAAAATGGTACATAAGCCAATCAAACAAAGTCAAAGGGACCACTGAAAACCAAAAAACATTTAAGAACAAAAAGCAAAACCAGGAAACAAAATGTCTCACCAACCAAAAACAAAATATCCTCAACAAAAAGTAATAATATAAAAAAAAAAAGTCACATGGCCTAGATCACGAGAAAATATGTTCACGGCTCTAAGATGCACTCGGTTTCCGTTCGCTCTTAGATGCCATCATGCTTACCAAGAGGTTGAGCTGTCTCAGCAGTTCGGCCACGTTTGTGGGGCGCGCCCGGAGACTCGCCGCCTCTTCAGCGGCCTGTTCCACCTCCTCCAGCACCTCCACGTTGATGAACTTGAAGGTGCCGACCCTGCCGAACAGCGCTCCCCGCCATAGGCCGCTGGGGCTCATGCTGATGACGTCGATGATGTCGCCACAGCGGAAGGGCAGGGCGTCCCGATCATAGGGACTGGGTAGGTAGTCTACCGTGGCGCGCGCGCGACACAGCCGAGGGCCGCGGTAGGGTCTGCTGTCGGAGGACTCGTCGGAGGATGCTGAAGAGTCGGAGAGAAGAGAGCCACGGTCTGTCTGACGGTAGCCAGGACTTCCGCCTGCGGGGAAAGAATTGACAGACCTGTGTAAGATTTGATACAAAGTCCGTTGTGTGAGTAAGATTAGATGAACGCTTAGCCTCGCATGGTAATGGAGCTTTATTTATCACTTTTACCGCTAGGAGTGCACTTCCTCGAGTTGCTGCCCGGCATTAAATCACCTATCAATTTTCTCACGCTTAACGGTGACGGAAGTCTACAGAGCTCAGGCGATAAGTACCTGCTATGGAATGCGCTGCGCCGGTAGCGCCTCTGGCGGGCGTCCATCGAACCCGACGTTCCACCGGCGACAGTTCCGGTGTCGTCAGGCGCTTGCAGAGTAGCCGGAGGCCGCCCGCTATGGAGGACATACGCCGTCGCGACCGCTGCTGGCCCTGGAGAGGAAGTGTGTTCTCAACAGCTGAGGTCTGTCAAATAGTTGTGTTTTACATCCGATGCCACAGCTTCCGCTTTGGCTCAATTATCCAGAGGTCGATCTACTGTTATGCGCCGTGATGTGATCGCTTCCTTCCATAATTATCGGAAGTAGTTTTTCAAGCTACAAAGTATTGGAAGTAGCTTGCCGTCCATGTGTATAGGAATGAATAAAAGGGCTAATGGAACGCAAAACACCAATTGGAGATACCATTATTGGACTCCATATGTCAGCACCGGTTGGCCTATTTGATGCACCAGCTTTGGTTTACGAATCACTATCATTTAGGTTATAAGGCGCCGGAGGGGGAGGGAGTAAGTCCCAATAATCCTTCCCCTAAGTATTGGTACTCGTTCGAGATGGCAACGTTCCCATCAATGATAAGGTGCAGGCGTCAAATGATTAGTGTTGCCAGATTTACTTTTGCATACTAAGGCTACTATGGTAACAGAGGAAGGGCTCTAGAAACAGAGGAGGGGCTCTAGTAACAGAGGAGGGGCCAGTAAGAGGAGGGGCCAGTAACAGAGGAGGGCTCTAGTAACAGAGGAGGGGCCAGTAACAGAGGAAGGGCTCTAGTAACAGAGGAGGTTCGACTTCTGACTACAGCTTGCGAAGGATCCCGAGGCGAGCTCATGAGATATTTTTGTGCCCATTAGTTGGTGAAGCTGGTGTAAAAGAAACAGGTTGAAATGGTACAAGGTAATAATACGACTGATATCTGACATAAGCAAAAAATCTTATTCTTACTGAAATGAAACATTATTTGGCGTTTGTGGTTGTAACTAAATCTCAAAACATAAGAAAACATTTCTTTGGGCTTAAGCATAACTATGCTTAATGAAATAAAATATACATTTTGAAAGATATGTTGTTCACGTGAGAACTCAAGCTTGATTAAACAATCACAACACTGAAAATAGTTTGCATGACGCTGAACTTGGTTTCAAAAGTGTGATTCATCATCATTATCGTTATCATCATCCGCTGTAAGGGCCATTTTCTCAAGACTCCACAATCAGCACATGACATGTGTTTGTAGGACGCCAACGATCCTGCATTTTATCGGAACATCAAATCCTGCAAATAATCAGCGAGGTTGTACTTCATCATCTAGTTGGAGCCTACGAAAAGACACGGAACAACCCAACAACATTACAGGACAATTGAATTGTGTTTATTCCAATGTTTCTTATTCCATATATTTCAATGGAGTTCCCATTCAGATCACCTAGTCTCACGTTTATATTCATAATATCATAAGAATGCGAGGCACATATTATGCCCTGCACAATATGATCTACTCACAAGGTCATAAAATGTGTTTTTTTTATAAAATGGTACATTAAGCCTATGATCAAACAAAGTCAAAGGGAGTGGACCACTTTGTGGAAATCCTAAAAAGAACATTTTAAGAACAAGAAAGGTCTGAAAACCAGGAAACAAAAATGTTCACACTTCCATACGCTAAAAACAGAAATATCTCCTCTTTTTTAACAATATGTAACGTCATCAAAAAAGCACTGTAAATAATCAGTGAAATGCCAAACGTTGATCGGCTATTGGGAAAATTTCGGCCCAATGACTCTCTGAACTGGACGACCACTCGCCTTCAGTTTTTGGTCGACAGGCAGTTGCATGCTGGTTCACTCGCTGGCATGGAATTTTAGCGAGTAGGCGAGACGTAGGACTTACCACCAACCAGATTTATGCAGCCATTTGGAAGATATTCCTTCAGGGTTTGAAATAAGCCAATAAGCCCCTTTACTTTGAACTTTAAAGCTGGCGGAAATTTTATACCGAGAGCTTTAGGTGAAATCAAATATGCAGATAGTGGTCTCTCAACACGCTCTACAAAACTGCTCTCTCAGTTCAAAACCCATGATAAAAGTGGGACACTGCCTTTAAGGTACTTATGATAAAAGTAATCAACAAGGGACACATGTATTTTACGGGAGAAATAAACACAGTGTACTAATTCAATAACAACTAGAAAACGTATAACGTTTAGAAAACACCTTCATATTGTATACCTTATAGGTACATATATACATACACACATACATATACATAAATATACAATAGAGGGCGCCCTAGAAAGAAAAAGGCGGTTTTCTTCAGAAATGATGGTCTTCGGAAATAATGCAACTTGACCATGCTCTAATGAACCGTCTATTAACTACGTAATGCATATTTTAATATTTTTGAACCTTCCCCATCTAACGCTTTTTGATGCCTCCGTGTAACGCTTGATATCGCTGTTACTGACTACCCCGTCCCAGTCACGTGGCGTCACGTAACTTATAGACGGCCCCTAAATCGAGGCTCTGTTTGGAATCCTTTTGCCATACAAACAAGACTGGCGGCAAAAGAGAGAGAGAGCAATTTTACTTTGAGACGGTATATCCTATTAAAACGCAGAGGAGGCTAAAATGCTACTTTCTCATAAATGTTGTCCAATCTCTTACCCGTATGGCTGTTGGAGTCAGATCTCAATAAAGTCGTCAAGGGACTTGTCACAGAGACCCCAAACCCACCAGCCGAACGAGCAACTCCCACAATGCAGGATAAATTTAGAAGCCAAAGTTTAACGTCCCACAAAGCACAGGGACGCCTGCCCCGCTCAGGTCACCCTCTCATCAGTCAGTTGCCAGCCTACCTACGTCGGGTAAATATTGAGCGCCGATGCGCACCAGGGGAACCGATCCCAAGCCTATAGATGCACTGCCACTGCATGTTCCTGAGCAGAGCGCCGGAGCCCAACGTTTTATCAACTGAGCTACCGGGGCGGCTTTTAAACCTTCAAACCAGGACTTTAAAACCAGAAAAACACTAACTCCAAGCATAGTTCGTAGCAGCATTCACAAGTTTCTAGAAAAGAAAACCTCTCAAATCTCAACAGCCACAACTGTGGAAGAAAACTCAGAACAAAGAGTGAAGATGCAGCTGCGGGACCCAGAGCCCAGCACCGTCCGCCCCAGTCACCCCAGCGCCTGAGCCAGGAGTGAACCAAAGTACGGCTCAGCGTTTGGCGCGTGAGATTTCTTATCTCATTCCTTACTAGGTATCTGTACACCGAAATCTCAGAGCACTCGACTGTGCCGTCGCACTAAGTCAGTGCCTGGTTTATTTGAAAGCGTGCGTCACCAGCCAGCTTTTTGCCCAAAGTGCGGTGTGGTGACAAGACGCACTTTCATCTGAATGGGCACATGAGCGGTCAGGACATCTCCCCGAACTGAAGCAAGCCGACACAGCAGCCGTTATGGGACACGCGCAACGTGAGCAAAAGCGACAGAATGAGACACCAACCGCATGACAGAAGTGCCTGGTGTAAATGGAGCCCATATGAAGCACTTGCAGTCTATCGTGAATATTAGATAGAGGGAAAGCAAAAATCGGCTCAGATAGAAATCAGCTGTATGGCTTCGAGGCAACTGCTGACATGGTGAAAAATATACGATTCAAGAACTATTTTCATCAGCCTGTTTATCCGGGACACTCGATAAAAAGAAGTGGTAAATACAGCTAATGTCAACAACCATGACTGCAGGCCGCATGCGCTTCAGTTCCAGCAGTGGTGGCATGATCACACTTTTTTTGGAGACTGATAGCTGTTCCACACATCAAGTAAATTTTTGTGTAGAAACAAAGGTCGCTATACTAATTCTTCAGCCCATGTTTTTATATCAAAAGGAAAAGCGTATATGTGCAGAAAAACTGGCTCTACAACCAGCACGACCCGACAGACAAATGAATGTGATATCTCTTACTGACATCTCTTTTTTATAGCAGCACCTCAAAGTCTTCCCACAGTCAGCTGACCTTGTAAAATAATAGCATGGTGAACAGTGTCTAATTTCAGTAAGCTGTCAGCTTCTCCCACAAAGCACAAATGGACGGGAGACGCCCTGGAGCGTGCAGATAAAGAGCTTGTGACCAGAGTCATCATTATCTCTTAATAGCTTCGCCTGGTCATCGGCCCACGGCGGCCAGGAGCCATGTTGACGACTAGTTTTCTCCTATCCGGATCTGGTGTTATCTTCTGACTCACTCAACCTTCAGCCTTTTCAGAATCGACCTCTACGCATACCGGGCGCCGGCCGCCGCGTTCGCCGAGACCCAATGACGAACCAAGGTTGGCGGTCTCGCGCATACTCGCGATGCGCCTTACGCATCACTGCACTGTAAAACTGCGGTCACCCGCACTCGCAAATATCGGCGATCCATTTACCGCACAATGCCTCGTTTGTGTGGTATTTCCACGAAATCGCATGTCCCAACACTTCCAAGCGTTTGTCTTCGTGTGAGACACGCCGCGCGCAGATAATAAAATTGAAAGACTGTATAATAATACCGAGCTTTTTTAATTGGTACTTGCACAAATGGGTGAAAAATCCCGGTTTAGGATTCTTCAGAAAAGTGTAAGCTTTTCACGGGCTTTCCTTGAAACAAACAAACTGAAAAGTAAGATAATAAATAAATATACCGTGAGCAGATGTCGTCACATCAATGCATTTTTCGCTTTTCCATTGACCGTATACATATCCAGTCGAATAAGCAAGAGCAAAGTATTTCACTGGACCAGCAGTGACTGCTTCGCTCATTCTCATAACAAAGTGCTAGGACAAGTAGAGGGTGGCAAAAAAACATATAAACGCAAGCCTGCATTAAAAAGAACATCCCAAGACTAGCAATGTTTGCAAACAAGAGAGACGCAATCGCTGTGCTCTCTAACCTAGCATTTCGTTTAGTTGACAGATGAGTTGACAATTCCGTTGCAGCGAGTAAATGAGTAACGCAGATCAAATAAAAATACTGTCATCTTAAATTTGTATTTCACAGCTGACCAGAACACCACACCAGCCTTGAAATGTGCTATACATGTTTCGTATTTCATCTCGGGCGAATACTGGGGGGGGCAAAGGCAGATAAGTTCCCCTTCCTAGAATTGAGCATTCTTCGCTCCCTGAAAAGCAATCGGTGTACATGAAACGTCACCTCCCACCGCTCCCCCCTCATGAGGCGAATGGTGACGGCCCCTCGCTGCGATTCGGTGCCTCGTGCTTGGTCAGGTGGGCAACCAGCGGTGCACGTTCGGACGAGCAGGTGCCTCCTCCCGGCCAATTATCCTCTTGATTGGAAATCCTGCACAGCCTTATGATTTATATTTCTATATTTCATAAGTGTCACCACCGGCAGAAAAGACCTAGTCAGTCTTCAACTTGCAGCTGACACGGAGCTTCTTCTCTAGAACCAAAAACTGATCGCATTTGGGCTCAATATGTTGCCTTTTGCTCTTGCTGGGTGCAAGATTTCCGATTTCTTCCCAGTGTGACTGACGTCTGGTAACTTTTGGTAAAAAATTAGGGGGGACAGGCGCCCGGCCCACACCTAGTCGCCCCCTGTTCTGACGCTTATGCTATGCATTTAATTGCGCAAAGATTTGCCAAGTCGTCAAATACAGAGATGGACACTACAATCACGCAGATTGATCAATGAAATGTAATCAAACTAGCGAGAGCTCCTTCTGCTATACCAAGCTACCTAGATGTTGACCGAAAAAGCAGGAGATCCGTTTACTGAGATTCTGACGGGGTGTCCATCGGTCTGGGCTTTTCCCCTTTTTCCGATCGTTAAAGCTGAGTTCGTTGGAGAAGAGCTATTTTTACTACCATAACGTTGATCGTGCATGTCAGTGACATTCAACCAGAAATGAGTTGAAATGAATCCATATATTTTGATCACTGAATTTCTTTATTGTTCGACGACCAAATTCTTTATTGCGTAAGAGGCCATATGCTTAGATGCGAAAGCGCCCTATAAACCCAAACACTACACGTAAGATCCAAGATTAGAATTTACATGTAGTTACAATTTGTATTTTACCGAGAGTTCGATCAATGAAAGTTCATAATTGAATGTCTCCCCAAATGTCTCTGAAAGTTCATGAATGTCTCAGAAGAGATAGTCTTAGTTTAGTTCGTGAAGAAACATGGCCTTTGACTGGAGATGGATCAAAACGTCCACTTCAGTATTTAATAAATATATCCACAATCGGTATTGGTATTTCGGAATTGAATCTTCACCGCCAGGCGGCATAATGAGGGCAAAGGAATTCGAACCACTGTTAAAATACACGCCCTAGATTGGGATAAGGATCGGAGAGGAGAGGCATGGGAAAGCACATAAGCATGAATACATGTGGATAGGCTCGCCATAAAAGCCGCGATCCATCCGATAAATGAGATATTGTAATAGGAAGGAGACCATCCCGGATTAAACAAGAAGTTTGCCGGATGCTAACGAGAACTGTGAAAATTATCGATTTTTCTGTTAAGGATCAGATACCTTCACAAATACCTTAAATACCGTGGGGACCGACGGGCAGCACAGAAGCACAATCTTAAGCATAATTCGACGTGTTTTTGCGGGATTTTAAGATAAACGATGGAAAGCACATTGTCTGCAGTGGTTCAAGAATATAGGGTAAATACACCCCATGTTCAATAATGGGGGTATTATATGATTTTCTTCTCAGTTAAATCATCGACAAAACACAAAATGATATAAAGAAAGCACGGCCCTTGAGAACTCCAAAGATTTACCATGATTTCTTTATTACGGACGAGGAATCATTATTTCTGCAATCATAGAACACTTTGTGCCAATACTATTGTAAACACGTTGCGATAAAAACTGTCTACAATGATGAGGAATGTTGAAATTACCTGTGAACACCCTCTTCTATATAAAAATGATGGAGTAAATTGACAGGGTTCCTTTCATTAGCTATGGACGTGGATCTTCTCTAGAATAAAAACATAAAACAAAAAGCAGATGGAAAAAACATTAGAAACACCCACTACGCTATGTCAAAATGTCAACGGTATCATCAACAATAAGTAAAAACGAACTAGACTTGCGATACTTTCCCATGACAGCTTTTACCCATAATCAGGACACGAATATAGTTTTAGCGCCAATCGGCATGCGATATAACTCCAACCAGCATGAACAATGCTGGGTGACCGTGAATTTAGTCATTTCTCTTCCTCTTATCAGGAGTTCAAACGCAATACAGAAGAGACATTACAATATAAAATACAAATTATTTCTAAGCGCCCACAGCACGGGACCTTCAGCATTTCTAAATCATTTTTGTTCGAGTTTTTGGCGCCAGAAAATGATGGATGCGTCATGGATTTCATCACAGCCTGACGGTCAGTGCCATCTTGAATGACGTGGGCCTCTGCAGCATGCACAGTTTCCGCATGAGGCGGATGCTGGTTTCCTGATCAGAGGGTGGTTTCCTGTAACGGTGGCTGCAGTACCGCCAGTGCAGAGCTTGAACAAAAGAACTTACGGGAAAACTCATAGCGCATGTGGCTGGCTTAGTAAACTAGGAGATAAGCTCCTCTAAAGAAGAGATTTTCACATGGCTCAGATATTCTTACCAAGCTACCAAAATCAAATTATCCGCACGACCAAGAGGCGAACAAACAAGAACCTAACTAAGCCCTGTCAAGGTATCTGGTTAGTCTTATCTAAAAATGAAAGCGACACGGGCTTACTCGCCATTTCTATCAAAGAACTCAGAACAAATTTCTGGAGATTGAGAACTGACATTTAGCATTGACCCAATCTTAGCGCGCACGGGGACTGGGGACAGTTACCCACCCTCCAAAGATTAGTCACAGAGTCAAAAATGACGGCGCGCAGCCCCGCCGTACTCTGTATACCTGTAACCTGGTCTTTATGCAGCTTCTGATAAAATTGCAGGTTCGTGTCAACTCAAGTCAGCTCATGAGTCAAAGTCAAGTGGCCTAACCTAAACAACTGTTTAGGGGTGAAGCAGTAAGGACACAATACATTTATCGATAAATTACATATAGATAGATATAAATATATCCAGATCACATGATAAGGTCACTGAGTCAAATAACTCAAAGAAACGGATTTCTTTTTACAGCAAAATATCTGTATTGTCTTTCAAGCATCGAGAACCATGTCTCATGTACATATGTTATTCTAAGTTAAGTGCATTTGCTGCCAAGGTACTATACGTCTCAGAATTGTAAGACCAGATCAAAATTCAGCGTAAGATCGTTGTTAGCGTCTTGGAAAATGTATATAGAGACTCAGTTGACATCCTCTTAAATGAATCGTGTGCTCTGTAGGAACAACTTTTGATCAGTTATAGCGGACTTGGTCTTCAAATACTCGGGTTAAGCAGTTGTTGGCTATTTGTTTGCTATATTTCTGCACTTAAGATTTCTGCGTCGACTAAAAGCGAGGAAAAAACATGGTATGCTTGTACACATCTTTCACGGGGAAGTTGTCCACGTTGAAATTTAAAAAAGCTTCATACTTGCTTCTCGCCAACTTTTCGGTTGACTTCGGTCAACTTTTGGGCCGGTTTTGACTTTTTTGGATCTATCTCATATCAGCTTGAAGTATATCATTGATCACCCACATTCAGCTGATGTGATTTATGGGTTAGCATTCCAGGCGCAAAGAGGGATCAGGAATTTTTAAGAGATTGAAACGATCAAATTTGTGGGTAAATTTTATTGAATGAAAGCCGGTTCTGACGTTGGTTTCGGGAGGAGTTTGCAATAACAGACACGGCTCCCCAGTCATATGTCATACAGCTTAGTCATACTACTTCCACTTTCCCTTTTTAGCATCAAAAACAACACCTGGATAAATTTACCTGTTAATCACGTGCAAACAATAGGTACATACCTTCTGCAGCGGCCGCCCGGCGTCACAGTCGTCATGGCTTCTTTTGTCTTCGGCAAAAGTGAAGAGCAGTTCGTCCGACAGGTCCTGCAAGTTAACAAGACAGTTACTGCGTGGCACTGTGTACAGGGATTATCTGGATGGGCATCGGGGGCAAGGCTTGGAACAGGGAGACGGAGACGTGTCCCCCTTCACTTTTTATCAGATATTTTTTCGACTGTAACAAAATTGGGAACACAATAATAGCTTCAGGGTGACTAGGCGCAGAACGTCACGATGAGTAACAAAATGGAATGTGCTTGTTTTGTTTTAGGAATGGTAATTTGCTGTCAGGGAGGAGCAAACAGCTTAATAGAACTTAACCCACAACCTCCGTCCCCCCCACTTTTTGGCCGCTGGTGACGCCACTGATTATCTGTACTGGCTGTCGGACTGAGCGGGAGCCCGCTGCTCGACGGGACAACCCGCTTAACTGCTGGACAGGAAACAGCGACCAGATTAATTGTGCAGGATGATATCCTTGGCACATATCTCTGAATACAGGCATGATACTGTCATAGGATGGGGGCCTACAAGCCGACCTGTGGTCTTCAATGTCAGGTTAGTGCGTTTGAACAAAAATGCGCCATGCGGTAAGGTATTATAAAATACTGGTTACAGTGTCCGGGAAAAAATACAAATCCAAAAGCTATGATCAGCGATACTAGTGATAAAATTCCAGCTTCTGGCACAGAGAAGTCCTAGTTTTTGACGGTTTTCAAATTGCAAATCGGCTCATACCAGACTCGTTGCAACTGTGAATGAGTGAATGCAGAGGCAAAAAAACTGCCAACTCGCCAGCAATGGTGATGACAAAGGTAGATCAAGTCGGTAACAAAATCTGCAGCATTGCACAAACCTCAGCGTGGGAAGCTCTTTCTGTCAATACGCTATTTAAGATTTAAAAGAAATCACAGGGTCTGGCAAATAATCCCCTTTGGTGACAACGCTTAACCCTCGCCCCGGTGGAGGGTGTTTGAACACCCCCTCGGGTTTTTCCGGCGGCACGAAAAAACGGCGGCGCTTCGCGCCGCCACACTTGGTACAACTTATCCTTGATTAATTCCACAACCTTCACCAAAATTTTAAGGTTGGGTCATCACCAGTGTTTACTTCAGGTCAGGTTACCAGTGCAGGTCAAGTGACCTCACCTTAAAAAAAATGTTTAAGGTGGCATAAGTACAAAATTAATGAATCTATTGAATTAAAACTAATGCCACATGATGGGCCCACTGAGTACTACAACATATGTTCTGGGATTTTTCATATCGATGACCTAAGGTCGAGTACGGACCATGACCTCTTCATTGGGTATACATGGGAAAAACAGAAATTGGGCTGTATTTGTGTAGATACAGCTGAGAATACTGTATTCTCCAAATTGTAGCATTCTGGGCCCCTTTCTACATTCATCTTGCAATTTTTGAACTATGACCTCTGAGAGGTCATCTGGGGCTACTTAAGCAGTTTTCAGACTTGGGTCAATATTTTGCATGAAATGATAATACAGCTTTTATTTTGATATCATTGCGTTCGGAATGCTATTGCAAGTCGATTGATAGGCATATTGAATATGCTAGGTTAAAAAGTGACCTTGACCTGACCTGAAATCAGGTCATTTTTTAGTTTTAACCTAGTATGGTAGAAGTATGGTCATATTATGCCTCATTCGATTCGTCGTGACAAGATGAAGCGAATAGTGCCTAAAAAGTATTTCTAACTCAACTCTGTCAGACGCTAGAGCCCAAAAATTATACTCAAAATCCCACTTTCTTTGACCTGTCCTGACCTCGCTATTGACCTGATCCAAAAAGTGACTGATATAGTTTCTTCATGACTTTTTGTATGAGCTATCCACCAGTGTTAGCATTTTTCACTATCCCGCATAGGGGCCGAGTTCAAGGGGGTATTCAAACACCCCCTCACCAGGGTGAAGGTGGCTCGGAGGCCTACCGGGGCGCGGGCTAATGTTTTTCGTTCCAAAAGTTTGACTTGAATTTCTGTTGGTGACACTCGACACTTTTTCTGACCTCTGAGTAAATGTTTGCATTATTTTAAAGGCAGACTCAGTTTGCACTCAACAATGACAACCAGTGTGTCACATCTTCATTGCAGTCTGCACGTAGCTTCAGGTGTATTTTTATGTCTTTGACCATCAAAAGGTGGAACAAAACATGTGGGTCTTTGCACATTAATTTTCCTATAAAACATTTTAACTGATCTTAATGGTTGATATTTTGGGGTCACAAAAGTTGCGCGGAGGCGACACAGTAATCCAAAAGGTAGTTTCGGAGCTGTTGCGCCAGTTTGAAAGAACATAGTAAAGAATATAATCAATTGCGATATCGATTCGCCAAAGAGTGCTCCCAGCAGCCCAATGATCTGCGATGGGTTTAGTCGACAGAAAATGAAGCTGAAAAAATCGAGTCATTTGCATTATTTTTTAACTCTCACAACAAATCTTTATTGACATAGTTTGACACTTTGATGACCAAACTGATAAAAATTCACTAAAAAAAAAGAGTCCCATTTGGGTTCAAAATGACTACCTCTGGAGAAGAAAACGCACCCCTTTTAAGCGTAAAATGACAGCTCTCAGCTGTGGTATGGGTAATTCCATTTTCAGAGTAACTAGAGCATATTCTTCTGCTGTTCAACTTCTGCGGATGATCCAGTACCATGGGTACCGGAACTCCACTAATAATAGTAGTAAGGAGTGGAGTAACCTTACTACCTACGGAGTAGTGTCAAATTGACTCCCTTTTATATCAAATTTATTACTACCGCCTGGAGTAACGGAACATATTTGCACCAACATGGGACGGTATCATGCAGGCTTTCAGCGGGCGAAGCTATTTTAAGCGACGCTAGGCAACACGTTACGTAATAGATTAATTATTGGAGGAAATACTCATAACGTCCCTCGGCCTTGAACCCGACTCGGCCACGTCGCAGCCAGCTGTGCTGACCACTGCACCATTGCCATCCGTGTCCAGGATTCCCTACCCCTACTGGAGTTCTAAAAAATCCTGAACCTAGAGTTAAATTTGCTGCTATTTTTAGGTTCGCACACTTCAGCTTAAAAAGTCCCGAATATGGCGTATGGGGACGACATCAAATGATTAATTACTCCTATAAGGAGGCCTACTGGAAATGTTTTGAAACGAAATAGTACTATGAATCTGGATTGAAAATTCAACACTCTTCTCCATAAAAAACATCATTTGAATGCTCATATTTTGTCTTTCATTATGCCACTTTTCGGTGCAACAGTCCTTAGACTTTACCCGCAGTAAACTTTTTCTCAGTGCAGCTATCGTTATCGCAGTCACGCTATCAAGGTTCACGTTTCGGCCAATCGATCACGATAACGACAACCCGTTATCAGATTTTCCATATCCCTTTACTTGACAATTTTTCGCACGTATTCCACATACACGTAGAAAAGCAATTTGAACGGGAATAAAACGCACTTCAAATGGTCACTGACTGGGCATATTTTTAACAAACAATGAAGCCCTGAAGTTATCTTCATATCAACCAAGTGCCCTGGCGACAGCTGAAATTTGTGTTCCACGCTAGTACCATGGCGTTTTCACAAAGTGAGAGATGGTTGTCTTCCGCATGTTCCTTGTACAAGTTCACAATGAATACGTTTTTGATTAGATCCCAAGGGAAAAAGAAATGACGTTCCTGTGTAGGAGTACCGAAATAAAGGAGCCACGAGAGGAGTTTTTTCGGTGTGTTGGACAATCTTTCACCCGCTGAGTACCGTCCTAAATCCTGCGCGGTCCTCAACAAGGTAACAAAGAGGCTCGAGTCGTGTTCTTCCTGAGCGATCCCCAATTAAGATGTCGTGGAAATGAGCCTCAGTATGCGTTATCGGCTGGCTCTATCAGTTCAATTCCCATCATAAGGGTGCCACATTTCCTTAAAGTTCTATCCAAGGCCATCGTTCTAAGCTGACCTGCATAAAGTCAGAGGCAAACAAACTACCAGAACACTTGGATAAGGCTTGGCAGCGTAGTATTACATGTGTCTGGATACTAAAGCTTGAGAAGATCGCATTATTTTGGGATTTTTCTATTAAATGACTGAATTTTGTCAGTCCAAGGCGCCTGCTTGGTCATCTATGACCAATGTCTCTGATAGGTGAAAAATTGATAACGTAGAAGTTGTCTATCTTGTCAATACCATTAGGGAGTAGACGTGAAATCGAGTTAAACAAATCCAGATATGCAATTAACAAACAAAAAGACGCTTGGCATATTATCGCAGAACTTTCTCTAGTGCATACATTTCCCCGCTGTGCTCCTGGCTATCTTTAACCCCTACAAAGCACACCAATTTTCTCTCTCGATCACACTAGGCCAATTGGTCGAGCCCAATCAAAGCTACCAGCAGCGCGGGGTCATTCTGACGTGGAGACGCGGCGCCCCTTCCCTCCGCCGAGTC
The DNA here is from genome assembly GCA_034440635.1 of Lepas anatifera. Lineage (NCBI taxonomy): Eukaryota > Metazoa > Arthropoda > Thecostraca > Lepadidae > Lepas > Lepas anatifera. The sequence continues at coordinate 771,789 of JAOTON010000065.1, read as the reverse complement.
TCCTGACAGCCCTCGATGGGGTACCGCAGGGCCGCTCCGCGTCTAACGGGCGCTGGCGATAGGCACGACCAGGCTGGCCTTGATGTCATGTGGTGCTGGCGGGGGGGGGGCGGGGGTGAGATTCGGGGTGGGCCGGGACAGCCCAGGTAGCAGTGGCGGTCACGAGGCACTTGAGAGCCGTGACGCCGCGAAACCAACGACTGGACGCCTGGCAGTTGTTTCTAGGGAGTTTTGAGAATGGAGTTAAATCGGTGAAGTTATTTGTTTTGTCGCGGATGATACGATATTTCACTACGTTTTTACTGCTTATGAAAATAGTATTTCTTGCGCCAGTTACCTCATATAGGTCTTTAATAAAAAATAAATACTAAAAGATATCGGCACGCAGCCCACGTGCTTTAAATGCATGCAATAAAGGAATACACAGATACATAAATGTATGAGCTCTGTAACACACAGTTTTGAAGAGAGGATTTCAAATGAATTCTAAAGATTTTAGAATTTTGCTGAGCTCCTGAATCAATTTTTAATGCTGGAACTCCTGTTTCAACATTAGTATTCCTCCTCTGGTGGGGCCTCAAAATAAAATATTGGAGGGACGCCTGTTTTTTATCGTCCAATGATTACTTGGAAAAGCTCTACATGGTCTATTCTGACTCTCAACATAAGAGGGATTACAATATTGAAGATATAAGTGATTACACTGGATAATTTTTATGCTGAGGTAAAACACAAGTGCAGTTTACACTGTAACTTAAAGGGCAAGGCACAGCCAGGTACGTGTGCTGGCGATTCCTGGGATTGAGTGTTTGGGGCAAAAGGTAAGATAGGATTACAGCGCAAAAAAACTAGATTTTATCTGACAATAATCTTGCTCCCCGATAGCTTAGTTGGTAGAGCATTGAGCTCCGGCCCGCTCAGAACACCGTGCAGCGGCAGTGCACTGATGAAAGCAAGATATCAATTCCCTGAGACGTTCCGGAGCTCAATATTTTCTCGACGTAGGTTGGCTGGCAACTTAATGGTGAGAGGGGTGGCCTGAGCGGGGCGGCCGTGCCTGTGCTTTGTGGCACGTTAAACTTTGGCATCCCAATTAACCTGTCATTGCAGGAATTACTCGTTTGGATGGTGGGCCGGATTTTCTGAGAAAGTCTACTGATGACTTTGATCCTGTGAGGCTTTGATCCCAGAGGCCGAGGATGCAACAGCTCGCACATTATTTATAATTATTTATAAACAGCCTGTGTTCTTAAAAATGCAAAACTTAATGTTGCATCAAGACCCCGCTGGATTTTGTGTTTTTATAGAACGCAAGTTGTCAAAAAGAAGCAACAATTTTTCAAGCTTTAGCCCTATCTTACCACCTGTCCACAAAAGTTTTTCCCTGGCATCGCCAGCACATGTGCCGCACTTTGCCGTGCCTTATAAATTGCCGCGTCAACTGCACTAGTCTCAATGTGCATCGCCGAGCCCCTCCCCCAAAACGATCTGATTTGCAGTAGCTTTAAAAATGAAATGAACCAGGTCAGCTAGACTCTCTCCAAGAAACAGAAGCTCACATTCTCAATCGAGAACTCCCTGAACACAATGTTGATTTTAACACTTTGTTGCCATGGAGATCTAACGACGCAAGTCTCCAAGCTTCCTCATTAGCTTAACATTGAGTGCTTCTCTGAGCCCCACGAGATCTAACACCATGGAAACAAGATAACGATTCCTCATGCAACGAGAGACCTCTGTAGTCGAATGCGGCGTCAGTGAGTGAAGAATCGCGTGACAAGACATCAGGTACGGTCCTCCACAGGTGTCGACAGAGTCGACAGAGAGCAGCAAACCGGCTCCGGCATTTTTTTATTTTAATAACTTCTTTAAAACTGAATCTTGTGCTGAAAACGACCATCTAACATTGACAAACAAGAATAAAACACAGTGTTGAACTCTGGAAGCTACCTGACAAACTTTTCCCTGAAGTAGACGTCGGCACCAACACTGAATCGGCCCCGACCCCGAGCCCATCCCAGGTTATTTTTCTATCACATAACATATGTGAACATATATTTGTTTCGCATACTAACTGTAGCATATATACACATATATGTGTGTGTAAACTTAAGGAGCAAATATATAAATGTGTTGCGAACCTTTCTCTAGACTAGCACACCCGTATTTCATAAAAAACTCCCGGGACTGTTTTTCAGTTAGACAATCACCCAGAGTCGGCCTCGGAGTCGATAAAGGTACTCCGCAGTCTCATCCTGAGAAACTTTCCACATGTAACACTGCTGGGTCTGTCCGCACCGCTGAACGCTTAACGTAGATGTTTTGTCGCCCACTCTGGCGCCACACGAAGCCGCCGGACCGGCCGCCACCAGACACCAGGAAATTACCTTCATGAACCTTTTGTTTCGGACCCGGCCAGCGTGCTGCCATCCCCGAGCGGGCTAAGCATCAATCGATCAAGTCTGCCGATAAGTGTATGGTACTGGTGCCTCTGTCATTGCCGATTGACCACATTCACTACTTCACTACCTAAACGCCAAATGAAAAATGGATAACTGAATGCTTGCACGTAACTATGGTTTTCCCAAATGAAAATGTGTGTGTATGTTGCTGCTCACGCAAGTCTAGCCAAGGACATGTTTTGGATGCAGAATTTGTTCCTTCTGGAAAGGTGCTACATACTTACGATTACTGCACGCAATGAGGCTGTATCCTCAAAGTAAAGCCTTGTCCTGGCGTATCTAAACCTTTACCCAGCAACTTTTACCCTAAACCAAGTTCAAAAATGAAGTGAAGATTAGTCAAGCTAGGCATCCTTGGGGAAGTCATCAATCTATATATAGTAGCTCTACCTTACACTTCCAACTAAATCGGCTTCTAGCTGACATCTTACAAGTTTTATCGTAGCATGAAAAGGCAATATGTCGAATTCTGTAAATATCGATTGCCGTCTCTGTGATGTTTGTTGGTTTTCCCTATGAACAGTTGCGATATAACGGTCACTTAAAGTCCTTTCTAAGCTAACGTTCCTAACGTAGGACTCCTGACTTCTGGTGCAGGAGCCAGCGAAAAGGACATAACTATCATGCTAAATTTACAATGTTTACAAATTTTGGCAACTCCTTGGTTACTCAAGCTGAAAAGCAGCACTTCTAGCAAAAAAATAAATTAAAACCCTCATATATACATTTTAACGTTCAGCACCGGACCTGAACAGCTCCTGACCTGGGAAGACCGGGCTGAGTCACTGGCTGTTGTGCTGTCGGGGCGCTGGGCCCGGCAGAGTATGGTACGTTCAGAGTGTCGTAACGGGGTCGACCGTGGCCGCCGTGCGGTGACATAGGCACTATCCGTGCATCCGGCTCTCTCGCGGCGCTCAGCAACGCGACTTAGCCGGCTGAAGCGAGAGCTCCTGCTGCTGTTTGTTTCTAGGTCTATTGATGTTTTATTACTGGCAGCACGGATGTAAGGATGATTAAAGGTGCTAAGTAAATTTCCAGGACTTTGTTTACTTGTTCTCCCGGTGAAAGGGAGGGCTTCAGTGCAGATTATGTATTGTTTTATCATAATTTGATAATGCGTTATTTGGCTAATCTACTCAAATTCAGACTAAAAATCAAGAAGATTTAGTGGTTATGTATTCGTGCACAGCTTTTCATCCCAATATTGATGTAATAGACACTTGCTAAAATAATTCCTGGTCACTATATGAGCGCCGACCTCGAGTTTAACTCATTGCCCGCTAACGAACACGTTCGCATGAATTCTTGAAAAATGAGCGTCGTGGTAATCTTTCTCTAGCTAACGATAAATCACAGATGATATCTGCATCGCAGCAAATTAGTAATGATATGAAAGCAACATTTAGTTACTTTATTTTATTTTTGTTCTTGAATCTTCTATTGGTGTCAAAGGCTCTTGTCAAGCACAATTCAAACATTCATAACTGCATAAGAAACGCAGCAAAAGGATGTTCCATTGGCTGGCACAATGAGCCCAGACGTGCTGACTGTAGACAAAGTACCATCAATAATTACCTAACTGTGCCGAAACACGGATCCCAGTCACGTATTCCTCACGCTTTTCCTCTCTCGTCTTCTTTATTTCTTCTGTCAAGAGATAATTTATTTTAAGCCCGCATTATAGGTCACGGTGTTCCCTGTGTGTTGAGACTTGGATGACGATTCTGAATATGAATAGATTGAACAAACATTGCGAATGTGGCCACATTGTGCCACATTGTGAGTGTGGCCTTCGGGGTAAATGTATGACCCGGCTCGTTGTCTATAAGGCCACCTGCACTAAATGTGAGCGTTTAGGGAATGTCCACTCATATGTAGGCGAGAGCAAAAGACCAATTAGGTACCGTCTCAACGAACATTTAGGTGACGCTCGCCTACATAGAGTGGACACGTCCTTCAGTGACCACATATTACACTATCATAAAGACCTAAATGATGATGAAATTAACTCCCTATTTCGGATCGAAATTTTTAGTGTTAACTGGGACGTCGCAGAAACTAAAATCAAGGAATCAATTTTTATACGCGATTTTGAGCCCAAAATGAACACTGTGTCAGCTTCTTGGCCTATTACCTACGAGTCACCTTAATAAAAAGAAGAAAAGAAAAGAAAAATTCTAGTTGGTCTTATGATGCGTGATACATATATATATATATATATATATATATATATGCAAAATTCGTTAAATATGACCGCAAAGCGAGCTTTTGTTGTCTTTTTTGCAAGGTTTCGATGGTTCTTATAAGTTCCATGCTCAGTGGAGGAGCATGGAAGCTCCTCCACTTACGTACCTGCGCTATATTGACGATATATACTGTGAAGTATCCGACACCAGTCAACTGAACATGCTAAAAGAGCATTTGGAGAGGTCTTCAACTCTCAAGTTCACAACAGAGGAGAGTGTTGATAACATGATTCCTTTCCTAGATGTTGATGTGGATGGCTCAGGCGGAAGATTTGTCACCAAAGTCTTCAGGAAGCCGACCAACACTGGACAGTGCTTGAATGGACGCAGCGAGTGTCCTAAACGCTACAAAGAGAGCGTCATCAGAGCATATGTCCACCGGGCACTGACACATTGTTCATCATGGGAGCTGGTGCACCAGGAGTTGACTAGAGTCAAAAGCATCTTGACAAACAACGATTACGACCTGAACGACATCGAGGACATCTCAAAAGAAATGGACAAAACCTGCGCGACAACAGCAGCGAAAGAGTCACGATCCGGAAGCGTGCACCATCTGTTTTACCAAAATGCCAACTCTACTGAGTATAAAAAGGACGAAAAGGTACTGAGATCGATCATCAAGAAAAACATTGTCCCAAAACAAGCGGAGGACTCAATAAAACTGACAATCTACTACAAGAACCGCAAAACATCTAGCCTTGTTATGAGAAACAACCTTTCCCTTGAACCCTCTGATCTAAAAACGACCGATGTAGTATACAAGTTTGATTGTAGACATGGCGACTGTGCGCGCCGAGCAGACTGCTGCTACATCGGATACACGACCACGACACTTTCAAGAAGAATGACATGTCACCTCCAGCAAGGCGCCCTTCTACAGCACATGAGGACGTCCCATGACCTCGCGCTCACTAGGGATGAGGTCGTGCAACATACGTCCATAGTGGCCCGGGCACGCGGCCGTCGTAAGCTCCAAGCATTGGAAGCTGCTTTCATCCGAGACATTAACCCTAAAATCAACATTCAGATGAAGCTTGTTTCCCATCTGTCGTTATACGACAGCGCCCCGTTGCGGTTACGTAACTGAAGAAATGTTAGGTGATGTTACTAAGCGAGATGTGTTTGAATTTGTAATTTTCAGTGCTGTGGTGATTGACGTGAATATCCTGAATTGAATTCATTCAGCTGACCCGGAGTGCCCTTGTAAAGCAAGCATTCCCCTGCAGTTTTAAACTTAAAATTGTTTAACTAAGACAAAACATCTCCAGCTCTGTTTTACCGAGAAACCGACCCGACGCGAAGTGTTACGATTTAAAGTGTCGTGTTCATGGTATAGTTGTGAAATGTGATTTGTATATAATGCCCGAGGATGCTATCCGGAATAGCGAAACGTTGCTACACAAAGAAGTATTTGGAGATGTTTTAAAAGATCTCAGACGTGGCGAGAGAAAACTTATAAGAACCATCGAAACCTTGCAAAAAAAGACAACAAAAGCTCGCTTTGCGGTCATATTTAACGAAAGTTGCATACAAGAGAACCTGCTCCCAAGGTACACAAATATATATATATATATATATATATATATATATATATATATATATATATATATATATATATATATATATCATTTTTAGGAAGGAGAATAGAAAAAGAAATGTTTAAGATTGATATGTATACTGTGTGTAAATGTGTGTCTTTTTTGTACTGTTAACCATTCCATATATTTCTGCAGGAAGAAGTGGTTGTTCCTAAGCGTGTGATAGTATTTTTGAATTTTTGTGCTAAAAAAATGTGTCATAGCTGAGGATGACTAGACGTCGAAAGCTCCTATTATTGTGTCTCTTCTTTTGATATTAATTTAGGTCTAAAATAAAATAAAAATAACTCGGCAGATAATGGTCATTTTCAACACCAATTTAAAACTCAGATTCAACAAACTTCCTGTCGGAGTGGTCACATGTTTTATGGATGGTTTGACCTCAACTGGTTGTAAGCTAGCCTGAATGTTTTGAAATTTATTTTTATCGACCAAATGATCTAGTGGTGTGTTCTTCGTTTTGTTATTTTCCTTACGCAGATGTATGTACCTTAAATCGTAATTGAACAGGACTTATTGACTCTCCTACATATTGTTATTCGGGTTTAGGGGCGCGCCAACCAGTGCGGTCATATAGCATCCATCTCTCATACTGACTCTCCTACATACTAAATGTTGGTTTGGTACGGCTTTCCGAGCCTTCATTTTGTTTCATAACCAAGTTTTTTATGCATACAGCTGTCTTTAAAACCTGGGGCATTCCAGGACAGATCGACCAAGGCTTGACACCACCATGTCTAGAAAAAATCTGAAACTTTGTCTCCGGGGTAGTTTTGGGCCAGAAACACGCCTGTGAGAATCTCAGCCCCCTCCGACCAACGGTGACCGAGTTATAGCCCGAGGCACTTTCGGGAGGTCACGTTGTAGACTCATCTTTGATGCTTCATAACTCAACAACGCATCACTTGATTAACAAGTTTTGTATATCATTGAACTCGTCTTGAATTATAGTTTATTTTGAAAAAAGAAAATGTTAAAATTTGAAAATTTTTGACTTTTAATTTGTTTGACATTTTCCTTTTTGACCTAGCTTGACCTTTTCCCAGTTGAAATTGCCCTTTTAGACACCTCAAAAATGTTTCTTCATAAAATATCTTTCGATAGCAAAAATAAAAAAAATGCGTTCTTGCTATAAGTTTCGAATATTTAGCACCTAAGGTAGGTATGTACACGGTTTTTTACCATTGCGGTAGTACAGCCTTATGTTTAACGCCGCAAATATAGCGATTGCTTTTGTAATCGGTCGCTGGAAATCATACTCCATTGTCTACGAAATTTTAATCGTACAAGTATCCGAATTTATGACAATTAACACGCGCCCACCCGAGGGGGTGGGCAACCGGCCTCCTCAGGTTTCCACAGGTAGTAAAAAAAACACCTTCGCGCAGCGCCACCGTACTTCATGTACCTCTAACTCGAAATTTTTGCAGCTTCTGGCAAAATTTTAGGTCTGGGTCATACCAGGTCAGACCGCCAACCCAGGTCAAGAGACCTAACCTCAAACTTTGGGAGGTGCATAAATCATATCAAATTTAGCCTATCGTGGTTAGAATCGCATTACATAGCAAGATCGCCTAGCAAGATAATTTTTCGTAGCAGGATTTCTATATCGATAACCGGGAGCAGGGCAAAGGTCATGATCTTTCCATTAGAAATGCATGGGGCGATTGGTAAATTTTGATAACTTGCGAGAATTGAGAATTGTCGAGAATTGCAATGGAGGTTGTATTTTTACATTGTCGTGTCTGACTTGCCACTGCAGTTTGATTAATATTCTTTTTACCATACAGACCTAAACCTGGCCCTAGGTCAAAGCAGGTTAATTTTGACATTTGACTAGGCAATATCATAAGATATATGATCCGTTTGGGCTCAACAAGAGTGTTCCAATGGTGCTGAACTTTTCTTTCTACTGCTCTTCTCTGTCACCTATTATGCCACAAAATTTAGGTTTCCACTTAGTTCCCGTAAGAAATACTGTGATCTTGAGCAACCTCAAAGGCGACACGACCAAACGATTGTATGTAACATATTCGGTAATGATTAAAACTGGCTATTTAGCGGCATCACTCCCAGTGCACTGTGTCATTATTTATCTGGGATTCTCGGATCCGTGTCAGCTATGAAATGATCACCTTGTAAAAATATCATGAGGCAACCTGTTCAAGCGACCAAGTCGAATGCGTTACAATTTCAGGACATTTTGTCGAATATATGAGCAGATTCAAATTACTTTTTGGGAATGAAAGCCTGTCAGACACGTTTGTCTACATTGCATGAATCCTCTCAAACATATGCTGTGCTGCACTGGATCAGCTTGCATCGATACTATTTTCCATCTCCGGGAACGATGTAATTGTGTGAGTTAGTGGTGCTCATAGGATAAGTTTTACTTGTTTCAATTATTGATAAAGTCGCGACATCTTTGTAAAATTTCGTTTAAGGCTGAAAGGTTCATTATTAATAAGTTCATTTGCCCTCGTCTCCCTCGAAACAAGGAATTCCTTTTTATCACTTTTAATGGCTGCAGTTTTTCTGTTTATAAATATCGCCCAAGTTGTTGCCAGTTCAGTTTTTTTATACATTTTGTACAAGTTGTTCTCAGTTCGATTGTTGGAGTCGGGGTCTCACTAAAGTCATCAATGGACTTGTCACGTAGACCCCGACCCCACCATCCGAACGAGCAACTCCCACAATGAAGGGTTGATTTTAGAAGCCAACCTTTAACGTCCCACACAGCACAGGGACGGCCGCCCCGCTCAGGTCACCCTCTCACCAGTCAGTTGCCAGCCGACCTGTACGTCGGGTAAGCTATTGAGCGCCGGAGCGTCTCAGCGGAACCGATCCCAAGCCTGGACATGCACTGCCACTGCATGCTTCTGAGCCGCGGGCCGGAGCCCAACGCTCTACCAACTGAGCTACCGGGGCGGCAAGGAGGCAGTTTTAGGAGTAGGTGTCTCACTAGAGTCATCAAGGGACTTTTTACGGAGACCCTGACCCCACCACCCAAACGAGCAACTCCCACGATAAAGTGTTAATCAAGGAAACAAAGTTGAAAGTCCCACAAGGCATAACGACGACCGTCTACCTCAGGTGACCCCCTCACCACTGAGTTGCCTGCTGGCCTTCAGCATTTACGGTACCTACCACCTCCCAGTTGACCTAAATTATTTTTCCAGAAGTTGCAAAATGTTGTGTTAGAGGTAGATGGAGTACGGTGGCGCTGCGCGAAGGTATTTTTTTACTACCTGTAGAGACCTGAGGAGGCCGGTTGCCCACCCCCTCGGGTGGGCGCGTGTTAATTGTCATAAATTCGGATACTTGTACGATTAAAATTTCGTAAAGACAATGGAGTATGATTTCCAGCGACCGATTACAAAAGCAATCGCTATATTTGCGGCGTTAAACATAAGGCTGTACTACCGCAATGGTAAAAAACCGTGTACATACCTACCTTAGGTGCTAAATATTCGAAACTTATAGCAAGAACGCATTTTTTATTTTTGCTATCGAAAGATATTTTATGAAGAAACATTTTTGAGGTGTCTAAAAGGGCAATTTCAACTGGGAAAAGGTCAAGCTAGGTCAAAAAGGAAAAGGTCAAACAAATTAAAAGTCAAACATTTTCAAATTTTAACATTTTCTTTTTTCAAAATAAACTATAATTCAAGACGAGTTCAATGATATACAAAACTTGTTAATCAAGTGATGCGTTGTTGAGTTATGAAGCATCAAAGATGAGTCTACAACGTGACCTCCCGAAAATGCCTCGGGCTATAACTCGGTCACCGTTGGTCGGAGGGGGCCAAGATTCTCACAGGCGTGTTTCTGGCCCAAAACTACCCCGGAGACAAAGTTTCAGATTTTTTCTAGACATGGTGGTGTCAAATTGAAATATTTTTGGTCGTTTTGTCCTGGAATGCCCCACCTGACTTGCAGAGATGACAAATCCAACCCTCTCTACATTTGAACTTTCAAATGACCGACCTAATCAGCCGGATTTTACGTTTCTTTTCTCCCACCCTGTAGGCATTTTCAGAATTGATATCTTTAAAGCTCTTTCGGTTTTGCAGAGCAGCTGCCCGTCCGGTAGTGTAAGGTTGATAATCCGTCATAAGACTCTGAGACTCTCTCCTTGCACCTCCCGTTATCTGTCCTTGCTTGTCTATAAGTAAGCCAGCACTTATACTCATTTGGTACTTATAACCGCACAAGAGGTATGCACCTGCTTCGACTAGAGAAAATAATGATCAACAATAAACCACATAATTAATCATAGACGTTTAGTTGTCAAGCTGGAATCTTTACCAGCCCAAAGAAGCCTTACTTTTCACACCCATACAACAGAACAGCCTAAAACTTATCGGGACCCGTTGCATCCGGCTCTGAATACTGAGGGCACTCGTTTTTAGAGGTAGCGGAAGGATTTACCATGATACTTGATCTGCAGCCAGTGCCTACAATCTACCAAGAATAAAACAATGGTTGATAAATGTACAAGCCAAGTACGCAAGTACGTATTTAAGTGAAACAAAGCTGCCAGTTTAGACAAAGAAAAAGGTTTTCCGTAATGACATTGGTCTAGAGTTTCCCCATGGCATATGTAATTCCTGGGCCAGCGATGACTAGAGACATTTTGTCACGATGATTAATTTTTAAGAGTTCATGCGGAAGTTTTCGTAGGTAGGTAAGGAACTCAGAGCCCCAGGTATGCGCTCATACGATGACCAGTAGTTAAATTAGCAAGCGTAATCTTATGAATGGCTATGCCCGAATATAGAATCGAAGAACTTCTCAATTTTCCATCCCGGATTCGAGAAGATAGGCCAGATAACATCTCATCGACTTATAATCATACTCCTTACTGTAGCACTGCATGATCTTTGATTATAAATATGAATGTACAAATTCGAAAAATTTCTGTCATCAGAGCTGTAATCTTTGTGTGACAGAAGGACTCACTGGATTATTTGTGGCTCAACATTAGCTGGCCAGCTTCGAAAGAACCCACAACTGAACACGATATTATAACAGAATGAATATAATCAGGGTAAAGATCTATAAAAAACTACAACAAGCGACGATAAGAGCCTCTCTCCGCGGTAATCTGGGTCAAGTCCCAGCCTTCACCGGCACCAGAGCTCCCCGGTGCGTGTCTGGTGTCGTCTACCCGCCGTTAATGATGTGAGCCTGCACCTGATAGATGAGTTCACGCCGCCCCAGCTAGGCTATCTTCACTCTTCCCCAACTGGTCACATTACCTCTTTCCTTTCATGAATTCGAAAACGATCGTGGTTCTTCGAAAAAACAACAACGGCGGAAGACAACTTTCTCAGACGCCTGGAAACCGAAAGTGGGCGACGCGGTCTCCTGACTGATCGCGCCAGAACCGGTGGGCCTGACCACAAGCCGAGAGCAGAAAGGACTGGGGTGAAACTGTCCAGTCCAGTCTGTCACTGCCACCGAGCATGGAGGGGAGAAACCGGCCGGTGCACCGCCGAGGCCGGGTCCGGCCAAAGCGCTCTCTGCACAGACGTGGGGCCGACAGCACCTACGCACGGCGCTCCTGCTGTTCGTCCCAGCGTCCGAGCGGCTTACCAGCCTGCCCAACGTCATCGCTCTCGCCGCGATGAAAGGCTGGTGAAGAAAAACTCAATGAAGTGTGTTTATACCGATTACATACATATCCTGGCCGGAGTGTGATGTTATGTCTTTAGTGCTGGTCTCTCACGATTTCTAGCACCATCAGTTTGTGGGTCGAGCTGATGAATAAACGTCTTGCATGTGATTATCGCACGATGATTACACGACTCGTCCACTTCCGCGATGTTTTCACGCTCTGATGGATAGCCACTGAGCTTCACGGTCTGATCGATGGCAGATAGTGTCTTTTTTATAATATATCCTTAGTACCGAGCAGGTTTCCGAAACACATTGACAAAATGATTTTGATTTAACTTTCTGGTCGATTGCTGTCGCTTTGCAAAGTCTCTTGAATATGAGAAAACTCTGCTTTTTAACAAGTTTCAGCTTTGATATGAAGTGAATCACACAAGAAATGGAACAAAAAAGCAGGTAGTTCGAAAGTTGGTAGATTTATGTTCTGACGATTTTTGGAGTCAGAGAATTCATTCATTCATATGTTATTCACCTTTGCACACTATTCAGGTTTTTTAATGGAATAGACCACTTTGTCAAAATTCTAAAAAGTACTATTTATGATCAAAATAGATATGGAAATCAGGAAACTGCATTTAGTTTCCACCTCCACTCGTTCAAAACAAAGATATCGCTTCTTGTCTTAATAGCCTGGGTTGACCCAAGCATCGCGCGTAATCACGAATCCGGCAGCTTGTGGCGACTGGCAACATGTAAGGTTGCAGGGCCCTGCTGTTTGCAAAAATGCATCACGTGACATGCGCTGCCAGATGGAAAGGGATTCTTTTGTGGTTTGAAATAAGGTAGTAATCCCCTGCTTTGAACTTTAAAGCATGCGGGAATTGTACACAGCGGGCTTTGGGTGAAATAAAATATGTAAATAGTGGTCTTTCGACGCACTCTGTAAAACTGGTATCTCAATACAAGATCCATGAGAAAAATGGGACCCTCCCTTTAAAGTGTTATTGTGATGACTACCAACTGATTAAAAACAATGTGATAAAAAAGTAGAAAAATTTGAAACCGACGTGAAATCACTCATCTGGTTTTCTTTGCCAAGCAACAGTTTTTGTATCCCTACTTTTGCACCCATTATGTGCGATCTAACCTCAAACGATAATGCACGAACGGTAATTTTGTCGTTACAGCAGTTTTTTTGGTAAAGTCAGGCAATAGCATAACCTATATAACCACCGGGGGCAACCTACCAGTCCAAGCCGTTTCGACAGCCCAACGAGGCAAGCCTTGTTTATCAAGACATAGACAGACAGGACTTAAAATGCAAGAGCATATCAATCACCGTAGACATATTTTAGCGTAACTTGTGCATTTTCCTCGGTGATTCCCGAACCCCAAAAAGGTATACATAGGCCCAGGGACCCAAAAAGGCCCAGGGAGTCCATCTCTTCCCCTCCAATCCAGAAAACCATCAACACGCATTTACTGACATGCCTAAAGACGATTATGATGCAATTTTTTAATGAAAAGTTTCCACTTCCGCAGAAGGGAGTTTGAAAATAAGCCCTCTGGTGATGAGGTTCACGAATCATCCTGGAAAAAGCTTAGGCTGAAATTTACGCATCACTTACGCATTTCTCCTCCTGGAAATCTACGCGACACAAAAATTATCCATATGACCAACGCATGACATTGATTAGAGCGATTGACGCACCGAGCAACACAGTGTCAGCCGTGGCACCTCTTACAGAAAAAAACAGATGCACGTGACCATTTGGCATGGACATGCACAGCCGTCGCATAAACACTCCGGAAGCAGCAGATTGTGAGGCTCATTGTCCGAGTCCACCCGCAAGTACTATCATCATCGTTGGGGCTTAACGACCCACGAAATGCCAAGGCTATAAGGCACCGTCAAATGCACCATGTTAAAGGGGGTTTGGGAGACCAGATAAACTTGTTTAAAAAGCCCGCCCGGACTTGAACTCGAGACCTCTGGCTCCTATGACATTAGAATTACCCGCTGAGCGGCTTATCCTTCCTGCTGGTATTCGGTTAACCCCTGGGACAGGCTCTGGAGGATTGCCCACACCCATCTGTATGTGCTTATGTTCAGGACTCCATGTTATGGGGAGCATTATCCAGGCTGGTTTGCGGGTACTTACATTCACAGCTGTGTATTATGGGGAGCAGTACCCGTGTCGGTTTGCGGGTATTTACATTTATAGCTATGTATTATGGGAATCAGTACTCGTGTCAGTCCGCGGGTACTCACGTTCCCAGCTGCATGTTCTGGGGTGCAGTGCCCGTGTCAGTCCGCGGGTAATCACGTTCCCAGCTGCATGTTCTGGGGTGCAGTGCCCGTGTCAGTCCGCGGGTACTCACGTTCCCAGCTGCATGTTCTGGGGCGCAGTACTCGTGTCAGTCCGCCGGTACTTACGTTCACCTGCGACACGCTCTGGCTGCGCCGAAGGTTGCGCGTTCTGCGCAGCATGGTGGCCGGCTGAGGCGGAAGGGACGGCTCGGGGCTTCCGCGGCACCGCAGGCGGGCCCTGGCGTCAAACAACAGGACGACATTCAACACATCTGCAGCCGCCACAAACAGCTCCACTACAAGTGTCGGTGCAAAACTGAAACGGAACGATGCCGAACACAACAACGTTGTGAGGCTACTTATTTGAAGTCAATGTCATTTGAAACGTCAAAATTGCAATGGCTTGGCATTGTGCTTCGCGAAACCCCCTAGAGTTTTAGTCTCTCCATAGGCGTTGTATAGAGTCCTGACGGTAATAGTCCGTCGTCAGGGTCCCTTTACATCGAGAACAGATGTCTAATGCAAGCCAGTATTTCGGGTTAGGTGAAACAATTAACATTATTTTGTGACGGAAAAGGCAATTTGCATTTCGCTCTTCTATTAGGTATCTGTCCTTGACCTTTGAATACGCGGGTTGTGGTGCTAGTGAACTAGTGCACAATCAGAGAAACAAATTATGCTGTTTTTGCTCCTTTGACTGTACGAAATGCATTGCTTAGGTTCAGTGGCAGATACAAGGGGGTGTGAGGGGGGCTCAAGCCATCCCTCGAAATATCTGAAATCCTATAGCGACTGCATAGTCGGAGGCTGTTCTGAGGCAATGGAGAGGGTCCCGAGGGTGAAGGCAATGGCGAGGGCGAGGGCTCGAGCTCCTAGCCCCCCTCTCCCCAAAAGTGAAGTCCTGGATCCGCCACGGCGTATGTTGCACATATGCTGCTACGAAAGCATATTTTTTACAATATCTCGTTTTTTCCTCTCCGATGAGCAGCATTTTCATTATTTGCTTATTGTATGTTGAACAAACCATAAACAATTTCCCTTGAAACCTTCCGATCAAAGGCTGATTAATCAGAGCCAAGAAAAGAGACGAACTCATTACTTAACTGAAGCCCATTAACTCGTTATTGTTTTTGGCCAATATACTTTCAAGACTGAGAAGGCTTTCAAAAACATAACTCCTGATTGGTAACAATGCCTTTGCCAGACAGGATGAACGTTGCAGACGATTTCACCATTTCAATGGGTAAAAACGTGCTCATGTTATCGGTCGGAAACCGGGCTAGCTCTTCTCGCTATAATAGAGTACTACGCCAGCTTAAGGTCAAAAGATACCTACGTTAGAAACAGAAGAAGTGAAGCCTTGCCTCATAGTTCTGGCTTCTGCCAGCTTTGAGAACTGCTCTCCAATTAATTTTCGTATAGCCTAAACGTAAGCACTCAGAGCGATACAACTTCTTTTGAAGAGGAAGCTAGACGGGTGATTTCTCGTCCGTGAGCTTAATCAGTAGCTATTTGAGGTGAAATGATAGGGAAACCTTGCTCTGACCAGGTTGTCGGATTTGGTCCCAGAAAATTGCCAACATGGTGCACACAGGATATCGCGTACGCAGTACGTGCCTGGTCTCTGAAATTCCGCTTTTCTTGTGGAATTCATCCTGTGTGTTCTAAATTTAGATCCTGTCTAGACCTATATTTGACAACGCCTCCTACAACTCCAAAAATTCATGCCAAAGCAGCTCTTCGTGCTCTTCGCAATGCCAATAATACACCCTGATTGGCCGAATACAATACTGACTGGTTGAAGGAAGCCAAGGCCTTTGATTCGAATGAATGGTTGAATGGTTGAAACGAATGGCGACAAAAAAAAACAAATAAAGTCAAAATGTGTATTCGGTAGCTTGAAGACATGCATCCCGCTAGCCAAACATGCTCTTTTCAAATGAACTCGTTCAAACTAAGTAAAGGAATCTGAAATAAAATCTATAATTTTCCCATTAGCATGAGAAATACAATCAAAACTGCACCATATAAGCCATTCAATCAATTATGATGTCACCGATTTATTCCTACTATTTTTCCCGCAGTATTAAGCGGACCTTGAAAATAACATGGAGGGGACCATCCCCAAGAAGGTATAAGATCTGTTTTCAACCCAATCTTCATATAAGTTGGATTGGTAGTAACGGGAGCGTGTATATCTCTTACATATTTGAAGCAAAAAATGTTTATAGCAATCACTCATGATGTCACAACTGCATGCATAACTCAGCCAGTCGCGCAGCTTTCTTTGATTCAGCCGTCGATCTAGTCGGTTTGCGTGCGTAGGATAATCTGAAATATCCGGGTGACAGCTTCTAGCACCAGACCCAGGCTTCGGAGAGAGCGAGAGCGACCATTTTGGTAGAGTTTCAGACTCCAGCAGCCTCCTCCAAACCGGTTTTAGACGCCCGGGTGACATTTGTCAAGTCACCCCCCCCCACCCACCCCCTCCCTCCATCCGCACCCTCCTCTCCTCATGAGTATTACGGTTCTCCGGGGGTTAAAGCTGCGCATGGACAATAGACCAAGATGGTGAAGTTTTTGGAGTGGATTTTTTCCCGCCGGGGTTTGCAACAAACGCGCGAAGAAGTCGATTTTCAGGTAGGAAAATACACATTTGTTCATGCAGACCGTTGAATTAACTATATTTTCTCCTACCCATGAATGCTATGTTGAGCAAAGACATGCTTTTGTTGGGGGCTCAACAGCATTTATTAAAGAAATAGAAAAGGGGAAACATGAGCTTATTAAGTCATAATTTTAGCTTGAAGAGGCTGGGGTTCTACATTCATGTTAAAGATCAAAGACTCACAGTAGACACCCGTTCATACAAATCTTGTCCAGATATGTTCCAGATATTGCTTTCGGAAGACATGGTAACCACATTTTATTTATGTAAGTTTATACATGCCTTGCCCGCCAAAAACAGGGAAACTAGCCTGTTTTATCATCGGGATGGAGTGGTGTGGGGGAGGAACATTCCACTTCCACATCGCTGACCCGGGTTTAAATCCCCGGGCGGGTATTCCACATAATTATTTCTGATCCCCATAATAACCTACTATCATGGTGAGCGTTGGCTCCATATGAACTTCGTAGTCGGTGTGTCATAAAGCCCCAAAGCTGCTGCTGCTGTCGCATCATCTTACCCATACGACACCTTCATTGTCACTAAGAGAGAGAGAGAATTTCCAACTAGAACACTATTAACTGAATCTACTGCCTCAACGCTAACAAACAACTCAGACGACGATGAAACCTTGTCCCTTTCCAGGTAAAACCTCATTGATAGACGTGCCCCCGAGCCGTTCTTTGTGCCAGTTTGATCAGCTTTAGATAAGAGAAACCTTGAACAATAGGGCCCTTATAGACAGCCACCGACGTGTACGGACGTGCGCACAAGGTTACGTAAATCGCGGCGACGACCCTGCGGTTATCCGGCTCCTATTAACCACACCCCGGAAATGATCGAAAATGGTTCCGTTTCCATAGGTCATAGAGGAGATGTGTGTTGCCACAATTCGTGGCGAGTTCAACTCAGCTGGGGATGGGTGGTTCAGTGGATAGTAGCGAAGTCTCCTGAGCCACCGGTCCTGGGCTCAAGTCCCGGCAGAGCCTCTGAATAAGTTGATCTGATCCCCCAATCTCTCCGAACAGGATGAGCGTTGGAAACGCCGTATAACCCTGACAGTGTGTCGTTAAACCCCAACAATTGTTATTAGTTCGGTCTGGCTGCCGATGTTATCTTGTCGGACATCGTACACTCTCGGACGGGAGCGTCATTCACG
Source organism: Lepas anatifera (assembly GCA_034440635.1). NCBI lineage: Eukaryota > Metazoa > Arthropoda > Thecostraca > Lepadidae > Lepas > Lepas anatifera. The sequence goes on along the minus strand of JAOTON010000065.1, from coordinate 753,723 downwards.
CAACAGTACAGCCACACTAAAGTAAGTTTTCATTTTGCCGACTAAGCAATAAAGCCAACAGGCATTTTTCTGAACGCGAAGGTCTTACACAAGCTTTCATAAAGTAAAGGTGGTCAGAGAGAAATCGAGCACAAATACAAGCGTTTCTATTCATGCCAGCACTTTTTTTAAAACAAAGTGTAAGCTGGGTTTCTTGTCGGGTTGTGATGAAAACCAATATACCGGGTTATCATGAGAACAAATGCGGTGGTTTGCCATGTAGGCCAATGCAGAGATTAGAAAACCTGTGGGTGCCTGACACATCAAATGTTGATAATTTAGACATGGTCTTCCATATTTGATTTCAAATTTCAATAAGCATTTCACATGTAGGAAGTATTATAAAGCTGGAATTTGTATTTTTGTCTTCGATAATTATCGTTGATGATTGTTTCGCATGAAACAGGAAAAAGTCCGACGTGTGTAAAATGAGAGAACCGTGTGGAGTGAGAAGATAGCTGTTAATTCATAAGGAGATATTCATGCATACCAGTTCCGTCTAATGATAATGACACTGCTAAGGTCCTACGAATGTCACAACTTCTATTATGAATCAAGGAAAAACTGATGGATAAAACTGATGAATAGCTTCACAATCAGCGAAAACAACAGCTCCCTAGCCTCTGCGCAATAAAGCCATAACCGCAGACCACCAACTTTAAAAGAACCCGTAAGCAGCAGCCACATCATGTTTTTCATTCATGCAGGGAAAACGCATCCGAGTGCAACCACCAAAACCGAGTGGGGCCACGGTTAACCGCAGATAAAACTCGCGCGTGAATTCTCCTCTTCACGCTGTCACCAATTTTCACGTCACGTGACACAGGGCTATGGCCTCCAATTGTGGATGATATTGACCATGAACTGCGTGCCTTGAACCTGTTCTAAAAGATCGCTAAGCTTCATTGACATGATAAAATAAAAGATTATGATACGATCCAATTAAGATCAAAACATTTCCCATGCGCTAAATTGTTCTTGAGTGAGCACTGGTATCGAAATGATATTAGGAAAAGACTGATCGCTGATACCTTTCTCAGAAAAACAATTTTCCTGTTCTTTTATACGTTTGAAGACGATCAAATAAATGTGCCATGGGAAAAATAATGTTAAAATAATTCAAATTGGTTTCTGGTATGCATAAATTAGAAGTTGGGAAAGGTAGTCAAATTCTCATGAGATATGTCTTGGTAACACTTTTCCAAATTAGGGTGATTCTTGCCCTGTTTAAAGTATTTAACTTGCAACACTTACGAGACTAAGGTTTTTATCTAAGTTGCAGCTGCTTTTATAATAAAATTTCAAAATAATCATCATGTATTTTCAATACCTAGTCACGTTTAAGATTCTGTGATAAGGATTTTTCTCTCGGGGGGGGAGGGGCTCTGACCTGGCGATGCCGGAGTCAGAAGCTGTCTCGGAGGAGGGTGTCAGCAATGCAGCAAACCAACACTAAATTTAGGAACATGTGCGTACGCCCATGCTGACAAAGAGCAAAAGACGCGAAAATTAAAAGACGCGAAAAAATTGGGTTAAGCCCCACAATTTTTTGGAAAAGGTATCCAGCTTTATAAACTGGGGGCACGCGTCCCATCCGTCCCAGCCCCCGCCACCTGGTTTCCACGTTCATAGTGAAAAGATCATCACCTGAGCCCTAGCGAACACAAAAACGGGCATTGGTGCTTATGTCGCCAGACTTCCCGCAAAAAAACAGTCATCAACCTCAATTAGCTACTCAGGTACATACCAGACTTTAAGGCCGCATAACCTTGGCAGTTGGTGCGTCGTAAACCCGAACCTGACTTCAAGCAGCACAGGAAAACTGGCCGATACAAATCGACAAAAAAGAGCTCCGTTCAAGAGTTGATACTACCTTGATCTTCATGTCCAAAAAGCTAAAGTAAAAAAAAGAATAAAGCAGATCGGTATGTATTAATCCCTGTAGAGACGTTACAATATCTTTGGGGGTTTAACGACGCACCAACTCCTGTCATATGGTGTCGGAGAGGGAAGGAGAGTATGCCAGGCTTGAGCTAGGGCAGCGCACCAAATCCTACCTCTGGGTGGGTTCGAACCCACGACACCCTGCACAGACAGAATTTCGAAGACCGAGACGAGTGCGCGCGCTAACCGACTGCGCCATTCAGACCCTTGGGGCTTTTTTAACCCGGAATGATTAAAGTAAGATGAGATTTTAGCACACTCCAAAACCATAAGAATTTCCAAAATATTCGTGGCTAAGTCAGAGGTGTTTTGTCATTTTTCATGTCATGCCATAGGTTAGGTTAGTCGTGTCATGCCTATAATTCATTGTTGGGAATGTGAGCACCATGGCGGGGGGAAGGGGCATGTCTTCCTCCGCCTACTGCTCCTAAACCCATGACAATTCTTCGGTAAGAGACTACCCAGAACACATTATATGGTTTTCAATAAATCAAGATAAATCAGGAAGTTTGTTAGAATTGACCGTCTAGGTTAGTAATGCTAGGCGTTAAAGAGAAGCGGATCAGGCCACTTGGTTTGGGAGGAGCAAACCCATTTCGGCGAGCAAAAAAGGAGAGAGCATCGCCGACAAAAAATTTTATCTTCAAAAGTACACACAAAACCAACGTTTTAGCACCCCCCAAATATCCATAAACACAAACGGGGTGCCACCACGGCAGCGCTCCGTCCCTGGCGTTAGCAAGCACTCACATGCGAATAAACGCATATTAATGCCGCCGCATCGTTATAATAGTCGGGCATCCCCAAATTCAAAAAACCTGTCGGTATTTACCATAATAAAAGATAAAAGTATGTTTTAGCATTGTCATAGGCCTGGGTGAGGCTGAAAAACCAATTCAAACCCCGTGAAATGAAAAACACCAAAATCTAAAAAAAAATATTTTAACCCTACTTCAGCGTTTCACTATTAGTGCCCGGGCGACACAAAGAGAGACAAATCCACACCACTGATCACAAAGGTCACAGTGTTCTACCAAGAGCTGTTGCAGGCAGCAGAATCTGCACCGAAAAGATTTCAGAACAATCAGACAGGTCCAAACATTGTGCGGAGATCGCAAGCGGATCAGCAGTTGAGATTAACGACCCAGAGACCTGTCAAGCCCTCCTGCTTGCAGTATGACGTAAACACTACAATGCAACGGGACACATGACCTTCTGGAGCTCTTGGAGGAGCTGATTTGAATAAATTATACAAGAACACAATATTCTGACCGGGCTATGTAAAATACCTGTACCATTATTCGTGAGGCTCGGTACTTGTGATCGGCATGAATGCTTGTGTGACTGTCAGCGCTGCCCTTCGGGGGTCACCTGCCCTTGCACGAACCGCTGTGTTTCAGACTCGACTAGCCTGCTGCATAATGGATAGGATATAATTCAGAAAGGACAGATCCTGAGTCATTTAAAGTTATCTTTGAAAACTTTGAGGTTATTCACCTAGGGAATATTAATAATTGGGCAACCACAGTCATTGAACTGGCTGAACAGGATGTCATGCGGAACATGCGGAACAGAATGTGGACATGTGTGTCCATCGCGCTACAAATGGAAACGACACTAACCCTCGCCATTTCTGGGTGGGGGATCGTTGCAGCCCAAGGCTGCAGGCCCCCAACATTTTCAGAAATGGTCCGAAAATGACTGAGGTGGGGCTCGTGTCCCTTGATAGCTTGGAGGTATCTACTGTGCATATTGAACACAATTAAGTCCGGTTAACATCAGGTGAGTGGGCGTAAAAAATGTTCAAATGTAGCTTGGGTGTACCGTGTGCATCACCTCAGCTGAACGCATGTGAACTTTGGTGACTTTTGCTGCATTTATCAACCTGTTTGTCCCTAGGAACTCTTTTGAGGTTTGGCCTTGTACTATACACCTCAACACTGTGTCACGCTTCATGGGAACACGAACTATCTATAGGTCATATGTAGTGCTGAATGCAAATTCAGCGCCTAAAAGCACCGACTAGATGCGATATCTGGACACTTTAGACAACCTTGAATCCCAACCGTCGGTGACCTTTGATCACGTGAGGGTATGAGTGGCTCAATGGATAGCGTTCCTGTCTCTTCAGCCACATGTCCCGGCGGGTTCTTCAATTAAGAATAATCTGATCAGATAAACCTTCACAACACAGTGAAGATGGCGACGCCGCATGAACTTGGCTGTAGGTGTGTCCTTAAAACGAACCCATAGGCGGATCCTGGATTCCCGATCGAGGGAATTTCGGTCAGAAAGGACCATTTGTGAACGGAGGAGCGAACATTATTAACATGTGAACTACCAGAGGGGCAGAGGAGCGCCAGAATTGCCTGGCAGAGGTACTGATATTTGCAGCTGGACAAGGACAGGGAGCCCTGACGCCGGGGGAGGGGGGTTCCCGAGGGCGCCGGGTGGGCTGATGGGGGAGGGGCACATTCCCCTCGATCTGCCTATGAACCCATAAATCATTACAATCTTGAAACCTGACTGACACGCTACCTAGACGGGTCACATACAGCTGTCTTGTATGAGAAAGGAAGCGCAAATGACTTCCATATTACAGTGATGACTGTATAATCGCACTATATGGGATCATTTGCTTGACATGCTTAACAATAGCGACCAGAGCAGCGAAATTAGTCACGAGAGGCTAGACCAGGTCTATGGCCTGATCTAGAAGCCTAACTGATGACTTAAGGTCACAAAACTCAGCATCAGCAGCAACCTCTTGTGACAAGTGATTCCCTGGTTTTCACCGCAACGCCCCTACGTCAATTAAGGGCGAATCGAGAGAGGTCACAATGCCCCCCACCCCCTCCACCCAGGTGACGGCGGAGGTAGAGACAAGCAGAAAGCCTGCTGCCTCCGGTGGAAGCTGTGACACGAGTCAGGAAAACGATGACGATAGGTAGCCACAATATCGCTGTTGACAGCCGCTGGCTTCCGTCACGCAGACCAGCAGTGTCAGCACGGCGGACGCCGCCTAGCTACCACTCTTCACATGGCTTCACAGCCTTTACAAATACGCGCCGGTGCATGCCTTATTACCAACAGTCTGGTGACAAAAAACATCGTATTTTTCATTAAAAATATATAAATATTTCAAATTAAACCAGGGGGAAACAATGGACACCATGGATTGATTAATATCAGAGTTATGAATACGTTCGAGACTTGAGCATTGACTGTCGAGGTCGGATTAATTCCATAGATACCTATGCCTCTGGCCTATTTTTTAATCAAATGTATCCAAAAGGGATGTTCAGGGAAATGAGAAAGATATGATTCGGGGAAAAGTATGTTAACTTCTAAACTACGGCTTTTGTACATTAATTCATTGGAGAAACAAAGTGGTTTTTCTCTTTTACTAATACGGACCACTACGACATTAAAGCTATAAGTGTTGCTATTATAAATTACAATATTCAGTACGTCTGCTCCTCCAAAGCTCACCCGAGTGTCCACACAGTCGGCAGAATACATTTGTTGGAACATGCATATTGTGGGTAATATCCTTAGAATATTAAAATAAAACTAAAATTTCCTTTCAGCTATGACTGCATTATCCATCTGAACATGAAACGGTGCATAGCATGAGATAAAATCCTCACCTAGGTCACTTCGTCTTGATGTGGACGCTCCAGCTCATATCGTTCACTTCTCTCGCTCTACCCGCGGTGCTGTCCACCGGTCATTCTCTCAGAACGGCGCTCACACGTCACACGGCCGGCGTTTCCATTCTCACTGCAGCCACTGGCGGTCGGCGACTGGAGCGGGTGACCAGACGAGCTTCTTGACTGGTGACGGCGCCGCTGGACGACACTGGCGGTGCCGGGCCGCCCGCACTGGAAGGTCACAGAGGGCGCCAGCGGACGGTGCGGTGCCACCCCGGACGGGAATGGGAAGGTCGTGCTGGAAATCTGAGATGCATGAATACATCACGTGAGTTTATCATTCAGAAGTAGATGGTGTGTGGAGATTTCTGTCTGGCATCCGACCGAGGCGTGGAATCCTCATCCACTCCAAAACGTGGAGGCGTCGAAAAAATCCCAGTGATCAGCATCGATACTGAACCGCTATCGGTCTTGCATTTCTTTTTTGGTTATCTATCTACCTTTTCAACGCATATTGCTAGAGACGAAACAATCGTGGTGGCGATTTGCATCAGCGTAGTCCATAGGCAGATCAGGGATTTTCGATCGGGGGAGGAGGAGCACATGATGGGGGGCTCCATCCGGACCAGGAGGATTTTTGACGGAAAATGTATCAGGTGGGCGCCAAATAGGGCAGTGAAGTCTTACAAAGAACCAAGTCGACGTTTCGGGATTTTGGAGGGATGAGTACGCTTAGTCCAGGTTCCAACTTCTCTGGCCATCGATTGCCGACAAGAAGACTCTGAGCAAGGGCTGTTCTCAAAAATATAATGATGGCGAATTCGCTATATTGTGCATCCAGAATTCGAGGATAAAGGCCTATTAACAATTTATCAACTACAGACTGTGTTCATGCTATGTTCCATGTTCATTTGTATGCTCACTGTCGAATGATTCTGGAAAAGCACACAGGTTGATCAATACACACACCTTATCCTTGATCAATTCCGCAACCTTCTCCAAAACTTTAAGCTTAGGTCATCTCAGGTCAGGTCACCAGGGCAGGTCAGGTGACCTCACCTCAAAAAATTTTGAAGGTGGCATAAGTAAGAAATGGGTGAGCCTATCGGATTGCAACTTATACCACATAATGGGCCCACCGAGTCTACAACATGTTTTCCGGGGTTTGTCATATCGATGACCTGAGGTCAAGTACGGACCATGACCTCTCAATTGGAAATACATGGGACAAACAGAAATTGGGCTGTATTTGTGTAGATACTGTTGAGAATACCTTCATATTCTCAAAATCGTAGTATCCTGGGCCCCTTTACAGGTTTATATTGCAATTTCTTACCTGTGACCCGAGAGGTCATCTGGGGCTATTTAAGCCGTTTTCAGACTTAGGTCAATAACTTTGGATGAAATGATACACATTTTATTTTGATATTGCTTTCGGATTGCTATCAGTAATCGATTGATATGCATATTGACTATGCTAGGTTAAAAAGTGACCTTGACCTGACCTGAGTTAAGGTCATTTTTGTGTTTTTACCTAGTATGGTCATTTTATACAGCATTCGATTCGCCGTGACAAGAGAAAGCGAATGGTGCCTAAAAATGATTCTAGCTCGACTATGTCAGACGCTAGACCCCAAAAAGTATACTCAAAATCTTACTTTCTTTGACCTGTCATGATCTGAATATTGACCTAAGCCAAAAAGTGGCTGACAGTTTCTTAATGAATTTGCATGAGCTATCCACTAGCTTTTGCGTTTTTTTCGCTATCCCGCATAGGGGACCGCAGGGGACGCGTAGGGTCTTTGGCACGGTGTAATCTGAGTTAAGGGCGAAGGTCAGGCTGGCGTCGAGTATGACATCTGAGGTCCCTTACCTCCGTTCACCGTTCTAGCGGTGTACCATCCAGTAGGTACATTCGTGGTATGGATCGGAGATTTGCGCAACGTAAATGAGATGACATGACATTTTACAGTACTAAATTGCAGTGGCCAGATTTTGGACCCTGCCACTATTTTTGTTTAATCTGCCTAATACAGATGACCTCTCGGGTCACAGGCAGGGGTGTAATTTTCCAAAAATCTTTGGGGGTGCTCAGCCGGTGGGGGGCGGCAACCCATAGGGGCGGCGGCGTTGCGAGGGCGGCACCCCTTCATTGCGCCAAATCTGTTATTCAAATATATTTTACGCCTTTTATAGCACAGGGAACATTCTACTTAAAAATTGGGCAGGTATTCTACAGCTTTTACGAAACATGTTTGATTTTTAGGCAACTTCCCGAAGCTACATACACGTCTTAAAATAATCCAATCTGAGTTTAAATCTATCCAAGATTGAAGTATATCAGTTTTGCGGGGTTAAATTTTACTTTCGGAATGGCAGAATGGATGAAAAAAATTAAAGGACTTAATCACTACGTGAAAATATAGAAAAACACCGATAACACTCCAAACAATGCGTGTATTGTTCTGTAAATATTAATAAATATTGCCGCTCCACTGTACTCGTGGCAAGCCTTTTATGTTTGCCCTATCGTCCTTTATTTTTACCCTAACACACAGGGGCGTTAAGAATCAGTGCTGCAGTGATGAGCCCAGGGCCAGGGGCGGACGCAGACCCGAGTTTTGGGGGGCACCCATGTCTGCCTCTCCTCCTGTGGGGGAGGGGGGACGTGCGATTTTGGTGCGCGACAGACCTAGTATAAGGTACCTCTCCAAGTACATGATCAGAGATCACTCACTCTCCTGGGGTGGGGGGGACAAAGATTGAATTGCTCGACAGACCTAGTGTAAACACGTTTTAATTTCTTCGGCCTTTGGGGGCAAAAGAAAGTTTGGACCCCCTTTCAGCGCTTTGGGGGACCATCGCCAGAATGCCCCCCTGTGTCCGCCAATATCCTGGGCGGCAGTTATGGACTAAGAACGGAACAAATTAGGATGGAAGTGAGAAGCTGGGGGCGACAGTGATTGGCCGAGGCGGCAAGAAACAGGGCAAAGTCATAAGTCAAGGGCAGCAGTGATGAGCCAGGGGCAATAGCTTTGAACTAGGAGCGGGGCGAATCAGTGGAAGTGATAAGACGAGGGCGGCAGTGAGGACTCGGGGGCGGCAGTTATGGGCTAAGGGCAGCACCACACAGGGCGGCAGTGATAAGTAGAGGAGGGGGCGGCATTGATTAGCCGAGGGTGCACGAATCAAGACAAAGGGAAAGGACGAGGAAGAAGAGCCGTAGGTAGTAGTTATAAACTACGGGTGGCATGAATCAGGGCTGAAGAGACAGGCTGGGGCAGGGACGGCGGATTCCGAGGGGCAGGGTGCGCAGTTGCACACCTTGAAAAAGGACTGTGTTCAAAAGTACCTTTTTGCGCACCCAGTTTTGGCTTGGTCCGGGAAAGCGCCCTCGGGTTTGAACGGCACCCCCGGCCGGCCAAGAAAAACTCAGACCTAAACACCGCTTACCTGAAGAAGTAGGACCCTCTGTGCGAAATAAAAATATTTTCACATAGGAATGGTGCCCCATGTCATCAAAGCCGTCCCATGGAGAGCAAATGGACCCAATTTATCCACTCAACGCAGGGAAATTATGTCGGCGTCCCCCCCTGAGGGTGGAGGCATGCCCTTCCGAAAATCTTGCACACCCGTCCGAAAATGGAATCCGCCGTCCCAGAGCTGGGGGATGAGTCGGGGTGGTGCGCATTTGGGTCAAAACATGCCGGGGACAGCATCGATGAGGCAGAGGCAGGATGAATTAGGGCGGCATTGATCAGCCGGGAGACGGTCCATCATCATATTTTGGATTTTAGGGCGCGCCGACATCTAAGGTCATACGGCGCCCATAACACTACATAAAATACGTAAATAGGGAATTTCCGCACGAGTTTCAACAAATCAGGTGGTAAAACAAGTCAGGTTGTGAAAATTGTATCCGAAGATTAAACAAAACACATGTAAAATGAATAAATAAAGAAAAAATACAAATTCTGAAAATTGGCATTGACAATTTCACACGACATACTAAGGTTAGCGACTAGGTAACATGAAAATCCACGTTATGTAAAAGCTGAAGGACTACTACGATGAATAAATGACATTAAAACTAACTCAGATATGACATGACGCTAGTGATGTCCACAGAAGGATGCTCCCCAGAACGCTCATTCAGGGGCCAAAAAAGTGTTCAGGTTGTCACCATTAAAAATGCCAAACCATAAATGTGTCACCAGCCCGGGCTGCAAAATTTGGCACGTTTTGAGTTAGTATGATACCAAGGGATACTCCTGGACCATCATAGTTGTTGAAAAACATTGGGAGTTTAAGTTGCATGTGCAAATTTTGGCTATTTGTTCCGTTATTCGTCTCGAGGAAACATATCAGCTAATTTTTGTCACCTTGTCCACCTTGGGCTGTCACCATTTAGAATGCCAAAATGGTAAGTTTTTCGACCCCTGCGCTCATTGCCCAGATATCCCCAGGATGCTCACTGCCCCGGGAGACGTCAGTGATGAACCAGTGGCAGCAGTGATCAGCCAGGGGAGGCAGTGATCAGCCAGGGGCGGCAGTGACCAGCCAGGGGCGGCAGTGATCAGCCAGGGGTGGGAGTGATCAGCCGGGGGCGGCAGTTATCAGCCAAGGGGCGGCAGTTATCAGTCAGGGAGCGGCAGTGATCAGTAAGGGGGCGGTAATGATCAGCCAGGGGCGGCACTTATCAGTTAGGGTGCGGCAGCTATCAGTCAGGGGCGGCAGTGATCAGCCAGGGGCAGCAGTTATCAGTCAGGGGGTGGCATTTATCATTCGGAGGGTGGCATTGATCTGCCAGGGCACGCAGTGATCGGCCAGGGGCGGCAGTTAGCAGCAAAGGGCGGCAGTTATCGGTCAGGGGGCGGCAGTGATCAGCCAGGGGGCGGAAGTGATCAGTCAGGGGCGGCAGTGATCAGCCAGGGGCGGCAGTTCTCAGTCAGGGGCGGCAGTTATCTATCAGGGGGCGGCAGTGATCAGCCAATAAGGAGGGGAGTGATCAGCCAGAGGCGGCAGTTATCAGCCAAGGGCCGGCATTTATCAGTCAGGGGCGGCAGTGATCAACCAGGGGGCGGCAGCGATCAGCTAGGGGCGGCAGTTATCAGCCAGGGGGCGGCAGTTATCAGTCAGGGGGCGGCAGTTATCCGTAAGGTGGCGGCAGTGATCACCCATGGAGCGGAATTTAATGGACCACGGGCGATAGTGGTCAGCCAGGGGGCGGCAAGATTCAGGGCGGCTGTGACGAACCACGGGCGGAAGAGATCAGTCGGGGGTGGCAGTGGTGAACCAGGGGCGGCAGTTATCAGGCGGGGGCGGCAGCGATCAGGCGGGGGCGGCAGTTTTGTGGCATCATAAATCAGGGGAAAGTGATAAGCCAGGTGGCATGGATGAGCTAGAGGTGGAACCAATCAGGGTGGATGTAATGAACCCGGGACGGGAAAAACTTGCCAGGGGAAACACGAATCAGGGCGGCAGTGATAAGATAGGATGACACTGTTCAGGGCAGTGGCGATAAGCCAGGGGCGGCACATTTATTGGGGGTGCTCAGCACATGATTGGGCGTGCTCAAATTAGGATTGGGGGTGCTCGGGCACCCCAAAGAGATAGAAAATTACACCCCTGGTCACAGGTAAAAAAATTGCAATATAAACCTGGAAAGGGGCCCAGGATACTACGATTTGGAGAATTTGAAGGTATTTTCAGCAGTATCTACACAAATACAGCCCAATTTCTGTTTGTCCCATGTATTTCCAATTGAGAGGTCATGGTCCGTACTTGACCTCAGGTCATCGATATGACAAACCCCAGAAAACATGTTGTAGACTCGGTGGGCCCATTATGTGGTATAAGTTGCAATCCGATAGACTCACCCATTTCTTACTTATGCCACTTTAAATCATTTTATGAGGTGAGGTCACTTGACCTGCACTGGTGACCTGATCTGAGATGACCTAAGCTTAAAGTTTTGGAGAAATTTGGGGCATTTATCAAGGATATGGTGTGCCAAGTACGGCGGCGCTTCACGCCGCCGTTTTTCGTGCTGCCGGAAAAAACCCGAGGGCGTGTTCAAACACCCCCACCAGGGCGAGGGTTAAGGCCACAAGAGGTCAAGACATGCCATCATAGGGATAACATGTAAATGAAAGTTTTGGTCATTACATCTGAACAAGCTAGGATAGAGCAAAACAATTTAGACAATTGGTATCCTTGCAGCAAGCCGTATTGAATAATGTATAATATGGCCTCGTTAGGTAAAATCAGGTCAACTATGGTATTTGACCTGACCTGAGGTCAGGTCAATATCAAATTAAGTCAAAATGCATATAATTAGAATTGCAAAGACAAGGCCAATGTAATGAAGTTGAAATAAACGCTTTATCACTATCCGTTACTAAGTTATTCAGTAAAAGGGAATGTGGCACCTTGGTCGAATCCTGGAATGTAGTGGAATTAGGCGTACTTTTATCCAAAAGTAATGAAACCACTCATAATTTCTCTGAAAAATGTTCAATAAGCTCAATATTTTCTTTTTAAAAATACTCCTCTAGGAAAATAAATAAATATCTGCCTGTGGATGATGTCATGATCTGGCAACCACTACCATACTTGAAATGCTTCAAGGGTTTCGATTGGCTGATGCTCATCGTGACGTCAGCATATGTCGTCACACCAGCAGCTCACAACAATGGCCGCCCGGCGAGGGGCTGATGAGGGGGTTAGTGTCAGGTAAGTTTTAGTTTTTTCTACGGAAATGTCGAGTTCCAAGACAAATGATATATGGAGTACCCGGTTTTCCGACTTGCTTTACAACTTGGCTATCTCAGTTAAAATCACGTTATGAAGGTGCCACATTCCCTTTAAAACCCTTTTCCCCATGTTTTGTCAATGGCGACGTCATGGCTCGTACCTGTCCTTAGGTCATCGATATAAAAGATACCGGAACATGTATCAGAACTCGGTCGGCCCATTATGTGCTATGAGTTTCAATCTGATAAGTTCACCTTGTTCTGACTATCTTAAACTTTTTATAGGTCAGGTCACTTGACCTGCACTGGTGACCTGACCTGAGATGACCTAACCTTAAAATTTTGACAGTTGTGAAAATGATCAAAGAAAAGGTATAACAAGAACGGCGGCGCTACGCGCCGCCGTTTTCATGCTGTCTCCAAAAAATACCATGGGGGTGGGTCAATGCGCGTCTTCATGTTAATTCGAGTGAAAAACAGAACGGTTATGGTGCCACTTTGTGAAAAGTGCCGGCGTAAGCGCTAATCCTAGCACCAAGTAGCTGATTATATATTGCTCAAAGGATGCTATTGCCAACTTCCGATCATTCAGAAGACACCCACACAAAACTCAGATAAGGCAAGCAGATTTGAGAACTGCTATTTGAATCCGACGTCCATGAAGTTAGCGACGGATTCGCATTCGGATTCAGCGACAGATTCGCCCGAAATGGCGTCTCCAACGATTTCGCTCAAATTCACACCATAGGATCCTCGGGCCCTCAGCAGTTCACCCCTAAAGTGATTTTACGTCAGATTCACCCGTTCACCCGCTAGAGGTGAAAATGTGAAATTCACCCGAAACGGCGTCTCCTCCGATTTTGCTCAAATTCACACCATAGGCTCCTCGGGCCCTCAGCAACTAACCCCTAAAGTGATTATACGTCACATTCACCCGATCACACGCTAGAGGTGAGAAAATGAAATTCCCCCGAAACGGCGTCTTCTGCGCCTGGTGAACGAGTGATTGTAACGTATAATCACATTAGGAGTGAGTTTCTGAGGGCCCGAGGAGCCTATGGTGTGAATTTGAGCGAAATCGGAGGAGGCATCTTTTCAGGTGAATTTCACTTTTTCATCTCTAGCGGGTGAACGGGTGAATGTGACATAAAATCACTTTCGGGGTGAGTTGCTGAAGACCCGATAAGCCTATGGTGTGAGTTAGAGCGAAGTCGGAGACGCCGTTTGGGGTGAATTTCCCTTTTTCACCTCTAGCGGGTGAACGGGTGAATGTGACGTATAATTACTTTACGAATGAGTTGTTGGGGGGCACGGGGAGCTTATGGTGTGAAATCGCAGAAGACGCAATTTCGGGCGAATCCGTCGCTGAATCCGTCGCTGAAGACGCCGTTTCGGGTGAATTTCACTTTTTCACCTCTAGCGGGTGAATAGGTGATAACCGTTGTAGCCGTGTGGCAATGAAAAACAACAAACAACGAATGCAATCAGCACAATTTAACACTCGCATTGATGGAGGTATGGTACTTGATGGAGGATGGTTCTCCCCCTCAAGCATTTTTTTAATTTTCGGGGGTTTAGTTGTTTTCGGGGTGTCCCCAAGTACTGTTTTCGGCGCCAGGTCATGTCCTAGGTACAAGACTGGAGATCTCTTGTCGACCCAGGTGGGCAAGTAGAGGGGGGAGGCGATGGGTGATGGTCTTGGATGGCTTAACGCTGGTACAGCAATACACACCCTAAACAAAGCCATCTTCAGACCTCTTCTCCGGATATCTGTTCATTGCGAATGGCTGAAGAGTTTATCTTCTGGTTCATATGTTTCCGGCAGTGGTTAAGATTTATTGCCGTGCTGGTAGGAATCTGAAATGAGCCATCGGTCTGCCAGCAGCTTTGCGACGAGTTAGATATTAGCCGAGGTCCAGTTACACACGAAATTGTGCGTAAGCACGGTTTTAGGCATGCTTCTTAGTAAGTAAACTTTGGAAGGCCGATTCTCCTCAAACCGCACCCAACCTGTGTGGGTCGCGGCGCTTGCTGTCTGCCTAGCGGAGGTCTTAGAAATCTAGGCCAGTGGAGGGTCTCTACTGGCCTAGAGGGAAAATTGGTCTGAGCTCGATAGCTTCAAGAAAATGACGATATATTATTAATTTTGAACTCGTTGTTGGGCTTGCCACGTGGCACGCCCACACCATACAAACCGAAGTACTGCCGTTCGAATGATACACGTTAGGACCTATTCAAACCATGATACGTTCACAATTCAGGTCAGAAGCATTAGGAGTTACCTGCACGGCAAAGACCTGCAAATAAGAAACAGCATTCGATGGGGCTCGACGAGAGGACTCCAATGGTGCTGATATAAAGTTCTATAACCTACATTCTATCAGCCGTTATTACACAAAGCGTAAGTTTCTATTGCATTCCTTTGAGAACATTTTTACCTCTCGTGACCTCAGCAACCAGACCAAAACAGTTATATATTACATTTTTAGTAGATATCAAGACGAGATACCTAACATCGCTTTCCACTACCTGATATGGTAGCTGTGATCGTGGGGGGAGGGAGGGGTGGTAGCTACCTCCCCGTACCGAACAAAATAGCGAGATCCCCCTTAACGGCACCTTAGCTTGCACCGCGCGCATTATCCGCGTTACCTCGTTATGGTTCGTGAACACAATCCGCCTCGGTAGGTGCTACCCTGAACAAAATCAGCTTTCATTGGAGGCCAGCTGGCGTCTCCAATCGCACACCGTTTTACCATTCAGCTTGCACCATCGCCATATTCCGATTCCAGTCTGGTTACCACAGCCCGTTAGTATAGGGGTAGGGCCGACGCACGCGAGCCTCTCCGTTGTTGCAGATGGTTGAGGGCCTCAGTTCGCTATAGGTGGAGCCTGGCGCCGGCCCCCAGCCGTCCAAGCCTAGCCTACATCACGCACCTTCTCAGGCCAAATGACCTCGCAGTTATCGCGTTGTAACACACGACCTTTTAACACCACCACTAAGACCTAAAAACCAAAAACCGGCAAACAAACATACATACAAACGAGCGAATATTGCCTTTTAATGTCAATATATTTGATAAAAAGACAACAAAAAAACATACAATAAAGCCGATTGACATGAGCAGCGTCTGTCCGGCGCTCAGTTGGCCAGCAGGCGGCCGTTCTCGCGCCACCCGGGCGGCACGGCCAGCAGCAGGTGGTTCTTGTTGCTACACTCGGCCGGTTCGGCCACCGTCAGCAGGGTCTGGTAGCCGGCCTCCCGCAGAAAGGCGGCGCGGTCCGAGTCCACCAGCGCCATACACCGGCGACCCTGGCGCGACTTTGCCGACCCGTCCGCGTGGGTCTGATCAGCGGCATGGCCCAGCACGAGCCAGTCGCGCGGCGCGGCGCCCGTCCGCCGGCCGGCCGCGCTGCGCGGGTAGCAGATCTCACCGAAGTCATGCACGGCGCCGTAGCAGCAGGGGCAGCAGAGCAGCGCGGCGCGCTCGGCCAGACACCGCTGCATCACCAGGTCGGTGGCCACCCCGCACGCGTGCAGCGCCACGCCCAAGTCGAACCGGCCCTGGTAGAACTCCATGTTGCACTGGTACAGGCTGACGTTGGCGAGGCCCAGCGCGGCGGCACGTTCCTGGCCCCGCCGCAGCGACTCCTCCTTGTTCTCCACCAGGACGACGTGGCAGTCGGGCCGCAGGACGGCCAGCAGCAGGCCCAGGTGGCCGCCGCCGCAGCAGAAGTCCACGATGGTGTCTCCTGGCCGGGCGGCGCGCACCGCCAGCCAGGCCAGGTTTTCCAGCTGGTGCTGCTTCCGCTGCAGGCGCGAGGCAGGCAGGCCGCCGTCGGCGGGACTGGCCGCCTCCGGCAGCGCCGACCAGTCCATCTGAAGCCTGCCACTGCCCGGGTGCACCTCCACAAGGCTGCCGAACTCGGAAGCCTCGACAAGCAACAGTGCCGCCTCGACGTTGGACTGTACGGTGTATGCGCGCTTCTTGGGCTTGTAGCGCGCCGGGTCCTTCTTGTACAGACTCTCTGGAGTGACCTCTGGCACGCAGAGTCTCAGCAGACGTGTTGGAGCCGGGAGTGCGGCTGGCTGGAACAGCTGGTTCCAGACCTGCAGCAGCCCCGGCCGCGCCTCCACCGCTCGCATCCAGTCCTGTGTAGCAGGCGCCGTGTCCGCCAGACTGAAGCCGTGCGGGGCCAGGGCCGCCGTCAGCAGCCGCAGACAGGGGTACAGCAGCAGGTCGCTGATGGTGAACACGTGTCCTTCGGTGTAGGTGTGCCGGACGCAGGTGAGGCCGGTCTTGTGGTCGCCACTGCCCCAGCGGCGCTGCCGGCCGCCCGCCTGCTGCTCCTGCTTCCACACATTATGCACTCGCAGCGGCTGTCGCATGTGGTGGTCAAACTTCATCACCTCCGGCGGCACCCTCATCTCCACATTGGACATCACTGGAGGAGCTGACAACTCGGACACGGCCGAGCCGACGCCAGCGCTCTCCGACGAGTCCACAGACCCACAGCTCTCGGCGGGGGTGGCGGCAGGCGAGGTGTGGCCATCTCTGGCATCAGTCGCCCCTGCGGTGGCGCTCAGCACCAAGCGCAGTGCCGCGGGCACATCCCTCTCCACGAACCGCGTCATGAGCGAAGCGTCGGCGGGCGGCGCCAGGGTACCGCGCCTGAAGCCCAGCAGACCCGTGTCCCGCTGGTGGTAGTGGCCGGCGGCGGGCCGCAGCAGCCGGTCCACAGTGCGGATGGCCCGTCTCACCACGGCACACAGGCCCGCCACGCACAGACGCTGCTGCGGCAGGTGCACCGCCGGCAGCAGGCAGTCCGCCACCGGCGCCGGCAGCGCCGCCTCGCTCACCGCCGGCACCGGCAGACGCACCTGCACCGCAGGCAGCGCCTCTGGCGGCGGCCGCCGCCACACCACCGGCCGCAGCCAGCGCGCCGGCACACCGGCGGCCAGCAGGCAGAAGAGCGCCGCCGCCGTCTCCGCCGGCACCAGTCCTGACGCACTCACACACGGCAGGTAGATCTGCAGGCCCGAGTACTCCTCCAGCGCAGCCCTCTGCTCCGGCGACACACCGCCACCCTCAGCACTCTGGTCAGCATCACACGCTACCGATGATTCGACCGAGGGCGAAATGGCCACCTCCGCCAACAGCCCGGCGATCTCCGCAGTTGGAGAGTTGGAGGCGCCTCCTGGCGGTTGGGGCGCATCGCCAGACGCCCTGGAGGGCGGGGCTGATCCGCCGGTGTCAGCCGATCCGGGAGCGGAGACTTGCCCACGATCCATTCTCGGACGGAAGTCGACCTGTACCCAAACACATGGTAAAATAAGCAACGATAGCACAGTATAACTGAGGACCTGTAACAACTTAAAGCTAGATACTGGCGGTGTTTTCTAAAAGAAAACTGTAAGCCGAGATCGTGTTTTATCAAGATTCTTACTGCACTATTCCTAATCTGTACATCCTCTGGGCGCATCCTCTATGATGAAAAGCGATAAATGTTCCTCGCGCATATGGCTCTTATCAATTTGTACGCCCACTCAGATGTGCTGTATGAGAGGCGTGGCATGCACCTTGAGCCCGGCTCTAATACATTGCTCAACTTTACACACTTTCTCAACCTTAACAACACCAATTGGTCTCGTTCGCTGGCACCACGCTCCCATGACACAGAGTCTAGAAAAATATGATCGGTGCCGTTTCAACAAAAGGCGTGGCCGACTACCATTTCAACGCCCACGACCTGAAGCAAAGCATGTGCAGCACCCAGTCCCCTCCACACACTAACTTAACACTTTAACTTACTTTACCACACTTTAACTTACCGAGCTATTTGTCAGGCACAGCTATGCCTCCCGTTTCGGGCTGTTTTCCGGGTGGGTCACACCTCGGCGGCGAGCTGTCTCCGGATCTTGCTGAGGGCGCCCCTCTCCAGCTGTCGCTGTCGCACCAGCACGGCCGAGCCAGACACCAGCCAGACCAGCAGCGCCACCGCCTCAAACTGCCAGAACCGGCGCGGACCCCGCTGCGCCAGCTGGTCACACCTGGCCGCAGACGCCCGGAGAGACTCAGCACTACGGCACCTCCGCAGGCGCCCGGAGACACTCAGCACTATAGCACCAGCGGACACTCCTGACCGCAGGCGAACGGAGACACTCAGCACCACAGCACCAGCGGGCACACCTGACCGCAGGCACCCGGAGACACTCAGCACTACAGCACCAGCTGGTCACACCTGGTCGCAGGTGCCCGGAACTCAGCACTGCAGCACCAGCAAACACACGATATCCTAACCGGCTCAGCTTTCTGGTGTACTACCAATGTACGGAGATAAAGGTTATCTGGGAGATCAATTACACTTTTAAGGAAGATGCTCTTTATCGACGACTTCAGTTATAACCGTTATTTCGCGCAGACAGAGCAATACAACGAGAGCAATAGGCTGACGAAAGTATGACCCACAGAACTGGTGATTATTAATGCTAGGGTATCAGGATACACCAGCGCCTCAAGGCTGGCTCAAACAATTCAATCGGGGAGTCAGTGTTTGTTTTGGCTTTTTTAACCTGGGATATCTGCCACCCGAAGAGGGCGCTTCACCATTGAGTCGCCTGCTTTCTCACAAAACTGTGAGGGATGCGAAATTCGATACAACCGTTAATGGCCTAAACGCTTCGCTAGGATCATATTCAAATACTGTAAAAGATACAACTAACTCATTTTCAGGCAAGGCTGTAGAAAGACGCGAAGAAATGAATTCTCAGTTTTCTGTATTTTACCACTTACCCTCGAATGACCTTGATGCCTTCCTCACACTTGATAACCTCAATGAACGAGCTTTTAGCACATTCCGGTCGGTGCTGGCTCGCCCTCTCAAACTCTGCAACATAAAGCATTCATGTGAAGACCCGAAAACATCACATCACAACTATGACAAGGCTCAGATGGCAAGCATGAACCCAAATACCCGGTTGACCAGGGTCTCGGCGCCAATGTCACTTAAATTTTGCTCCACTCGATCTCACATTTTGATTCTTATTCATCTCATCTCAAAAGACAGCATAGATATCTCATCGCGGAACTTTGCCAAAGTATCTGCCACCACAAGAACAAAAAGCAAACCAGAACAATATCAAGTTCAACACACTAACGGCCGGCCAGACAAAAGTTACAATGAACCACACTCCTGCTGACAGAACACACCAGTGCATGGGCGACAGGCCTCGACGACAGTGAAGACCTGTGTCTGCCAACAGGGCAGGGCCGGCGAGGCGGGCGTGGACTGGTTCCTGGCGAGCGGGGAGGTCTCAGAGACGACCGGGAGGTATCTGCCGTGGCTGCTGTCCGGCGTCAGGATGTTCTCCAGAATGACGATGATCACACTCAAACTGCAGACCGAGGAAACAGCCGCCGGTCAACTGTAAGGCCATGTTAAGCCCAGCTGCTTGTGTTGGCCACGATCGATATCAATCCATTTTGTCGATATTCACAGGTGTAAAGTTTTTTGAAAGTTCGCAACAAGATGACCCGTAGAACTTGTTCCCGTCTATGTTTTTGTCCACTACAGGAGTTGGTGTATTCCCGTCTGCAACATCGCCGCCACCCCTCCCCATGACATCGTCGACCAGTGAATAACGTACTTGCAGATGACGCAATATACCCCGAGGAGAATCCATTAAACCAATAAAATATTTTTCAGAGCACATCCAAGAGCATGCACACCCTTGCCAGCCCTGCATTACACTGACATTGCACATGCACGTCCTAGCAAGCAGCGTGACCAGAGGGAGATACACAGTGCAATGCGGTTGGCTGGGCTGAACAGGGATGACATGTTCAGCAAAGCCACCACAGAAAAGATCCAGCGCTTTTGACGGGTAGGTGACATGGGCGCCATATTACCACGCAGGTTTGCTTGCCCTCAAACTAAAATAATCAAGTTACGTAGGTTTTAATGTCGGTAAGATGAGTGTGCACTTTATTCCACAGCTCTTTTAACTCAGATTCAGAAAATAATTTTACAAAGCCGAATGTGTTGCGCAGGCTACACTGCGCACTTCTTAAAGACGTTTTTCGGTTCCTTTACTTAAGGCAGTTTTTCCGCCCCCGAAAGCAAGTCCGCACCATTCAAACTGCATTGGGCAAGCTAAACTGAGCAAAACGAAAAAAGAAAAGGTGAAACAATGAAAAAACGTCATTAAAACAAAAAAACGTGGTTCAGAAGAGATAAAAACGTGTTTTAAAGGAAAACAAGAATACAATAATGCTTAGATATAGGAACTTTATTTCGATCCTTTCGATTTTTGATGATTGATTACCGGTGTGGCGCAACTATTGTAATCATTCCTTCCATACACGTGTATTGCAGATACACACGAGCACAACAACGAGCCATCACGAAACTGATGGCGGATAGAGGGAGCAAAGAAGGGTGAACGAGAATTGAGGAGGGAGATAGGAGGGCCGAGTCCATTTCAAGGGGATGGGCGAAGTGTCGACCAATGGTTCAGTGGTCTGTGAGTGGTCGTTACTGAAGTAGTCTTTGGAGTGGTAAGCCATGGTGCAATGTGGTTTAATTGAAAACATTTTGATATTGATTTCGTGCACCAGGAGGGCCTAATAGTAACATAAGGGGCAAAGTAAGGGTGATTTGGGCAGTTATGGCTCACAGATGGGATCTATGGTATGTTGATCATGTGGGATGGGCGGATCCAGGAGGGGGAGGGGAGGCAACAGGGCACTTGCCCCCAGATCGACCATTGACGCCCCTGAAAGGTCGACAGCGCCCCTGATGGATCGCTTTCCAACCTTCCACATCGAGATGTGAGTATCAGCACCGCAGTTATAAGATTGATGCTCTTGACGATTTGTGTTGTCCAAAACTTGAGCCCCTTGACCGGGTGCCACCCTCCAGGATTGGAAATCCCGGATCCACCCACGATTGGGGGAGCACAGTTCAGCAGGGCACCAGGTTAGTTTGGGGGAAGCTGGGATGAAAGTGAAGCACCTTGCTTCTGTTGCATTCCCCCAAAATCCACCCATAATTCATGGATAACCTTGTCCTGCTGTCACACTGCCTTTGCCATTCATATAGCCAAATTTTCCAAGAAAAATCCTAGTTTGATATTGATATTTGATCCAAAAAGAGACATGATGAGAAAGGAAGCAATAAACAAAACGTAACTCAAATGGTTTGCTGTACAGGTGTCCAGTGTCACTGTGCCGTCAGTGGGGATCCCACCCCACATTCTGTTTTTCATCCTGTTTTTATAATAGTTGTCTGATATCTCATCATGTCGGCAGATCACCTTTTGTTGTTGTATTGTTTAAATTGATGCACTGGAGGGAGCTGTGTTAATCTGCACCAGCAGCCAACTGGGTGCTTTAATTTAGCCTGGGCGTACCATTAGCGGCCGCAGGTGTGGTGTAGCACCTGGGAGCCCAGTGTGGCGGCTGGTCAATGTTGAGTTGGTGTTGGCCAGCTGGCTCAGGTCTGACTTGCATTTGTTGCCATAGCAAGGGAGTGCGAGTGATTGGATGGAATTGAACAAATGTATGGCTCTAAAAATACAAGACCAAAAGAGAAAACAAAAACAAACAGTGAACAAATAAAAAACCTAGCAAAAAATAAAAAACCTATTCATAAAAAATTGCCCTGAAAAAGTCAAACAAAAAACAAACCAAACAAGAAAACAAAACAGTAGCTAGACCTTATTTTTGTGTTGGAGGTGAGGTGAGTGAGTGAGGTGAGCATAACCTCAACACTTCTAAATGTAGGGAGCTGGAACAGTCTCTGGATAATGTCAATGAAGCCAGAGGTGCAGGCAGCATATCATAGTTAGAGACACAAGGTTAGGCTGAGATTCATCATCATCGTTGGTGTTTAAGGGCGCACCGACAACACGGGTCATGTGGCGCCCATAACACTAGACAAGATATATACAGTATAGTTTCAGCGTCTCACAGGGCTAAAAGTGTGTCGAAGGTAAAAGCAGCAAGTCAACAACATTTCAACAAGTAAGGTGTAAAACAGGTTAAGTTTTTAAAACAAAATCAAAAGGTCATACGTAAAAAACAGAACAATAATACAACAATAATATAAATAAAAACAAAATGAATAGAATAAAATGTAAAAACTGACCAGAGTCGCAGACATTTTAACATCACATACCAAGGTCAGCGAAAAGGTAAAATGAACTTATACACCATGTAAAACCTGAAAAACTACGAGGGTGAATATATGACATTAAAACCAACGCTCCTCAGATATAACATAATGGTAGCAATATCCACAGCACGATGCTCGCCCAAAAGAGAATTCATTGTCGGAGATCCCTGCAGAAAGCGGTTTCTCTCTATCTCAAAGTCACGACAATCTAAAAGGATATGTTTGACTGTGAGCCTGTCGCCACAGCGTGGACACTCCGGCGGGTCACGACGAGATAAAAAGATATGAATGGGTTGAATGAGTGTGTCCCAGTCGCAATCTACACAGGACAACCTCCTCCCTTCTGGAGCCTGCACTACTTGAGGTCCACGATCCTAAGCGTGGTTTCAGCTCGCGGAGCATCCTACCTTTAAAATCACAATCCCATCGACGTTGCCAGTCGCTAAAAAACATACATTTTAACTTGCGCGTACATGTCAAAAAATGGAACACGAAGACCTGGGGGGCAGCATGTTCTGCCCCCGTCTTTGCACATCGATCTGCCCGCTCATTTCCGGCGATTCCGCAGTGACTTGGCACCCAAACTAAGTCTACACATTTTCCCTTTCCCCTCAGGCTATGCAGTTTCTGCCTAATAAGGGTCAAGAGATAAGATGCTGACATATTGTAAAAGTAAAAAGACTCCAATGCCTGTACAGAAGACAAAGAATCTGTAAAAATAACAAACTTTCTCGCCCTTAACTTGAAACATGGTCCAGACAACGGAATATTGCGTACAGCTCAGTGGTAAACACAGATGCCTCGCGCGGTGAACTAAAACACTTTTCAACGCCGTCAGCTGACAAATGCACATCCCGTGCCACCATCACCCTTCGAGCCATCAGTGTAAAAGTGGATGTGATTATTATAAGATTCAGAACAGAACTCCCTAAATAACTGGCGCATAACTTCAGGAGGCATATTTCTACATTGATCCAGTAAGCTCTTGTTTGTGTCCACTGCAGAGATAAGCCAAGGTTCAACCAAACACGCGTCACATGGTTCAATGAGATCTGTGTCTATCCCAGCCTCCACAAGCCAGGCGCGGACCCTTACTCCTGGATTACTCCAGGCTGAGATTGATATTGTAAATAACAAATATTACTAGAAATAAATAGTGCAGTAACCTAGGGCCCAATGGAAATATTAAATGTTGTCAAACACTGTATCTGAATAAAATCACAATCCTCATAGAGCTTTACACCATAGAACCAGGGTTTAATCTTATTTCTATTAGTCCATATCCAGCAGCATGTAGTAACCTTTGGCAGCATGGGGGCCAATATTTGCTCCTTGCAGTGCACAAGGCAAAGGAGAGTAAACTGCAGATGGTGAGGTTTTCATTCCTATTTGGTTAAAGAGAAATTGAAGGGAGTGCAGGGGAACATTGATGATGTAACAGAAATGTTGACAAATTGAAAACTTTTCCGTTTTTACAGCTCTATCCCCATCCAAGCTTTAGTGTCACGAAAACTGTGATTGTTGTACCCTTATCCTCAGCTCTATTCAGTAGTCTCTTGTATCCTATGTATCCAACGGAAACTGAGGAAGTGAAGGCTCAAATTTGACTAGGTGCATTTAGTAATTTCCATGGAAATATGTAAGCAATCTGTCCGCGGGCACCCTGGAAAACAGAAACCATGGATGTCAATATACCTGAAATAAGCTTTTATAGTGGACAAGAACTCACCAGACCAATAATAAAATCGCAACTAGCATTCGCCTTTTGCTGCACAATTCAATCATTTTCGGACAATTCAAGTCTAGTGTAACAAGCCAAACCACCGTGTTTCGACATCACTACACATCACAACCACCAAAACGGCTAAGGCTAGTGACAGAATTTATTATTTCTCCCGCATTCCTTTTACAAATAACAAAATTCAGGTTAAAATTAGATAAGAGGCAACAGAAGAGCAAGATAAAGACACGGTTTTTATTCAAGATTATTTAAAAAAGGTTGACATTTTTTTACAGGGTGACAGCAGACAGAGATATGGCAGTAATACGGCTGCAATTATTAAGGGATAACCTTTACAAAGGCGGAAGAGGTAACTTTAGTTGGTCATATTTCTGATTAACTTTCCCTTAAGAGGATAATTCTTGTAATTAAAATGTAATCTAAGACTATCATGAAAGAAAAAATACGTATGTTTAAGGTAAAATCAGCCTACCAAAGATGTTCAACTTGGTAAAGTCTGATATAGGACCCCGCAAGTAAAGGAAAACCTTATCACAGGCATGACGTCATAGTGGGCTGCTCCGGAGGCCGGAGGTGGGGTTTTTATTACTACTCGAACGTAAAATCTGTTTTTTTATAGATTGATGTTACTTCATTGTTTATTAACATAATTTTAAACATCTCCTCAAAAAACTGATAATTTTTTATTTACAAGTATCTGTATTAGTATTTTTTATTTGCATATCTTTAAAATGACGTCATTTTTCTTAGCTAAAACACCAAGGCTGAATTTTTATATCACAATTGAATACACTGCGCCATTCAATGGCCCTGATACGAGAATTGTTTTTTTGGTAATGTTAGGGTGTTCTTCAATTGTGAACTAATGAGTGAGGATTTGTTAATTTAGCGGGAACAAAATTGAGGACAAAGTAGATCGTTTGGGAGAATATGGCTCATTGGATGCATTCTGTTCCTTGTGTCACTTCAGTGTGAAACTGCGTTCCTTTGCATTGTTAAGAGATCATGCGTTATGGGGCGTCCCGGCCCAAGGCCCTGGGCCGGTTTGAGTTTGGGAATAGGTAGGTACTTTGTTCCCAATAATTTATTCATATCGCCAACAGATCTATATCAATTTGCAGGTGAAGTCAGAGTCTAGAAATAAACACAATATGTCTCAAGTAAATGACACACGTCTCACATAAGAACAATAAAACAGCACTGGCTCATGTGCCTCGATCCATGTTACTCGAGCCCGCCTAGCCATCTAGTTCTCCGCTACCATGTCAGTTGTGGTATGTACCACCAGGGGCCCTGCACGGACTTGCCGCCGTCCCTCATCCCGCCGCCACCATCGTTTTTGCGGCCAACTATGGAGTGGGACATGTTGGAGTCACGCTCTACCCCTCCTTGCTCCCCAGTCTGCAAAGTATGGCAGCAGGCCAGACGAGTCGCACCAGCCATCTAAAATTCTCTCACCACCAGCCTCCAAAAATTTGCACCAATCTGCCACATACCAGGAAAAAAATGCACCCATTCCTACCCCTACAATGCAATGCTACCTCAATCATTAATCAGTTAGTTTAGGACTTTTTATAAGGCCCCCTCCTGTGTCTTAATAACCATTCAGCCATTATTTGTTTAGTTTAAGCGTCACTAACCTCGCAAATTCGCACCAGGTTGATAAAATTTGCACCACTCTGTCCTGTCTCCAAGGGCACTCGCACCGACGAGATCTCGTCGAAAATGCCATACTTTGCACACTGGCTTGCTCCTGGAGCGTGCGGTGCTCAAATTTCAAACTGTTCATGCAAGTTCCTTTCTCCATACCTTTTCTTCATTCAACTTCATTCATGTGTGGCACTTATACTGCCTTTATTCTGTGCTGTCCTAGTGTGTGTGCATGTGTGTGTGAAATACATGTATGGTTCCAAAATGCATCACTCTAGGTTGGGATCTTCCTCTCAGAGTATAAATGATTCTGGAAAAACATGAATGAAAAGTTAGAGGAAATACATAGTCAAAAATAACCTGCAGGAGCAATAGCGCTAGCTTGCAGCAAGTATGCTGGGTGAATGGATGTATGTTATTACATGGACTTTAAAACTGCTAAAAGATTCTACAAATAGGTTGGAACTGGAACATGATAAGGCATTCATCGCCAGCGGGATCTGACACAAAATCCTCTGGCACACTGTTATTGCACTCACACTGTTAGGGACAATGATCTATAATCGAAAATGCCATTCATTATAGACATGCATACAGCAGCACTTCCATGCATTGATGTTATGGTACTTATTGCTTCATTTATTAGTGCTCTAATGAGTTAAAACAGTATTTTCTGAAAAAATGTATATATTTTTAATAATTGAACATTTCTGTGTTTGTTCAAGGTGCTTTGCTAATCATAATATTTGTTTCCTTTACCTATCTTTTTTGTTATCTTTAGAGGCATGTTAATAATGATTAATGTGCCTATACAGTTTTTCCATTCTGTTGTTCCTTATTGCTTTGCCTTGCTCATGTCTTCTTTTACTGTTCTGTTCCTTTATTTCTGTCCCCTGTTAGTATGTAAAAATGAAATAAAAAAATGATGATAAAACATTTATGCTCAATTAGAAAAATGAGGTCATAGAGTAGCTACATTTCAGCAGGAAGTGCTGCCCTTTGCCTAGTGATGTAAAAAAAGCTATGCATTAGCTCCCATTCCTGGTAGCACTTGTTTTGTGCAAAATTGATATTTTTGGTCACTTTTTGCAGTTAATTTTCTACTATTATTTTTCCTGCCTTTTCAAAAAGCCATGTTCAAGAATCTTCTCAACTTATGAAAGATTGTTTTGATGCAATTTGTGCCTTTGATATTTTCAATGGAGTGAGACTGTAATATTTGAATGTGTATATAAGGTAAATTTTTTTACAGTCTGGCTTGGTACAGTCCCTTCACCACTTAACTTACCCTGAGAGACTAAAATCACTCTACCTCCTGGCCCTGCACTGCCTCAGACATAGAGGGGACTTGTTAGATTCATACATATATTTTTTACAATAGCAGAGCTGCTAATAAAACATTAAGCTGCTACATGCTTAGAATTCCAAGGTTAAAAACGAGTGTTAAATGCCCCGATTATGCACCCTGCAAGTCAGGCTGGGCTACACATCCCTACAGGGCGCCACCATTCCACGGCAGAGGCAGCACCTGTTTTGAAATGCAAGATCTGTCCCCTGCGTAGGTGCGCTCGGTGAAAGCAAACAACTACCCCGCAAGTGGCAGAGCACAGAGGTCTCGGTAACCAACCGTCAATGCCACCACTGACACGGTCGCAGCACGAGCCAGGTACTAAAAGAGAACTGGTCCCACAGCTGTCCACTGAAATGAGAAGCATCATCTCGCAGAGTGCGCGACAGAAGCCCTGCCGGCAGGCACATCGAACAGCCGGCCGCAGCCTCCGTCCAGCAGGTCCCGGCCGCCACATAACGACGCCAGCGACACGTGCGAGCACCAGTCGATTTCCTCGCTGGATCGGGGACGGTCATATAGAGAGGTAGCCAATGGCAAAGAAAACCACGAAGTTGTACAAGCGATCACAGCATAGCTATACCGATTAAATTTTTGTCTCAATTGGTTTCACACAATGTGGGCAAACGTCGATTCATTAATTGTCAAGGCATATTTAATGCACTCATATTGTATCGAGGCAGCTGCAGGCCGACAAAGGTGACATCAGCACCAGGTTGGAGGGGATAACCAGATACCTAGCGTAGTGTATTACAACTCTCTAGGTCGTAACTCGTCTGTACAGGGGTTCGCAAAGTGCTCGCCTCAGAGTAACCCCAAAAATTGGATAGACCCAGAGACACGCTGCCCCACTCAGCCCGCAGAATTCCAGAACAGGGAGCCACGGGACGAGCTGAAAATTAATAAACTATATGCCATGAACAAACAGCATTACTATAAGCCAGCAATGCTCACTCGTCGTCAAAACGTCACCTGTCATCAGCTGAGAAATGGAGACTCCTCACAGTTTACCATGAGATCGCTCCCCTCCATCGTTCGCCGCCGACACGCCAGTCAGGCTCCAGTCACTCCGCCAGAGAAGCAGCAGCACCAGCGCCGCGCCGGCACCCCGTCCAACGGCCGACACCCGTCAGTCCGTCCCCGCCAAGCAGCCATTACCGCACCAGCTCCCACCAGTGCAGAGCCTGCGGGGATCGATCAAAAGATCGAGATGCTAGAAACTAGTCCCTTACCTCAGTCCTCTAGTTCAAGAACAGCGAAATGTCGTTCACTTCAAGTCGATTTGGTGCGCCCACGGTACACCATGCGGAGCCCCAAGTCGGCACGCCAGATGCCATCACTGGCTCACCAGACGGCGGGTGCATCCTCCAGCAGAGGGGGTGCTGGTCCAGCCCGCACCGGGCACCACTCCTGCTCTCATCGCAGCAGCCCAACAGCCCGCTTGCGGTGTTGCCCCCGCGCCGGCCAGGCGAGGCCCATCGTGAGCCTCTGGAGGGAGCGGGGCGGCACGGCCGGAACGTGAGGCGGAGCCAGCTCAGGCACCACCGGCTGCAGATCCTGAAGTAGAATTGTTTTAGAGCTGAAGCGGGGGAGGGAAAGGGGCTGTTTGAAGTGGGCGTTTTTTCTAGAGATTGGATATTTTTCTTGCCAAGACGGAAAATAAGCAGGTGTCAGGGTGATAGCAAGTGCACCAAAGGCATTGCTTGTTCGGATCATAGAATTTATCATAGGACACCAGTTCTATGATTAACAGGTTGCAAATTCTTCAGGTGGGAAGAGTGGAACTTTTGCCTTCCAATTAAGAACAATTGTCACAAGCAAAGTATGGTTGTTTCACAAATGAACTTGCTCGAAAGAAAATGATTGAAAATGTGTTCAGACAAGAACACACATGTATACAAGGCTCTTGCTTCTATGCAGCTAGGCACTAATTGCATGAATATTTTCCACTACCATGTCGAAATTTTCTTCCACAGTTTATAGAGCAGGTGGGTGGTTTTCACCTATCCATGTTTTGGAATTTCTGCTCATGACTACAATGTCATTGAGGAACTCAGATATACAGGAAGTTGTAAAAGAAGTCGTCCAAATATATCTGCAGAGGAGAAATTACGGTGTAAGTACTGAAGTTAGGGTTTAATGATATGTTAATTTTTAGACCTTTCAAATATAAAAAATAAGCTGACTTTATGGAGTAAGTGCATCTGCTTGCTGTGCTGATTCTCTGCTGACCTTGCTGAGCTACTGTACTGGTGAGCTAGTGTGCTGAGTCAGTAGTGTGCTAGTGTACTAGCCCTGGCAGGAGGGTAAACTGAGTGTACCTACCGTGCTGGGAGGGTAAACTGAGTGCTTCGATCGTACTGGGAGGGTATACTGAGTGCACCGACCGTGCTGGGAGGGTATACTGAGTGCACCGTCCGTGCCGGGAGGGTATACTGAGTGCACCGGCAGTGCCGGGAGGGTATACTGAGTGCACCGGCAGTGCTGGGAGGGTATACTGAGTGTGTAAGCCCGTGCTGGGAGGGTATACTGAGTGTGTACGCCCGTGGCAGGCGGAGGGTGAGGAGCAGGCAGCGGCGCGAGCCGAGCGGACGCAGCCCCTGCAGCAGATGGCAGCGGAGAGTGTGGCTGAGGCTGCGGCCAGCGCGGCCGACACGCTGGCCCTCACCGCCGGCTCGCTGGAGCCTGGTCTGGCCGAGGCTCAGTTCGCCAGGTAACGCTTCACCGTGGTAGTGGGGTAGGTATGGAGAATGTGCTGGGAGCAGTGCTGAGTGTTCGCGAGGGCTGGGAGTGTCAAACATCGTGCAGTAATAGCTCGAACTGCATGTTTCTGGGAGACGAGTATAGACATAGGCGAACCCACGATTTTCCATGGGAGCACCCAGTCAGGGGGCGCAATTTGGATCGGAGGGAAACCGCTTTTGGACGGCTTAACCTTTGGGGGGAGGGGAATTGGGCTCCAAATCTTATTGCGTGACGTGATCCTCGTATCCAGGGGAAAGTGAGGGTTCGTGGGTGCTTGGGCCCGACTGTGGGTCTCACCATGCCCTTCCCCTGGAGCCGCCCTTAAGGATAGACATACAGTATCAGGCGTTTTGGCATTTTTCTCCTTACTTGATGGACAGCGTCTCAGTCCCTGCTTGAGTTTGCTGGAACTTTTCACAGAAATTTGAGGCTTGATGTTCGAGCCTAAAATGGCTCTATCCGAATGGCATTTCCCTTATTTTTCACTCTTTGCCACTGACAAAACTTGAACTAGAACATTTTGCCATATTGCATTAAAGTCTATCGAATTTATAACCCAAAGACACTCATGGCTTCCTTAGGATATTGGTTTTGTGTTAATATACCGTTTGGAAGGATTTGACGCGTAAATTTACGTCGATTTTACACGAATCTTTAAGGTTTTCGACAGGTTTTTTGTTTTCATTGGCACATGCTTTCTTGAACGTATTTCAACATTTGGTGTCATGAACAAATATATTCCCAAGTTACAAGGCATATTTTCAACGCCATTATACAGCGTTTGTCCCTGGATGCTGGTATTTGGTTCTATCTCTATTCATTTGGGAGCTGTACTTTCGAGAGTTAAGAGTTGTGAAACTATTTACATCGAAAAAGGCGTTCGTAGGCTAATTTCTTCCACATATTGCTCTTGTTTTGGTGTTAGCTCTATTCAATTCTAGTGTTATCTCTGCAAGATGAAATCTACAGACAATTTCCAACAAGATGAAGGCATAAACGTTGGTCCAGTGTGGAAGCTCTGTCCTCTAGATTTGTGTCACAGAATGTTCCGTGATAGTGTGACACGCATATATCCGAGTCATAGCGCGGTGCGGGTGCTCCTCGGCTAGGGGTGATGCGCATCTCCCTGACTCCCTGTTCCGTCAGATTCCGCGCGTGGGTCCTGGACGCACCGGAGCCGTACCAGACCGAACTTCAGGAGCTACTCTTTCCCGTCTTTGTTAACCTGCACGTGGAGCTGGTATTGGGCGGACAAAGCCCAGCTAGGTAAGAATGGGAAAAGCTCTTCACGAATCAATAGAGCGCTGAAATTTCGTCTGAGGTCGCATTTTCATTTGCTGTTGCCAAGCTCGTTGAGTAGTAACCTCAACTGGGAAGTTTGTCATCAAGCAGTATGGAATGGACACATTTTTCGAATTATCGCTTATCTGAAAGGGATATGAATTCTTTTTTGTGAAGAATTTCCTCAAAATCTTCATGATGTATATAATCTGGCGAATGTTGATCAAGACACGCCCTATGAGAGTTGTTCGCGTGTGTTTGTACAATTTGGGGTCGTAGCCATTTCTGAAGATTTTGTCACAACCTAGAGGGTTACCAACGAGGGAGGATTATATGTATATCGACAGATAGCTATATTACAGGCGTGGAACTATGTCCATTCAGACATAACTGGGTGTAATGAATTTTGAACAACAGCCACAGCTCAGCTCTTGCATTTTCTCTCTCTTAAATTTGGACATCTCACTCTCTACAAAAGAAAATTGAGGGGACTTGGCGGAGCCCATGCTTTGGAGGAACGCGTGTAATTTGTCACTTTTCGACTGGTTTTATCTGGTTTTAATCTTCCACTTCTGCACTGGTTTTACCGTCAACAGGACAATTTATTCCAGGGTGGTATCTGGCCTCTGGCTTCGTGAGTGTAACTCGTCGGGATCTGGGTCTGTTGGGCAGGTTCTACGCTCGCCACCACAGCCCGTTTCTGTTCGGGCCGGATCGGTCGGTGGCCTCGGATCTCGCTGCTGTCAATACCACCCAGGACCTGGCCAGGTCAT
Organism: Lepas anatifera; assembly: GCA_034440635.1. NCBI lineage: Eukaryota > Metazoa > Arthropoda > Thecostraca > Lepadidae > Lepas > Lepas anatifera. The sequence goes on along the minus strand of JAOTON010000065.1, from coordinate 721,618 downwards.
CCTTGAAAAACTACAGGCAAGCACTCAATACTAGCGGGTGGCGCTATATTCTTCGCCGCAAGACCTCGTCATTTTAGTCTTTTTATTCGCAGAGTATCTCCAATCTTTAGCATGTAAGCTCCAAAATGCCTCTGTATCAAAATCGATGTTTATCTCCTGCCCCTTTGCGGGATAAATTGAAATGGGGAGGCGGTGTGAGCCGTGCGCTACTGCGCCGTTCATCCTGTCTCCTCCGCAGCAGCACGTGGTGCGTATCCCTGCCGCATCCAGCGTGCGTCGGTGCCGAAACGGGCGTGCGTCCGCGCTGCGTCCTTCGTGCGTGGAGCCAAAATAAAGTACATAAATGCGTCTTTGTTGCTTGTGACGTGCGTCTGTGCTGCGTGTGACCCGCGTCTGTGCTGCGTGTGACGTGGGTCTGCGCTGTCTGTGACTTTGTTGGTGCTCTGTGTGACGTGGATCTGTGCTGTCTGTGACTTTGCTGGTGCTCTGTGTGACCTCCGTGTGCTCTGTGCGGGGCGGCAGGTCGGTGCGACCCGAGGTGGCGCTCTCTGCCGGCTGCTCTGAGTACCTGCGGCGTGCGCTGCGCTCGGCGGCGCTGACGCTGGTGCTGCACGTGCTGAGCCAGCATGTGCAGCTGACGGTGGCAGCTGACGCTGATGCGGCGGAGACGGAGCCGGGCCGGCCGGGGCGGCGACGCTACAGCAGTGAGCCACAGGTCAGCTGCGCCTGGCGGCGGCTCGGCTGCACTCAGGCGATATTTACCCCACGTACACTAGCAGCCTCAGTACGGTTCTGACCGCGGGAACGGCTCAATCGACTCGTGTATCCGGGTGTCTGGTACGGGTCTGCCACCTATGACGATGATGAAAGTCCTGGCCGTCGGTGGTGCCATATGGAGGAGGGGGCCTCAGAGGGGCCTGAACCGCCGCAGGAACGCCGCCAGCCGGCGCGGGTCCGCTGCCGCCTCCCGGGTGGTCGGGTCGTGTCGTCCGAGGGTGTCCCGGCGCAGGTCAACGGACGGAGGGCACCGGGTTAGATGGCGATGAAGGGTTTCGTCCTCCTCGTCGTTGCACTCCTGGAATGTGGCTGCTGAGTCCAGGCTGATCCTCTGGCGGTACCCGCGCAGGAGAAGGCAGTGGCCAGTGCGTAGATGCGCCACCTCCACGCTCTCCTGCTGTGTGAGGGCCGGGTGGTCCTCATCAGCTGAGCGGGTCGCCGCGATTTTTGGGCTCTGGAAGTAGAACGATGAGGCTGTTCCGTACCATTTGACGAAGTTTTGATTTCGAATGCAATATTTGCATAAGACATCAGTAGTTTGACTATGAATTATTTTTTAGAAATGGCGGAAAATTGATTCCATGAGCTTAGTTGAATGTTTCAAATGAACTGAATTTTCTCCCTAAAACGGTACGTTCCGCGTCACCACATTTCGTCTGGGCCGCGCCACATTTCGACTGGGCCGCGCCACATTTCGACTGGGCCGCGCCACATTTCGTCTGGGCCGCGCCACATTTTCGTCTGGGCCGCGCCACATTTCGTCTGGGCCGCGCCACATTTCGTCTGGGCCGCGCCACATTTCGTCTGGGCCGCGCCACATTTCGTCTGGGCCGCGCCACATTTCGTCTGGGCCGCGCCACATTTCGTCTGGGCGGCGCCACATTTCGTCTGGGCCGCGCCACATTTCGTCTGGGCCGCGCCACATTTTCGTCTGGGCGGCGCCATATTTCGTCTGAACGTAACGGTGCGTACCGAGGACATTTGTACAGCAGCCGCTCGTGTATCCCGGGTAATTGTGCTGTTTAAGACGGATCATGGGGTTCCTTACGGCGTTGTAGTACAGACTGCAGGAATGTCTTTGGTATCATACTGTTTTGGTATATCTTTAATTATGAATGTTATCACGACTTTTTATAGCCTCTGAGCGATCAAAAAAATACGATATTGTCCAGCCACGAATTTATAGCTTATTTCGCTGAGGGGGCCTGTAAAGACAGCTTGCTCGCGTGAAAAAATATTATCCGCGATGAGTTACAGTTGTGCGTGCCTAGAACATATCAGCGTTTTTGTGTCAATGGTGCCACCTTCAGTGAGGCAGAATCTACGTGAATACCAGCCCGCGAAACTAAGTTTTCAGGATAGTTGCGCATGCCTAATGCTGAGGTATCGCCGTGACACAACGAATGCATTGTGGTGTCTGTCTGCATTTATCTTCTCCGTGCACCACTGAGCCGACCCATCTCCGCCGGCAGCCGCCGGGGGCCGGCGCGGGCGGTGCCGGCGACGACACCACCGGTGACCTGGAGCGCGCCATCTCGCGGCTGCGCGCCGAGCCGCTGCCGCCTCCCACCATCTGCGCCTACCGGGTGTCGCGCCTGCTGAGCTGCGCGGCGCTGGCGCCGCGGCGCCACCTGCTGGTGGCCGGCGAGGAGCGCGGCGCCACCGTCTGGTCACTGGCGCCCGAGGGGCTCAGCTACGGCGTTAATCACGCCTGCCGGGTGCCGCTGGGGGCGGGCGGGGAGGAGGAGGGTGTCTCGGAGGTGGAGCGGGCACCCAGCCGGCCGCTGCGCGCACACAATGGGCCCGTCTACGACGTGCAGTTTGAAGAGGAGGGGGAATTCATCGTCTCGGCGGGTGAAGACACGACGCTCCGCGGCTGGAGTACTGACACCATGGCCAATGTCTGCATCTACAGGTGGGTGTCAGTTGTGTGTGCTTTACTGCAATGGCAACGGTGTTTTGTGGATGATGCATTGGCGCTCAGATATCAGGGCATAGTTCGAGACATCTGACCTTAAATTCAAATGCGCATGCTGCTTCTACGCACACAGATTCTCGCCTCACCGCCAACCCCTTCGCTTCTTATCAATTCCTGCTTAGTAATGATCATTGATTACGCACATCATAGAAGAAATGATGGCTTCAGATGGGAGATTTTAAGCTCATTGAGCATGAGCACAGATACAAATTGGCACCATCGAACAGCAAATGTATCTGTTCGGCTAGCTGTACCGATGCCGACCAGACATTCTGGTGAACAAAGTAGGAATCCCATCCACTCCCAATGGCGAAAAGGACTCGAAAAGAGAAGAGAAAATAGGAAGAAGCGAACAATACTGAAGTTTGAAATCAACGCTGGCACCCGCAAGGTGGAACACAATGAACATGATTTATAAACTCGAATACAAAATGAATACGAAGCCAAAGAATGGAATGTTTTCACTCTCATAATAGCTCAGTTAACATGTTTGAGTTGTGTGCGATTGTGTGGATTTTTTTAATCGGTAATCCTCATGCTTACTCTGTCTTGAGGTCCAAATGTGCAATGGTCTTTCCGTTTGAAGGAGATAGAAGGCTGGTTGCCCAGTGCAGAAGCGCCTTGTGTTCGCCACTCACGCTTTTGTGTCAGAACCACGTGAAGTGCATGGAGCGCAGCGTATTAATATTTCTCGAGTGGTACTGGCCGTTTTACCGGTCTTGGCGTAGTCTGTCAGTCTGATCTGGTCTGATCTGGTCTGTCCTGTCTGTCCTGTCCTGTCCTGTCCTGTCCTGTCCTGTCCTGTCCTGTCCTGTCGTGTCGTGTCCTGTCGTGTCCTGTCGTGTCCTGTCTGTCTGTCTGTCTGTCTGTCTGTCTGTCTGTCTGTCTGTCTGTCTGTCTGTCTGTCTGTCTGTCTGTCTGTCTGTCTGTCTGTCTGTCTGTCTGTCTGTCTGTCTGTCTGTCTGTCTCTGTCTGTCTGTCTGTCTGTCTGTCTGTCTGTCTGTCTGTCTGTCTGTCTGTCTGTCTGTCTGTCTGTGTGTCTGTCTGTCTGTCTGTCTGTCTGTCTGTTAGCTTAAATACATCTAGGTCAGCTAAGTGAATTTATTTGAGCTCAGGCATAGTTTCGAATGCAAAAAGTGACATTTTGACCGAGATTTTGCCCTTCTCCCGGATTATTGCATTTTTGGTTATTTCATTTAAATCTGAATATGTCCCGATGTAGTTGACTTTTGACTTTTCATTCAGATTAAAAGATATATATATATATATATATATATATATATATATATATATATATATTCAGACATTCCAAAAGGAGAAAATATGTCCATTCTTCTCCATGTATTATCCCCTTTGGGGTGGGTGGCTTAGGCTATAGCATCAAAGTCTCTTAAGCCACTGGTCCTGATTCAAGTCCCGGCGGAGCCTTTCAATAAGTCGATCTGATCCCCCAAATCCCCTCTCAACAGGGTGAGAGTTCGCGACGCCGTATAACCTTGACAGCTGGTGCGTCGTTAAACCTCAACAATTATTACTGTCCTCTTTATTTTTCCTATCGTATTTCACGTAAGAATTTTCTTCTCTGCTTACTATCGTCTTTATTTTCCTATCGTATTGCATGAACATTTGTGGTAAGACATTTATGATGGCTGAACTTGTCTCCAAACAATGTAGGTCAACATTCTCCTGCCATCATAAAACAGAGCATTTTCCTCGGTTATCGCGAATGCAGAGGCTTTACTGGTTTTCTGGCTGCTTTTATGGGTTTACACTTGGCTTTTGTTTTACGCTGTATTCCCTAGATAACGTTCTTTTTCAGAGTGATGAGCCGAAACATGTGTTTGACTTTGGAAGAGATATGGGCAAGTACCAGCTTAGTGGCCGCTGGATCAAGGGGGAACGTGAGACACGCCTACTGTGTGAAAATTGAAAAAGTGGACCAGCTTTTTGTTGTAGAAGAGCACCAAAGGTGCTCCCGGTATAGAGATGAGGATGATGGATGGAAAGACACATGTTCTGTGTCACTGTATAAGAAACTGGATTGGCCGTCCCCGTGTCACCACGTGGAGCCACGCCCCCTTGCGCTGAGTTATCTTGAAGAAGAGAGAACATAACGCACATTGTCAAAACGATCGGAATTATTATCTAATCAATGGGCAGTATCCTAAGCATTTTTGGATATATTGATCAGTTCAAATCATTGTAAAGCGGACCAAGAAGCACAGGGAGACAGAGCCGTTTTGCACGACCAACCTCATATGACTGAACAGCTATTACGTTCTTCGCGTATTACCACGTGCTTTAGCCCTTCCAGTCAAAGTCATCAAAATGACACGTTCATCAATGTCTCCAAGAGAAATGGTGGCGAGAAAGAATTGAATAATGCAACCGAATATATATTGGATAATACTTCATGCAGTGAATATAACACGTGGCAGTGATATCATGGATGGTAAGTGATGACTTCCTTGATGCACCTCTAGTGCTCACTGCTGTTGACCGGCGGCTGCGGCGTAGGCGGCCTCCTGAGCGGCGCGGTTCGGATCCTCCGGAGCCACTGGGATGAATGAACTCACGGGCCGGAAGCCATTCTCGTCAGCCACCCACGAAACCTCAACAGGCACATCATTGCCGAACTCATCCTTGGCTACGAAGGAGTAGCTTCCCTGCATGACAACACCCTGCTGGTCACCGATCTGTTTCTGCTGACCAGATGCATCTTGAACAATGGGGTCGTCGGTCACGAAGCCGTAGCGGAAGGATCCATCGTCTTGCTTGGAGAAGTCGTAGCGGAGGATTCCAGCATCGCGCAGGGCGGCTCCCTCGTCGTATTCCTCCGGGGCCTCCTGGGGCCGAGCGGCAGCGACGGCCAGCAGAGCGGCGACTACCAGCTGCGACAGAATCGGGCGTCAGATACTCAGCCTCCGAGCCTCCGATATTTTCACGCACCGCTCAAGAATAAATCTAACCTGACTTAGATGCAAACGCATTGGCTCGCAAGGCCTCCTTCGCCCAGATAGATGTGGGCATGTCACGAGCACTAGGTGCCGTTTGTGAATTGACAAAAGCACTGACAGAAATGACCTGGTGTTTCACGAAGTAGTAAATTGGCAGCCAGCTGCCTACCCGAACCCTTTAGATACGGACTGTAGATGAATCCCGCAAAATATTTTTTTATTCTGTCCAGAATATTTTTACAAGGCAGATACCACCAAGTGGATGGCACGCAACCTCAAAAATACTCCCAAGAGTGTAATATTGGTTTTTGTTTTACTATTTTTGCAGTTACACATATCGCAATTTTCATCGAGAGCCATTCAGCACAATAAACCTGAAACATATAGTCTAATGTAAGTACTCACAAGCTTCATGTCGTTTCGTGTGGTGACGTCCGATGGAAGTGTATCCTTCAGCTGGGCGACCCCCTTTTATATTAGCCCTGTTGCCTTTAGTAGTCCGGTGAGAAAACCGTGGTTTTCAGCTTTGTGCATCGCTAGCATTTCTTCTGCACGGCGAGATTACACGATTGATTGGATTTGGGGGCTTAGATGACGATCTGAATTCCACAGAAAAACCGACTTTGCAGGGATTAAGCTGATCGCCATCTGCACTATTTCCAGCATACCTGTTGGATCTCACGGTAGAAGGCGGGAGACCGCAGAGCGGCGATGCTCTTTTGCGGGAGCTGACCACAGAGTCGTGGTTCGAGTCATGCTGTTGCGACTGATCGAGCTGAGAACCAGCTCTTCATTCCCACCGTTGCATCACGTACACTCCCGACATCGTTACATGATAAGGGCCAAAAGTAATGTCGAGTATTCAAAATCGGAATTCAAGTGTTCTATCTTAGGTGAATAATGGTAGAGCTCTCAAATAGGAGGATGACTAAAACATGCCTTGTGCTCAAGTACAGACTTATTCGTGGTTCGGAACGATTTCTAACGTTGTTTGACATGGGGAACGAAAACATGATTTGTTTCAGCTGATCAAAGTACTGACCCTCTCTTCCAGGGGCATGCTACAACAACGCTTGAAAACAACCTTAAAGTGTGGTAGTGCTTGAAATACATGGCATGACGAAGAGTTTGGAACTTTTCATCAAAGATGATTATTTTGTTAGGTTTATTCTGTCCAGGCGGCCCCAGGCAGAAAACGTTTGCACTGTATAGGCTGTAACTATAATGCATTTACAGGCTCATCATTCCAGCAGGTTTTAGCTTATTTTGACGAAACAAGTACCAAAAACTATTTTTTGCTTTGTGACGTCCGAACAATAACGTTTTTTTCCAAATTGGTTGAATTTGTGATAGGGGGACCGTCCCGATATCAGGCACGTCTTTGCCGTCGCCGGAGCCCCCCGCCCCCGTCCACATTCGGACCGAGACCGCGTTTGCCAATTTTCCGCTCCTCTTCACCTGGCGCTGTGTGAAGAAATCTTCAATACTTACCTCCAGCGTCCCAAAACTGGGTTTGCACTAGGCCTGGTGTAAAATTAATCTTGGAAAATGTAGTTGGTGAATGGAAGATTTGAAAGTTACAATACTGCAATAGTCAATTAAAACCTCAATAGAATCCTATTTAAAGTTTGGCCAGACACCGAAGTGGTCGGAAATATCTCGTTTGACGCGGTCGGTCGAAACAAATAGGAAGAGTGGGAGAACACTGGCACTGCTGAAAGTCTGAGCGCTCTGTTAGATGCAGAGGCGGTTTCAGATTAGGGCTTAGGGAGGAAGTCGTCCTGACCTCAATAGCCTCTAGAGCACCAACGCTTCTTTGGGGGGGGGGATGAGCGTCTACAGAATGGTCCGCATTCTCTTCAAAACCATTATTTTCTTTGTGGTGGGACACCGCAGTTTCGTCATTGGCTTCATTCCGTCTGTGGGATATAGTCCTCGTAACGAAAATTATTCCCACCACTAGAAGCGACTTTCGGGGTTTTAGGGCCTAAATGTTCCAATTTTGTTCTCACGTGTCAGAACCACATGACGAAATGCGTGGAGCGCGGCGTAATAGTATTTCTCAGAATGGTTCTATACTGACCGCTTTAGCGGTCTCGTTGTGATCTGTCTGTTTGTGTATCGGTTGGTGTCGGTGTGTCTCTTTCAGAACCACATGACGAAATGCATGGAGCGTAGCGTAATATATTTCTAGAGCGGTTCTATACCGGCCGCTTTACCGATCTCGTCGTCGTCTGTCTGTCTCTCTGTCTGTAGTTGTTGCTGTTGCCTGTCCCGCCTGATAACACTGGTCAACACTGTTGACACTGTTGACACAACGCTGTTGACTCAACAGCCAAAATTGATCCGGCTTTTGAGCACCCGTTTCTGCGTATTTCGATTTCGCTGATTTCAAATTTAGTAACCGTTTTGTGCCATTGGACCTGGTTTCTTCTCTAGAGTATGCCTAGTGTATAGCGCTTACACTTTCCACACAGTCATCAGCCTAGCCTTTTGTGGAAAAATATAGACCAAGGATGTCGAGAATCCGGATTATCTGCACCCAGACAATGCAGCTTATCAATATACATGTGAATATATTGCAACGGAAGATTACCTCGCATTCAAGTGCATTAGCATTGTTCCTTGAACACGGCTTGCTTGCGGTCACCCAAGCTCGCCGGTATTGTAGACCGAGTGGTGACATCACAACATTATATGATGATGATTTTATGTCAGGGTCATCTCCTTTGAAGGTCAAGTCCAATTAAAAGGCCACAGGTCAAGGTCATACTTCCATTTTCAAGGTTATTGACCCTGGTACCTTCGGTCGAATGGTGTCGCCTAATATGACGTATACTATGTTATGACGTCATATGCTAGGTCACTCAATCTCGATTTCAAGGTCGCAGGTCCAGGTCAAAGGTCATAGGTCAAGGTTAAACCTGATTTCCCACCTGACGGTTGCCATAGTGCTAGTTGCAGTATACGACATTTGCAATCGCCTTCGGTAACGTTATGGGCAAAATGTAACATTTTGACGTCAAATGTCAATGACCTTGAACGGCTTTGACCCAAAAGTTTCAGAGGACATGGCCTCAGAACTTTCTTTCATTAGTTAAGGTCACTTTCTCTCTATATCTGGCTTCTTATTGCATAATCACGGAATATATCAATGGCTACCCTGCACAGACATAAATTGACCTATATGACCTCGTTTTTCCTTGAAGATATTGACCTAGGTCTCTGAAAATCGGGTGTAGGATAGATTACCCTCGCCCCCACAAACACCCAAATGGGCCTTTTCCTAGACCTATTAGCTTTTGTACTGCCAATGTCACTGATGGCAAGGAGGCCTACACAGAGACGAAACACAGGCATCCTGGATCTCAAAATTCTGATCTGATAAGGCATTTCTGCTGCCAGATTCGTGTTTAGCGCCAAATTTTCCTCAGAAACGGCCTATTTTATGTCGGATCCATGACAAACATTTAATTTTGTTGACCATGAGCTCTGAAAATTCTGTTGTCAGATGGAATAGCGACCGGAAAGTTAATTGCGGTCATTTCACTCGCTTGTACTACCCACTTATCTCGAAGGGCTTTCGAGTCGCCCAAGAAGGTATTCCAAAGTCGCAAGCTTCTCAGTACATGTTTGCCTGACATCGTGATTTCAAGTAGATAAAATAAATGGAAGTTGATGAAATATGGCATGCATATATTTGCTAACTTAGGGACCTGCGCCGCCAATACGAGTAATTTCAGGTGGGACAATGTTTGGTTCGTGTTCGATTATAATTTTATGCCGTGTTTTTTACGCCCCCTAGCGCCGCGCTTACAGCATCACGGCTGAGTTTAACCGGCCAGCCACCGCGTCAGTGACCTCCAGACGGGTCACAGGTGTACGGCTAGTGGGCGGAGCACCAGCGTGGCGCGGTGGTCTAGTGGTTCGAAGCAGCGTCTCAGGGTTGGAGATCCCCGCTTTTTATCCTTAATTTACCGCGCTTAGTTCATTAGTTCTTCTGAAGAACAGATTGATAAAACTTACCTACAGGCTTATGAAGAGATTCTTTTAGGAGTAAATATGGCTTCCTTTCAACCCATTGTCATGTGGTTCTTCTGCTCCAGTGGGGCGTTCTTGGCCGCAGGCCCAAGTGATAGTGTGTCGCGCACAAAGTATCGGAAGGGATCTTTGAACTGTTGGCGGATTGGATTAACCTGCAAATTGTATAACTTTGACTCCATATATAGATTTGGATTAGTTCTTCACTCCTGAATTGTATTTTTGCCCTTGAAAACTTTTGATTTTGCCGCGAAAACTTGGTCTCTGGTCCGCAGTTTCTTGGTTAATTGGTTGGTTCAAGCCGCAAGCCGCGAACTCAGATAAGTTCTGTAGCGTTTCTAAGGTAGACTGGCGGCCTTAGTTGGGAACGCATGTCACTTACAAGACTAATTTTCTGAACTCGTTGTGTTGTTCAGTTGAGTCGTGGTTTGGAAGTGGACTGCCTCGAGTTTGTCGGGGAAGCATAAAAGCGGCACGGATCGGGTCTGAATGTTCTCGGTCGTGACGCGTGAGTGCGCGGCAGGGGCCACACGTGCCCGGTGTGGAGTGTCAGCGGTGTGGGTATTGTCGCAGGGGCCACACCTGCCCGGTGTGGAGCGTGGAGTGTCAGCGGTGTGGTTTTGGTCGGCAGGGGCCACACGTGCCCGGTGTGGAGCGTGGCGTGTCAGCGGTGTGGTTTTGGTCGGCAGGGGCCACACGTGCCCGGTGTGGAGCGTGGCGTGTCAGCGGTGTGGTTTTGGTCGGCAGGGGCCACACCTGCCCGGTGTGGAGCGTGGAGTGTCAGCGGTGTGGTTTTGGTCGGCAGGGGCCACACCTGCCCGGTGTGGAGCGTGGCGTGTCAGCGGAGCGGCGGCGGCGGCGGCTACTTCGTCAGCGGCTCCATGGACCGGACGGCTCGGCTCTGGAGTTACGAGCGCACCTATCCGCTGCGCATCTTCGCTGGTCACAGTCAGGACGTCGACGTAAGCGCCTGGGCCTGGAGTGGTGCCACCGAGGAGTCTGTCGGTAGTGTGGGACGCTGAGCCTGTGTAAAACCCGGCTGTGAGCTATCATTTTTTTCTTTCATGTCACATTTATGTGGGGGAATGCTCTATAGGGAGAGTCCTCACATCTCTGAAACATTAGGATTCAAATAGTTTTGCAGCCACGCCTGCGTTAACAGGTTATCTTTTACAACTCGGAATGCTTCTTATTTCTGTTAAATAACTCTTAATCACTTCTTTAATTCGATGCGTCCTAAAGGAACATATTTGCTGCGCATATGCGAATATTCCTCCCAAGCTAGACTCTGGTTTACCCAGGGGTGGACATGAGATACTTTTCTAGAATTCTGTGGGTTTTGAAGGTTCCATTTCTGGTTCTAACAGTTTTTGGCAGCAAAATTTAACATGTAATTCCAATGGGACTGTTTGCAGGGTTTGGGGCACGGGCCAGTGGGAAAATTTAAGTGGTGCTTAAGGGTATATTTTTATTTTTGGTATGTAAAATTGATCAGGCTATCTTCTGGGTGCAGTTTTTAGTCTCTAAAGCGCTTTTATAACAAGGAAACCCACGATGCACTTCATGCTAATTTCTTCAGAATTCAGCTTCAAACGTTTCAGTTAACCAATCAAAACGCTCCATTCTACCTTATGCTAGCAAAATCAAAGTTATTTTAAACAAAACCATTCAAAATACTACCATATCCTCAACGTGCTGCCAAATCAGGCAGTCAGCTGGCTGTCATGTCCGAACCGTATCTATAGGAACCGTGGGTTTACCTTAGAGCCGACTGCGTCTCGCAAAATATTTCCAGCACACCCACCAGGTTAAAAAAACATGGCTTTGAACTGTTTCAGCCGTCTTTTCGCTTAAGATGATTGTTTGGGTGTAAATTTTCTATTTATGCAGTTTTGCTTGAAAGAGCTTTCAAGCATAACTGCGTTGATAGAACATTTACACCATGATACCTGTCTGTGCTCGGCAAGTTCTTACGTGTGCTGGCGTCACCTGATTTGACGGTCCATGTGACGGTAACCGTGGCTTGGGCAGTGCGTGGCGCTGCACCCGAACGGCAACTACGTGGCGACCGCCTCCGGCGACGGTACGCTGCGGCTGTGGACGGTGTCGGACGCGGCGCAGGTGCGCGTGCTGGCTGGACACCACGGCGTGGTGCACGACCTCAGATTCTCGCCCGACGGACGCCAGCTGGCCGCCGCGGGTGAGGCTTCGGCTGTGTCCGGGGAAACGTGCCGGTACTGGCAGATCTGGTGGGTTGTGATCGTTTGTGGGAGCATTATTACACTGGTTGTAACGGTGTTAGCCTGTGATCTAGTCTTTGTTTGTGCTCGGTGGCAGATCCAGGGGGCTAGGGGATTTAGCCCCCAAAAATTTACGAGTCCCTATAGTTAATACATAGGCGAGGGGCTGCCCAACGTCCTGGCGGGTGAAGCTCTAGCCCCGTTCCCCGAAATGAATTCCTGGATCCTCCGCTGATTGACCCATTTCAGAATTCATCGCAAGGCTTATTTTTATTTTCCCCGGCATTCGAATCCAGCTTCATTGTAAATTTGGCTTGCTTATGTTTCTTACAATAAGCGGTGCATGCAGGAGAGGATCAGCATGTGCGCGTCTACGACCTCGGTCAGGGCGCACTGGTGCACGATCTGGCGGCACACCTGGCTAGCATTAGTTCACTGCTGTGGACGCCAGGTGGCAAGTCGGTCGTGTCAGCTGACCGGGACGGAACCATCAACACGTGGACGCTATCTGCTAAAGCGTGAGTCCGCTTTTATTACTGGTTATATTTTCGTGTGGATTGCTTGATTGAAATGTTAGCATTGGCTATGCCATGGGAAAATACGCAGCCTTTGGTGAGCCACCACATCATTTTGGTGGGGATACAGTGGTGTCGGTGAAGCGCGTTCGTCTTGTACTCTGCTGACCCGAGTTCGAAACCCGGGCTGGTATTCTGTAGTTTTTTTATTCCCCTAATACTCTCCCAAGAGGGTGAGTGTTGGCGATACCATATGGCTTTAGCGTAGTCAAGCCCCGTGGGACCTATATTAATGAACTTGTACAAAAGCGATCAAGTCTTTAGCATGTGAAAGCAATAGTTATATCGCGCAAAAAGTGGTACACCTCGACTAGTGCAGTAGCCCATTTGGATGTGGTACCTCTCATGAGAATGAATTTTGGTCGGACTGATATTGCATTATATGACTTGATTCAATCCGCTCCTCAAATCGAACCGGTCAGGGATTTGAAACTGACAGCGATGTCAGCACTATATGAAAATCAACCTTAAACTGGTCCCGGACAGCAGTGCAGATGTATCCGCGCCGCTTGAGCCGGCTTTCGGCTGAGCGCGCCATCTGTGTTTACAGTGGAGTTTCCAACTGTCCGTCGTCTACCTTTCTCTGCGCCGGCTCCTCGGCCGTGAGTCTTCACTACGCGCCGCACAATTACCTGGTGGCCGTGTACGGAGAGCAGGACTGCTAGCCCTGCTGCCGCCGTGCACCACGCGCTGCAGCTCTCACTGGCCCCTGATACCGCTGCACGGGCGTGGGAGCAGCTTCCTCTGCGGCGGGCTCCCAAAAGTCGTCAACGGACTGGGGTGATGTTGTGTGTGCCGATGCACACGGGCACACGTGATGCGTGATAATAGGGTGCCAAAGACAGGCAGATCGGAAAATTCCGACTGGAGACCTAGCGAGAACAGTCGTGGATGCGCCCGATGGAATCTCCACTTATTTTGTCAAGTGTGAATCTATGTTTTGGAGGTTTTATACAAACTTGATTGTGCTGGTGTTAAGACAAATAAGTGTGTTGCAGCGTTATGCGCCGATTTCTTTCTTTTTAAAAGCGGTTAGGCTGTGCAGAAATTCGTAACATCGACGTTTCGCTGAGTTAAGGGAATTAACCACCTTGGAAAAATTCCAAGGACTATTTATGGACATCGTAAAGCTGAAAATCGGGAAAGCAGATTTTGTATCCACCTTCAGTCGCTCAGGACAAAAATATATCCTTGTAAATGAATATATCTTCAAAACAGTATTTGGCTCTCTTGGGGTTGACCTGAGCATCGTGTTTAGTTAATAAGCTGGCCGCTGGGGGCCGCTCGTAGCATGTCAACGTTGCGACAGCTTTATCATTATGAAAATGTATCACGTGACTCGCGTGACAGTCAAGCAATTAAGATTTAGAGCAATCAAATTGTTGCATCAAAATGGATTCCTTCATGGTTTGATTCACGGCCGTGGGGCCCTTTGTTTTGAACTTAAGGTATGCGAAAATTTAATTCAGAGAGCTGTGTGCGAAATGAAATATGTCAATAGTGGTTTCTCGACACGCTCTACAATACTGCTATTTAAGTTCAAAACCCATTACGAAGGTGGGACACTTCTTCAAAATCGGTACTGTTTTGTCCCTCTCCCTCGATGTGGGGGACGGTTGTTGACCTCTGGTTAAACAAAATAATCAGCTCAGTCATTGTCGTTTGCTCAATGATGACGGTTTACTTTATAGTGGAACCCGTGGTGTCCTTTTATCCCGCAGTGATCTCTCGAGTGCCCTCTGGTGAGTTTTTGTAAGCCAGTGAGTAAGGTGTCTCTGTTCATGTCCAGCTGTTTTAGGGGTTTGGTCGCTGAATGCATCTTCATCAGGTGAGAGGTTGTTATTTGGGTGCCTTTTTGTGTCGCGCAGCCTGTGACCCTGTTGAGCCTTTGCTATAGTGATAGCTTTGTTTGACGTACTGTTTGACGGGACGCCAAAGACATTCAAGCCCGTCCATGACAAGGTCAGTCGCAATATAATTACAGATAAGAATCTCGTTTTTTGCGTGTTTAAGCGATTGACAATGTATAAACATTGGCCACCCGCATGTAAAAACGTGCTTTTGAGTTCAGCATGGGTAACCATTTCAGCATTTATACCCTAGCCTGCTCCGCGGGTCGATCGAATCAGTGGCCCCGTTCCAGATCGTCTTCCTCTTTGCAGGGACGGGTCTAAGGCGGAGAGGGCGCTTGAAATACGGGGAATGCGCAGTGCAGGCTCCAGGGGGCGGATCAAGCCGGTTGGTTGGGGGGGGGGCAAACCCACATTGGCAAGCAAAAAGAGTGGCGTGGCGAGGGCAGTGCACTTCAGTTTTTCTTCCTCTTCAAAGGAAATTTTTCCACCTTCTAAGAATTACTTCCCGAATGAAAAAAATCTCTTTTTACCGACGGACACGTTCTCATGTGGTCAATTATGAAACACTAATTTGCTTTGGAAGGGACAAAAGAGGGGTTGCTCCCATCCCCCTTTCACTTCACTTTGGGGGAACTTTGTCCGGATTCCCCCTGAATCCGCCCCTGGGAGTCTACCTAAAATTAGCAGTGAAGAGCGACCCTGGCAGAAGTGGCCTCGCTTTCCTGTGCACTGGCAGTCGCAGATCCCACTATCCACATACCGACTATCCAGCCGCCTGTCTCATTACAGCGGCGTCCCTGTTGGCCAAACTGCTTCCGCTACTTCTCGTGCACCCGGATGTCACCCTCTACAATATATGTATATATATATATATATATATATATATATATATATATATATATATATATACATATATATATATATATATATATATATATATATATATATATACATATATATATATATATATATATATATATATGTATATATGTTGTGTTCATAGTGACAAATATATAACTTACAATTATGTGTAGGCGAATTTTAAAAACTAAATTTATAAAAAAACATTATATTGCACCACATAAACGCGTTTCGTATTAACTTCATCAGTATGTAGCACAATACAAGTATGTAAAACATACTACACCTGGTCATGTGGTGTATATAGCCTTGAAATTATATTCACTTACACCTGGTGAATGTGGTGCTATATAATGTTTTTATAAATTTAGTTTTTGAAATTCGCCTAAACATCATTGTAACTATATATATATATATATATATATATATATATATATATATATATATATATATATGTACTCCCCCCGTGTGGTACATCCCGCCTACCTCATGATCCCAGTTAAATAACTGCTCCCAAAACATTTCCAGAAGCAAGCGTCCCGCACCGGTGAGCCACGGTAAATGAAACCCCTTTGCTTCCTATCCCGTCCCGTTGTAGAATTTCCGTCCGATTTCCCGTCCCTACAGACCTCTATTGTTCGGTATGAGCATATCCTAGGCCCAGGGGTCGAAAAACCTACCATTCTGGCATTCTAAATGGTGACAGCCCAAGGTGGGCAAGATGACAAGAATAAGCAGACATGTTTCATACAGACTGATAACGAAACAAATTGGCGAAATTAGTATCTGTATTTTGAACTCAAAATGTTTTTCAACGGCTGGGATGGTCCAGGAGTACCCATTGTTATCCTTCTAACGCAAAACGTGCCACATTTTACAGCCTGGGCTGGTGACAGATTTATGGTTCGACATTTTCAATGGTGACACACTGAACACTTTTTGGCCCCTGCCTAGGCCTATGCCAGCAGCCCGCTCAGACTATCGCCACCGGTTGCTACGACTCTTCAGGTCGCCGAGACCCAGTGGCACGGTCAAAGGGGAGAGGGATTCTTGGTGTACACAGATCTCCTTGGAGTGATCTTGTGTCACAGCTAAAGTATGGGTCTCGGGGGCCCCCGAGCATCAGTATGTAGGGACTCTGGAGCACAGCGGCCACTGGCCTGCCGAGCATTGTTCTCGGGGGTCCGAACATCGATCTCCAGAGAGGGGGATTGGTCTCGGAACCTGGAACACTAATCTCGAGAGCTCTCTAAGTTGGGACTGGGCCACCAAGCTTAGTCTCTAGGGGGCCTGAGCAGCAGTATCAAGGGCTCTTGAACATCAGTCTATAGGCCCCCGAGTATTATTCTCGGAGGGCCCCACGAACATTGATCTCGGGAGCCTCCAAACTTGGACTAGGTAGTCCCCTGGGCTTGGTCTCGGGGTGAAGTAGAAGAGGAGGGTCTTGATCCAAGGGTCCATGCATGGGCGCCGAAAGCGGCCCTAGCGGAAACGAATATTGTATCGATATTGATCAATATTTATTAAAGGTTGAAATCCAATATTGGTATTCAATATTGTTATAACATTGTATCAATATTAGAAATGTGGAGAAATGGTCTATTTTTCGTTGATAATTAATATTAGCTTTCCATGTTTTTTCCTTCTCATTTCAATATTGAAAATATGTTTTTGAATGTTAAAGCACAATATTCCAGACCGACATTTTCTCGCTCTTCTTTCAATGTCGAATTTATGTTGACATATAATATTTTAGCTCAATATTGTGTAAATATTGCATCAATGTTAGGTAATGTCGAAAAATGAACTAAATTTCATTTATTATCAATATTATTTTATTAATGTTGAAGCACAATATTACAGGCCGACATGTTCTCACTCTTGTTTCAATGTTGAAATTAGGTTGAAATATAATACTACAGATCAATATTGTGTTGACATTGTATTGAAAATACGTTTTTGAATGTTAAAGCACAATATTCCAGACCGATATTTACTTGATCTTGTTTCAATGTCGAAGTTATGTTGACATACCTATAATATTTTAGCTCGATATTGTGTAAATATTGCATCAATGTTAGGTAATCTCGAAAAATGAACTAATTTTCATTGATTATCAACATTACAATCCAAGCTTTTCTATTATTATTTCGATATTGGAAATATGTTTTTCTAATGTTGAAGTACAATATTACAGGCCGATATGTTCTCACTCTTGTTTCAATGTTGAAATTATGTTGAAATATAATATTACACCTCAATATTGTGTTGACATTATATCAATGCTGGGTGATGTCAAAAAATGAACTAATTTACATTGGTTATCAATATTACAATCCAAGCTTTTTCATCCATACTTGGATATTGAAAAAATATTTTTTGAATGTTGAAACACACTATTCTAGACCGATATTTTCTCGCTTTTGTTTCAATATTGAATTTATGTTGAAATGTAATATTGCAGCTCAATATTGTGTTAACATTGTATCAATGTTAGATAATGATATCGAAAAAATGAACTAATTTACACTAATTATCAATATTACAATTCAAGCTTCGGATCCAGGATTTCTTAATGGGAAAGGAAGGTTGCGGCATCCAGGCCATGCGGTCGGCGCACTTTTGGACGTCAAAACCTATTGAGTAGGCGCCAAACCCTACCGTGGAGGTGCCGATATATGCATCCTGCGGGGAGTGGAAAGAAACGTTTCAGGGTGGGGTCATCGACTTTTTCAGGGGTGGATGTGCCATCTGGGCCAGGGATGCGTCACTTTTGGACGGCACAAATTTTCGGGTGGGCGCCAAATCCTTCATGGGGGCGCCCATACTCGTATCTTGGGGGAAGTGATCCTTCAGGGGGTAGCCATCTACCTTTCAGTGGGATGCCTGACTATTTCAGGAGGTACTGAGAATCGATGGGGAGGGAAGTGTTCTCATTTGCTCCCTGGAGCCGTCTATAGTGAATTAATATCTATTTGGTGGTGCCACGCGGTAACGGATCCAGGGGAAAGCCATCTCCCCTGAAACCCCTCGACTTCGCCCTATTTTTTAAGATAATATCATAATTTTCAGGATTTTTGGCCTTGTTAATTACGCCCCCCTCCATCATTGCCCTAAAACTCGTTAGTGGTCTCATCTGAAACCCCCAAATAAAGGGCGATCGAACGTTGATATTTGTTTGGTTTCTGTTTCTTGTATGGGCCCGAATTCGGTTTATCATTGCACAAGGCCCATCGAAAGCAGTTCCGGCGAACGGCCAGAATAATTTGAAAGCAGAAAAAACATTACACTTGAAAACAGTTTGTAAGAGGGAAGAGGCAACATGGCGTTTTGGTTAACGCCATATAGCACGGTCAAAGGTGCTAAATATGGGTGCATAATATATGAACGCTGGGATACGTTGCCCTCTTAAATGATAAATTTCAACGCTAGCACGAGGTAAAACTCTGTATTTTGAAATGAGAGTTGGCTCAATGCAATTTGTTGCCTGAAGCAGATCGAAAAATGCAAATGGAAGTTTGTTTGTAATTTAGGTTGATTAGTTCTACCACTCATCAAGGAAATTGGCGTGACACATACAGGCGCATGGTCAGTGGCGGATCCAGGACTTAATTTCGGGAAAGGGGAAGGCTGCGGGGCTCAAATCTCTCCCGCCTTTGCCTCGGAACAGTCTCCGGCTATGCATTTACTATAGGCTCTCAAACATTTCGGGGACAGGGGGCTTGAGCCCCCTCTCCCTTACACCTTGCATCTTCCACCGCACATGGTCATGTTGCTCACCAAGAAGTCTAGAACTCTTTTTTGAGGCTTCAGAAACATTTACCGCCTTTTTTAATGCCGTCATAAGAGGCCGTTCCCGCAACAAAAAGCTTGCCACGTCAGAGTAAAACTGTTAGCGAAGGAAAGGAAATGTCGGCTAGAGGAGGAATTTCCCATTGGTTAGATGCTCCCTTTTGGTTTTAATAACTTTATATTTCAAACACCGTTCTAGAAAATACATGAAGCAATCTCGGAATTAAGGCTTGGGTCCGACATTGTCCCATGTATTTTCTAAAAATGGCTCATCGGTATAAGACTTGAACACAGATCGGTGGCTGATGGATGTATCTTGCAGCCCGATTTTTATAGGGCCCGATGTAATACCAATGAGTCATTCATCGGACCTGCTTAGCGCACAGTACCCCTTTACTATGCGTCGCTCTTTGTAAAAGTATCAGTGCCATCTCTCTCATCAATGCAGTAGCGCAGTCAGCAACTATTGTCATGGCATATTGTTATTTCCCCATTTTTGGTCGATATTTCCCATGTAAAGGTAGACTTACGGATCCTCCTCAGTCGAAAAAATTATGTGTTTTAGCTCGTTACAAAATGTCTGGCTATGCCACTGCCTCTCGCCGCCGCACCCGATGGAATGTCTCCCCTCCCCCGCGACGGTAGCGAGGGAGACCGTACGCTATTGTCCTGAATATGCCGAGGGCAAGTGAGGGGACGGGAAGGTCTGCCTTGTCTGACTTCGGCTGGTGTTATGTGGGAAGGTACGGGAGTAGTAGGAATGATTATTTCACTACTGCGGTGATAAAATCTTGATTTCTGAAGCTTATGACGCTGATGCCCTTCTCGACCAGTCTGTCTGGATCCACTCCAAACTTCTTGCATTTATTCCATACAGACCTTTTACACTCTTATGTTGTGGCTGCAGAACAAACACAGCAGAAGAAGCAGTCTTAACTGAATTTTTATTCTTATTTTTTCTCAAAAACGTCTCTCGTTACGCAGGAATCGGCAATCTACAACTAATCTGTGTCAGCAGCACTCTGTATATGCGGCAGCATGATGGCACTGGTGAAGAGAACAATACAGCGTTGTATTTGCAAAAATTGGATTTTTCATGTTTAAGTCGTTAGAGTACCTGCTTGTTTTTTGTATTTAAAGACGGCACTTAGCTCAGTGACGGCGGAACGTCCGAATTTAAGGGGGAAGGGGCACCACGGACTTTTCAACC
This sequence comes from Lepas anatifera, assembly GCA_034440635.1. NCBI lineage: Eukaryota > Metazoa > Arthropoda > Thecostraca > Lepadidae > Lepas > Lepas anatifera. The sequence continues at coordinate 701,334 of JAOTON010000065.1, read as the reverse complement.
CATTTTCCAGTCAACGCCATGGGGTTAGTGTTAAAATTTCTGATTAAGTGAAGGAGGGGACACCGTGCCCAGTGCACCCCCCCCAGTTCCACCGCCTTTAGCTGTCTAGGCTAGTCAACCGTCTCTAATATTCTATTTTTCACGCTAAATTGGTATGTTGTACCTATCGACAAGATCTCTAAACTTGTATGGACACATTCAGCTTCTTGCGTACCCTGCCGAAAGTTTTGGGAGGGACCAAATGATGTGTGCGGGATATCGCAACCTCCCCGTATTACCATTTCTACAAGGTCATTTCATTTTTGACATACGTGCACGTGTTATTTGCATTTTTATATTGAATTCTATCATATAAATTATACAAGACGTAATCTACGGAGGCGATTTGTCCAGTGATTTAATAGGAAATAGTTCCTCTGGTATTGCCTTACTCGTTGTTATTGTGTAGAGAAAAATTCTCATTTTTTAATGTTACCTCTCATCTTTATTCATATAGCATAAGTCCTGATAGTAAACATCCAAATACCAGGGGCGGATCCAGGGGCACAAGGGGCACTTGCCCCCATCGGTGCCGAAGTGCCCTTTGCTGCTAGGCGGTGTACCCCGTTTGGGCTGTGCCGCTCGAAATTTAGTGTCATGCGGCGTTGAACCTAGATGCAACTAGACTGCATTTAGCGATTAAGACTATTTTTTGACAATTTAATACATTGTTTGGTCAGCTAGGGCATTCTGTTGCCTTTCCAAGCACCCAGGAAGAGTGTAGGCGCGTAATTCGTGTCCAGCTAATGCCTCACCGTTACCAATAATCGTCCGGGCAGAGCTCATTTGGTGCCCCTTGAGCTCATCTAGTGCCCACTGAGCTGGTTCTGGCCCCTTGAGCTGATCACGTGCCCCCTGAATCAATCTGGTGCCCCCTGAGCAAATCATTGTGCCTCTTGAACCTATCTAATGTTCTCCGAGTTAGTCTGATGCCTCCGAGTTTGCCTGGTGCTCTATTAGCTGTTTTAGTGCCCCTTGAGCTGATCTGGGTCCCCTGAGCTGATCTCACGCCTCCCGGAGTTGATCTACTTTCCCCTGAACCAATATGGTGTCTCTTAAGCTGATCAGGTGCCCCCTGAGCTAGTTGTTGATGTTTCCTTAGATGATATAGTGCCCCTGAGCTGGTCTGGTGAACCCTGAGCTGATATTGTGTTCCTTCAGCTAATCTAGACCCCTACTCTGTTCTGCTGGGGTCTTGGGGCTAGGAGGGGATCTGGCCCGCTGGCTGATCGATCTGGTGCCCCCTGAGCAGATATGTTGCCCCCTGAGCTAAACTAATGTCCCTAAGTCGATCTGGTGCCTCCTCAGCCATCATTGTGCCTCTTGAGCCCATCTGATGCCCTCTGATTTATTCCAGTGTCCCCTCAGCTAGTTTGGTGCCCCTGAGCCAATCTGGTGCCAATATTTTTTTAAACGCTGATTTCCATCACAGTTAACGTTTTTCCCGGCCCCCAGGTCGCAGGGCCCCTCCTCAAACAACGGGCCCCCAAATATTGAATTCGCCCCCTCCTTGAGAAAATCCTGGATCCGCCCATGCCAAATACAAGGACTTTCTTGATAGTACACATCCAAATACACTGGGCTTTTATTCGATTTATTAGAAAAATTAACCCGGCCTAGCTCGGCCGTTAATTACTCTGCCATACTAGCTGAGAGCGCTAACAGTGAAGAGGCACTCCGAAAACCCATTTATCAATAAATTATGTATTTTCAATTTGCTTTATTATTTGATGAGAGCTTACATGTAATGTTGAATGTATGTGCGTAATGCTGATTTCTGCATATTCGCTCACTTCTCATTGCCCGATATGAATAAGGAAAAAATATGCTCGATGTGGGCCCTGCTCAAAAAAACGTTTGTACCTGCCTTGAATAATAATTTTTACTCGCCTATTTTTGGAACCGTTTACTTGACTTGAGCTTCATCTCTTGACCATCCTTCCCGGTGAATAACCGAGGAAAGAGCATTCAACGTCCTCTTTCGGCATTTTTACATTTTCAGTGTTGCTTTCCTTGCAGCGCCAGTGCAGTGGCTTCTATTTAGATACCTTATGATATTGTGGTGAGTCACTCTGCCTATTTAAGTTGAAATTTCACTGGTCGCATCAGTGGCGGATCTAGCCGGTCGGTTTGGGAGGGGCAAACGAAAGTTGAAAAGCAAAGAAAACGTCCCGAAGTGCAAATTTGCACTACAGATTCGCTGGTAAAATTTTTGGTATTTGAGGAAAAAGAGAAAAAAACATCACAGGGTGGAAAATGTGGGCTCAAGATAACTTTTTCCTATCCCAGGCCCAATATTTACACTAAACTTAACTGGTTCTGTTTGAAGTTGAGAGTTAAAACACCTACATATTGATTATTAAAGGGAATGTGGCACCTTGGTCGAATCCTGGAACTTAGTGTTTTTAGGCGTACTTTTAGTAAAAAATAATGAAACCACTCACGATTTCTCTCAAAAATGTACAATGAGCTCAATATTTGGTTTTTAAAAATACTCCTCTAGAAAAAGAAATAAATATCAGCCTGTGGATGATGTCACGATCTGGCAGCCACTACCATACTTGAAACGCTTCAAGGGATTCAATTGGCTGATGCTCATCGTGACGTCAGCATATGTCGTCACACCAGTAGCTCACAACAATGGCCGCCGGCGACGGGGGCTGAGGGGGCTGGTGTCAGGTAGGTTTTAGCTTTTTTCTACGAAAATATCGAGTTCCGAGACAAATGAAATATGGAGTACCGGGTTTTCCGACCTGCTTTACAACTTGGCTATCTCAGTTAAAATCACGTTGTGAAGGTGCCACATTCCCTTTAACACGCGCATTGACGGGGGGCGGTTACCTGCCGCCCCTGGGATTTTTCGGAGAGAGCAGAAAAACGGCGGCGCTACGCGCCGCCGTACTTAGCACACATTTTCCCTCATCATTTTTACAACTTCTGTAAACAATTTTAAGGTTAGGTCATCTCAGGTCAGGTCACCAGTACAGGTCAAGTGACCTGACCTCAAAAAAGTTTATGATAGCATAAGTTGGAGCAGGGTGAACTTATCCGATTGAAACTCATATCACATAATGGGACCACCGAGTTCTCTAAAATATGTTCCGGTATTTTTGATATCGAGATCTAAGGTCAGGTACGAGGCATGACCTTTCCATTGGAAATACAAGGGAAACATTGTTTTTACTGAATAACTCAGTAACGGATGGTGATACAGCGTTTATTTTACCTGAATTAGACTCGCCTTGGCTTTGCGTTTCTAATGATATGCATTTTATATAATTTGATCCTGACCTGACCTCAGGTCAGGTCAAATCCTTGATTTGACCTAGCAATGTCGAATTATATATCATTCGATTCGGCTTGCTGCGAGGACTCATGTATTTCAAGTCGTTCTGCTCTATCTTTACTTATTTAGATGTAATGGCCGAAAAACTTAATTTACATGTTATCCTTATGACGGCATGTTTTGACCTCTCGTGACCTTAAATGTGACTTGAAAAAATGGTTCAAATATTTTCGATGGAGAAGTGGATGGGCTACCCAACGCCGTTTACCGTTTTTTGCTACCTACCGTGGTTCTTGATATCGTAGGGGCGGGGCGGGTACCCGCCCCCGTCAAAGCGAAAGTGGCTCAGACCCCCGTCAATGCGCGTGTTAACTAAAAAGTAGTCGGGGAAAAAAGAGGTCGATTGCTTTGGGGGCAAAATCAGTTTTGCCCCGAGTTTCCATTTTGGGGGAGGGGCAAATGCTTTTTTTGCCCCCCTGGATCCGCCACTGGGTCGCATTATTGAATTTATAATTTTTGGAACGGGCCAGCTGCGAACGGCAAAGCTTCCAGTGTCATGTTGTTGTTGCCGTTGACTGTGCAGAATTACGTTTTGGACTTAAAACGTTCGAAACATACGTTAACGAATATGTTTCTCTTTTAGAAGATGCGATGAGCTCTGGAAATGTTATACATGCTCAGGAAATAATTGGGGAATCCTTATTGGGATCAGCATCTTTTCCATGTATAGATGGTCGTAAGGAAATGGGAAATGATATGGTTCTCCCACGTGGTTGGAAAGGAAATGGTAGGAAAATCCCACTTGGTATCGGACTTCCACAATCTATTACTGCCATAAGTAGCTGGGGCTCGCTCTAGATCGGACCTAATACAGTGCCAAAACGCTGTTAGCGTCTCTGAGATTGCGCGAGATATCCCACCGGTGGAAAGTGTTGACAACAGAGGTGGGCGGGGCTACCAAATTGTTCGCAACCGCTACTATTGCGACACTGGCAAGCTGATGCCGCTATCAGCGTCACCATTACAGGTCAAGTGACCTGACATAAAAAAAGTTTAAGATAGCATAAGTCGGGGGACGGGGGGACGCGTCCCCCTGTTGGCCAACCAGGGGGGACGTCCCCCAAAATTTTTGGGTCAATGGTCATTAATGCTGTCAGTTACCGAATATGCTCAAAATTCGCCTCCAGTTGGTCAGCACCAGCCCGGGCCTGTCCCCCCTGCGAAAATTCCGTGGCGGCGCCCCTGGGTCCATGGATTCGGAAAATGCATTGGGGGCACCTGCAATGAGGATCTACGATTATAGATACTATTTTTCTGAAAAGTCTTTAAACCCTTTAAGCCTTACTTTAACGAACAAATATAGGAACCAAGCGGGGAAATTCATCCTTCATAGCTCCATAGCTCCCCAGCCGATCAGGGTCCCGTGTCGTCAGATTCCCTCCCCATTTACGGAATCCTGGCTATGCCACTATTGAGACCCCGGAGTTTTGTGTTACTTTCTGCGTAATTCTATATTGCATGAGCTGCAAATTTTGCCCAGGAATATTGTCAATGTACCCACAATTCGGAACTCCGGGTTATTTTGACCATTCATAGTTCACGGAACTCACGGAAACCCCGCCGTCAAAAAAGCTCCATGTAGAATTATGTGAAGGTATTCTGGAGTTTTCTTTTACAGAGCTATGTCTGCTGCTGAGTTTTTGTTATTTGTGCTGCGCTGAATAAAATAAAAAATGAACTAAATGGCATATTTCCCATCAAAACTCCATGGTTGCTGTATTTGTGTTTGTTTGTTGTTGTCCGGTGTGGTGTACGTGTGGTTTTTGTGTGGGTGGTTTTTTTTGCATGGATGAGAGAAACTTTTTTGTAAAACCTGGGTATACATAATCCATGGCGCTGGTGTGTGGCACGGTGTCTATATTGCTTTGGTGTGTGGTCTATTACCCAGTCTGCAAAGTATGGCAGCAGGCCAGACGAGTCGCACCAGCCATCTAAAATTCTCGCACCACCAGCCTCCCAGTGTGCAAAGTATGGCATTTTCGACGAGATCTCGTCGGTGCGAGTGCCCTTGGAGACAGGACCAAGTGGTGCGAATTTTATCAACCTGGTGCGAATTTACGAGGTTAGTGACACTTAAACTAAATAAATAATGGCTGAATGGCTATTAAGATACAGGAGAGGGCCTTATAAAAGTCCTTAACTAACTAACTAATGATTGAGGTAGTATTGCATTGTGGGGGGTAGGAATGGGTGCATTTTTTCCCTGGAATGTGGCAGATTGGTGCGAATTTTTGGAGGCTGGTGGTGCGAGAATTTTAGATGGCTGGTGTGACTCGTCTGGCCTGCTGCCATACTTTGCAGACTGGCCAGCCTCCAAAAATTCGCACCAATCTGCCACATACCAGGGAAAAATGCACCCATTCCTACCCCTACAATGCAATGCTACCTCAATCATTAGTCAGTTAGTTAAGGACTTTTTATAAGGCCCTCTCCTGTGTCTTAATAGCCATTCAGTCATTATTTGTTTAGTTGAAGTGTCACTAACCTCGCAAATTCGCACCGGGTTGATAAAATTCGCACCACTTGGTGCTGTCTCCAAGGGCACTCGCACTGACGAGATCTCGTCGAAAATGCCATGCTTTGCACACTGGTCTATTACTCATGCTGTGTGTGTGTGTGGGCGTTTGTGGTCTGGAGGTCTGTCGTCGGTTGGTTGGGTTTGGCAAGACCCTAAAACATAGGGTAGGCTTGTGTGCAGGGTTGGATTCAGACTGACGTTTTGGATGGACAACAGGCCCAAAATCGTTTTAAAAAATTTGGGAAGAAAATTGGCACAAAGCGAGGGTTGGGGGTATTTGCCCAGGCTGCCCCTTCCCCTAGATCTGCCAGTGATTGTGTATTGTTTTATCTCTTAAGATCTCATCAGTGTAAGTGCCCTTGGAGACAGGAGGGAGTGGTGCAAATTTTATCAACCTGGTGCGAATTTGCGAGACTGGTGCAAGGAAGGTGACAATTAAACCAAACAAATAATGGTTATTAAGACAGAGGAGGGGGCTTGAGAAAAAAACCTTAAATAATAACAGAGGTAGTATTGCATCGTGTGCGTAGGAATGGGTGTGCTTTTCTCCCGGGTATATGGCATATTGGTGTGAATTTTTGGAGGCTGGTGGTGCGAGAATTTTAGATGGCTGGTGCGACTCGTCTGGCCTGTTGCCATACTCTGCAGGCTGGTTTAATTTGATGTTAAATATAATCAGGGAGCAATGAAAATAAATATGTTGTTCTGTTCCTGTGAATGTGTGACTTATTTGCAGCTCAAGCTGTTAGACAGACAAACTTAGCATATGGCACTGTCTTTTATTCCTTACTTGTCTGAATCCTTACCTATATTTGCAGCAACAACACAGTATTAAAAGACACCAGGCACCAGAGTACCAGGCAGGTTCCCACCACTATATAACACTGCACTCTATGAAGGACAATGGCCTGATGTTGTGGTCCCCCACAAACCAAGGAATTCACTGCTACATTCCTTGCATGTTAATATCTAGGTGAACAACCACATATTTGAACTGAATTGTGTCTGTACCGCCTCAGCCAGCCGCCTATTGCACTTCGATCCTGTGCCTTTTGTTTACATTTTCCACTAGTGCATATTTATTAGATTGGTGTAAGCGGTGTGTTGAAGTATAGGATTGCTGTGGCGCTAACCTGTGGGTGTCAAGGGTGCTTACAGTGGGCGGTGGATTGCGCTGGGCTCTGCAGTGCATCAGTGGACGTCCAATGGGCTCGCTTACTCCTTGTTGCTTCTGCTATGTGTGCTTTTATCTTGTGTATTATTCAATATATATGTATGGATTAAAAGATAATTACTGGAGTGGTCTTGGGAGTTGAGGTGGTGATCAGAGGTGAAGGGTGGTTTAATGAAGTTTTGAAATGATTTCAATATTGATGTGGACACCAGGAAGACCCAATAGTGGCATTTGGGAGTACCATATGTAGTCATGGTTGAAATTATTTTCACACAAAGTGAAGTGAGACCTAAATCCCAAGAGTTCAAAATAAACATCCAGATCAATACATGTCCCGCTGGGGTCCCTGGCATGACATGCCCCGCTGGGGGCGTTTTTTGCCCCCTCTGTATCTCATTCCCCACGAAAGCTAAAGGAAAATTACGGGCGCTGTTTGAAAGCTCTTGACAAGACGAAGAGATTTTACAGGAATAATTTTTTTGTCAGGTCAATATTGAGATCAGCATAGGTCAAAGAAGGTTCCATAGGCTTACAACAGAGCAGTGTATGTTTCTCTCTCTAGCTCTGCCCTCAGGGGAGCTAGAGTTAAATATTTATGCACCTTTGGATTCCTCTCATAACAGCCAATTGAATAATGTATAATATGACCTTACTAGGTCAAACAGTGAAAATAACCTGACCTTGAGCTAGGTCAGGGTCACAGAGTGACCTGATATGGTCATGTTGCATATCAATCGACTCCCTGTGACATTATAAGCACAATGCAAGCAAAATGGGATCTTTATCTCAATTCAGTGAGAAGCTATTGGCAAAACAATCACCCTATGCTCCTGTGACCTGACAGGACCTTTGAGAGGTCAGATGCTCAAAAACTCAACTGAATGGTCAAGATCGTGGTAAGAATAGACGGTTTGAGGATTTTCAGCTTTACCTATGCAGTATTTACTGAAAACGAGCCCATTCTATTTTTCACCATAGAGTTATAATGGTGTGACCAAAAATTGACCCCACCTTAGGTCAACAATATCAAAATTCTGAGATAGCAGATTTGCAGACCCTAATGACATTATCATATTGTGGAATTTTCAAACTGATCGGTTTGCTAATGTTCCCTGGGCGCCGCCTCAAACTCGTGATTTTAGGTTTTGAGGTCTGGTTACTTGACCTTGAATAGCTCCTTGACCTGACATGACCCTAACTAAAAAATGTGGTCAGAGGTGTAAAATTTGATCAGGCATAAGGTACTGTAAGTTTCGTTGTTCTGTGTCTCTTCGTTTTTTAGCTATCTGGGGAAAACCAGGAGGGGGCGAATTTCGCCCCCCAACCGGGCCGCGTGTTAAAGAGAAGGTGGTACCTTCATAACGTGATTTTAGCTGAGATAGCCAAGTTGTAAAGCAAGTCGGAAAACTGGGTACTCAATATATCTTTTGTCCTGGAACTCGAGATTTCCGTAGAAATAAGTTAAAACGTACCTGCAATGTACCCCTCATGTACCCCTAGCAGCAGGTCACAGTTGTCATGGCTGTTGGTGTGACGACATATGCTGGCGTCACGATGAGCATCAGCCAATCCAAGCCCTTGAAGCTTTTCAAGTATGGTAGTGGTTGCCAGATCATGACATCATCCACAGGCTGATATTTATTTCGTTTCCTAGAGGAGTGTTTTAAAAAATAAAAATATTGAGCTTATTGTACATTTTTTCAGAGAAATCATGAGTGGTTCCATTATTTTCGGCTAAAAGTACGCCTAATTACACTATATTCCAGGCTTCGACCAAGGTGCCACATTCTGTTTAAAATTCACTGTCACCCATGTTTCATGCAAAGTTTCAACAGGTCACATGTGCTACAACTTCTGAGGGACCTGTTCACTGCTGTTTATCAAATAAAACAACCTGTCTGCTTTGTGATTTAATTTTTCAACTGAGGCCAAAATTGAAATGACCTGCTTTTGAGGCCAAAATTCTGAAAAAGGTAAATTTTCCACCTAAAATTGGGGTTTTCAGAACACTGTATGTACCCAAGCTATCTAAAAGTAGGTGTAACATGGGCAGCTATTGCTCTCAGATGGCATATGTGTATGTTGATGTTGGGGATGTGATCACATTGCAGGTGCCTGAATTTCTGTCTCCTGGGTGACAGGTAGATCCGGGGGAGGGAGCATTTCCCCCTCCCCATCGGCCCTTGGTCTCCCAGGAAGGTCGATGGCACCCTCTGAGAGGTCGCTTCCCACCACTCCCCCAGATGCGGGTATCAGCACCCCAGTTATAAGATTGGCGCCTTATTTAAGTTCTGTGTCGTCCAAAACTGATATCAATTGGTTTGAATGACGCCCCCTGATCGGTTGCTTTCCACCCCCCCCCGACTGGAAATCCTGGATAAGCTAAGGGGAGCACAGTTCGGTGGGGCAACAGGTTCGTTCAGGGATAGGTGAGATGAAAGTGAGGCGCCTGTCCCTGTTGCATTCCCCCTGAACCTGACCATGGTCCATGCACGGCCTTATCCCACTGCCACGCTGCTTTTGTTATTTATAAAACAGCTCAATTCCCCAATAGAGATCTAAGTCTGGCACTGGTATTTATCAAATAGGCCCAGAAATAGATGTGATGAGAAAGGAAGCAACAAACAAAATGAATAAATGCAAAAACTAAAAAGAAAACGAAAAAAGTATTGAAAACAGAGCAACGTCATTAAAAAGGAAACTTAAACAAAACGCAAAAGGGGGCAGTGTAGCTTGACCTTTATACTTTGAAGGAATCAACATTGAAATTCCCCATTATTTCAGCTTGATAAATGGGTTGAGCCCTGATTGAACCATGAAGCTTACAGAAGATATGGTTGTGGCGCGCAGCAGAGGAGCTGAGCTGGGCAGCATCCGTAAACTCAACTGCTGGTAAGGCAAACAACTACTCAGGGACTGGTCAGTGCTGGGAATAATGTTGTCTTGTAAGGAGGAAATATGTTGACTAGTTTTCTTAAGTTTTGTTGTGCTTCAGGTGCTATATTTTGTTGTTTCTTTTTTGCTTTGTTGCCATTATTTTCCCCCGTGCTTTGATTTGAATCAAACTTCAGGGGAAGTGACTGCATTAGCATCTCGCAGACCCAGATTTATTTGGACATGCTTGGTTTGAGTGTTTCTGGATTAACGTTTGTGGTTTGTTCCAAACAAGCATGTGCATTGTACTACGGCTGGCTCTTTTTCAGGGGCAGTGAAATATCGGATGTCTCTGTGGTGAGAAAGCTGCCAAATATTGAAGTCTTAGCACTCAGGTATGTCATGACCATTCTACACGGTTATAGCTATATTTAGCCCCTGCTATTGAGTGCTAGATTGTTGTTAGAGGTGCACCGGATTACGGCTCCGGCCGGATTTCATATTTTACCAGAATCTGAAACTCGGCCGTATTTTGGCTAAAATCCGGCCGAATTGGCCAAAGCTTTTACCGTTTTTTTGTGTGCCAGGAACCAAAATAAGCTCAATACCATGTTTAAAAACCGATTGAACATTGTCCTCCACGTGGAGGGAACCAACAGCTCTCATGATGTTCGTGGGTGCTGGAGGCTCCCTCCACGGAGCTCTTGATGTTCATTTAGTGTTTTTTATGATACTTTCATTTATTAGTCTAACGCCACACCATCTGTCGAAGGTCATACGGCGTCACTAATTCTCACACTGCTGTGAGGGTTATTAGCGATCATGTTATACTTGTTGAAAGAATCCCCAGAACTTGAGCCCGGGCCGTGTGGTTAGGAAATAGAAGCTCTTTTCTCTGAATCACGCATCCCCATCACGTTGAGCTGTTTAGGCATAAATGATAATGTGACACCAATGGATTGTATTGTGTCCGTTTTACCACAGGTGTGGGGCAAAACGGACAAAAACATAGCCTTGCGTTTTTTAATGTTATGCGTTTCTGCATAAGACTTTCCAGCTCATACCCTCACGCGAGATGCAAAAGTGATCAGTTAAGGATGTACAGATCAAATTACTTTGCTTAAAAAATGAACTCACCGCATCCATAAAACACTCAAGCGGTTCGTCTTGACCCGGTCTCTCGTGTTTTCTTTCTGTCTTTTGTGCCCCTATTTGCAATATAAGCTTTTCTGGCAGCAATGTATTTATTTTAGAAGTTTATTAGCGAAATCTGCGATGTAAGGAAAATATTGAAAATGAACTCAAACCAGTAAATGTCATTGGTCAGCAAAGTTAAGTGTAATAAGTGTTTCTGACTGAAGCGTGTTTATTTAAGTTTGTATATACCAAAACACAACTCCCACAGAAGAAAAGGATGTATTTGAACCACACGATTTTTACTCCAACTACCCCCCAGTGATGTAAATAACACCTACAGACGAAAAGTCTAACACCCGGCCAGATCTGGGCGGGTGGTAAGTTTAATTCCGGAAAATCCGGTTTCGACCGGATATCAGAAAGCCGAATCCGGTGCATCTAATTTGTATGCCTTTCTTTGGCTTTGCCATTTTATAGAGTATATGTATAAAATAATGAGGGATCAGCTCGGCCGCTGGCGGTTTCATCGGCTCTGCATAATGTTCTCAAGTTGTTTAAAGGTTGCACAGTGACTCAAAGGATATCCCAAGTTGTTATGTTCTCTCGAGTCATGGAATACTAAGTAACTGACGACCAAGTGTCCCAGAGTAGTTGTTTGGTAGGGAGGTGGGAGGGGCGATTTGCGTGTTCAATAAATGCGCACTTTCCTTGTTTGTCACTTTTTATCTTAATTTTCTTATTGGTGGTATCCGCATAATTGAAATGTATTGAGGTGCACTAATTGACAAGCGCTTTTCAGTGTGAACAATATTACAACGTTGGTGGACTTCCAGTACTGTACCAATCTAGCCGAGCTATACATCAGGCAAAACAACATCAAAGATCTCAATGAAGTAAGTGCCGACCAATTTGATCCTGATGCTATTCGGTGATGGGTGGTTGAGATGAACCAACTGTTTTCTTCAATGTCTTGAGTTACTTTAAATGTTAACCATTTTGCAGATGTTATCAAATCATGAGTGCAATACCGATAACCCTTCATGCTTGATATCACCCATATATATTTTTATATGATCTCCGCCAGATGGGCGTTCTAGATTGTTCACGAGTGGATATTAGTGATCTAGCAGTTACCCATCGCGCCTGTTGTCCTGTGCAGGTGGTGTACCTGAAGGAGCTGCCGAAGCTGAAGGCGTTGTGGCTGGCGGACAACCCCTGCGCTCAGCGCGAGAACTACCGTCTCACCATGCTGCGGGCGCTGCCGCACCTGCAGAAGCTGGACAACACCTCTGTCGAGAGCGAGGAGGTGCAGAAGGCCATGATTCAAGGCGACGAGCTCATCCACCCGCTTGACGCCCTGGAGGTCAGTCACGGGGCAGGACCAGCCTCTGTCCACGGTTACTGGGGAAGGGGATGCGCAGTGAAGGGACGAATGTGTTGACAATTATTGACAATCAAACTGGAAAGTGACCGGAAGTCTGCTGGGTTATTGCAGTAACTTGTGCTTGTTTCACCCTGATTATTAATTTTTTCGGCAGAGTTGGTAAGTTGTCAACGCAAAAAGTAAATGCTCATGGCTTAGCTAGTACAGGCTGACTAAGAGATGATGATTGGGTTTTAGGGCACGCCAGCTACAGAGGCCATATGTGCCCATGGCTGAATAAGAGAAAGGGTTCTATATCACTTCATTTGGAAACAGGGTCGTCTTGCTCGGAGTAATCATCTCGCTAATAGGTCAATATATGTGCAAGTGACGGACTCGGAAAATAGTCTGGTAGAAGGGTAAAGCTTTTGGTAAAGTTCCCTGTTCTGTTTGTCGGGGTATGCCAGTGCCCCTTTTCTTAATTGGATTGGCACTTTGCCTGCGAAGCTTATTAATGGCAGTGGTGTTTCAGTTTTGCATTGCCTCGCGTTCATTGCCTGCCATAAGCACGTCTGAGGAAATCATTTGAGTTCATCACATTTGGGGTTTGAGGATGCACCGACAGCTAGGGTCATATGGCGCCCGTAACACTAAATTAAATACCTCTGAAGAGGTTCCAGCATGTCAGGTGTTGAAAAATGTTATGCCTTAAAAAGTACTGAACCTGTAGCACATGAACATGCGTCTGTCCGCTAAGTAAATAAAATGCAAAAAAACGCATTATGAGGATGAATAAATGATATTAAATGCGAAGCTCCCTAAAACGACCGGTAATGTTGCTACATCAACTCACGGCGACTCGCCAATAGGCGACTCAAGTGAAAAAGCTATTTGGGAGTGAATCTTCGTCTTAATCTCGTGGTCCCAAGCATTTGAGCTCGCACTTGCACCTTTTACCGTTGGATTATCTGCAGTGATGTGGCGCTGTCGTGTACGCGGTGCGCTCTATTGAACTTTGACCGCTGGGGCTTTGCGTCGGTTACTCTGTGCGCGGCCTTTCGGTCGGAAGGTTAGGTCAGTTTGGGTGGAGTGACCTTTACAAGTTCCAGTTCTCATCTTCTCCGCCCCTGTGTATCGACCAGGTCTGAAGACCCCTCCCCGGAATCGGATCTGTGCCGCTGGTTGCGAAAGTGGGCGGGGGTGCGTGACTATAGTGGTGACGTCTCGCATTCGTGTCCACTTTTGCTGTCTCAGATATGAAGGGACGCTAATTCACCAGGTCTAGTTGTCTGCTGGTAAGGCAAGTGACAGATTACGAGAACAAATGTCAAATTACACCTGGTCAGTACCGACAGCTGTGCGGAAGGTGCACACGTGGCATGACTAATCTCAACTTGATGTGTTTGTCAACTGGTGCGAGTGCCGATGGTTTGGAGCAGCGTGTACCGTGTTTGAGGGGTGCATTTTGCTGATTTTTTTGGGAGGGGGCATCGACGATTATTATCGACGCTCCAATTGCTGGGGTTAAATGGCGTCGCCAACTCTTTCCCGATTGGAAATATTTTTTCGGAAGCCAGATTTCTCCTAGATGAGAGGATCCTGCGGGCCTTGCGCTCGGGTCGGCCGCGTGGAAACCGAGATTGCTAACCACTACACCACCGCCCCTCTGTTGAAGGTTATATGTGTTCAGAGTCATTGGCTCTCAAGTTTGGCCCAGAGCTTTTCCACCGCTGTGGGCTTTGGTAACCTGTGTGCCAAGCCGAGCCTTATGTTTGTATTGAGAGCTGCGGCCGTGATGCGCCCTGTCTTTCCATGAGGCCCAGTTGGCTGCAGTGAGCCTTGTGTCCAGCCGTGCTGGTTGCACAGAGCCCAGTGAGCCTTGTGTCCAGCCGTGCTGCTTGCACAGAGCCCAGTGAGTCTTGTGTCCAGCCGTGCTGGTTGCACAGAGCCCAGTGGGCCTTGTGTCCAGCCGTGCTGGTTGCACAGAGCCCAGTGAGCCTTGTGTCCAGCCGTGCTGGTTGCACAGAGCCCAGTGAGCCTTGTGTCCAGCCGTGCTGGCTGCTCAGAGCCGCGTGTTTGTATTGAGCGCGGCGGGCCGGCAGATGCAGCGCCAGCAGCAGCAGCAGCGGCGCGCCCCGCCCGACTCGCGACGCTCCAGTCACGCCTCCTCCGGCGGCTATGACCGCTACCACCAGGTTGGACGACAGCCAGATGCAGCTAACGCTACCGCTAGCTCTTCCACAGCTCCTGCAGTCTCGCTTCTCACTAACACTCCCGCTGCCAGCATTCTCTCTTCTGTAATCTGTGATGACAGCTGCGATGAGTGAGATCGAGCAGTTTGCGCCATCTCTTAATGAGAAAATGATGCATTAAGTTAATTTGGGGTTAAGGGTGCACCAAGCTGTGCTGGCATTTACCGCTGATGATGCTACATCAGGCCTCGACTCATGTCTTACTAATATTATCTTGAGTGTCTGTATGTTTAACTAACGTGGTATGTATTATCTGCCTTCCGGAATGATTCTCGTACTGGCTTGATTTTTCCATGTCTGTTTCTTTTCCTTCATTCTAAAAATTCCCATAAATCCCGCAGGCTTCGATTTGTTCCTTTAGCTAGAGAATGTCTTCAACTAACAATTACTAACTCCGCTAGACGAACAATGTGTACTAACACTGCGCAGCGAGCAAATGTGAACGGAGTGACCGTGGAGCATGTAGTATTGCCCGTGTGATAGAGAGGCTGTGACATCCCACGTTGTTCTCTGAAGGCGTCAGCTTGGCCTGTGTAGAGATGGACCATCTTTGAAACTCGTATGAGGCTAGTAATTTTAGAATCGTTAAACACAAATGCTTGGGAGTTCAGGGATTCTTCTAGTGTGATATTTCGTTTTGAAATTATTTGCACTTTTTACACAATTGTGCTTTCTTTTAGGTTTGACCTCCAAGGACGTATGTTCCGTCCAGGGGGATAAGCCAGGGATGGACACGATCGGGGCTTTCCTTACTGTGTATGCGGCCTGTGCTGCCGTGCCGTGAGGTTATGTCAGAGCTGTGGCTCTGCCTTTCGCAGCAGCCCCAGTCGTATCAGGAGGAGCGGGAGCCGGTGCGGTACCAGGAGAGCCGGGCGGAGCCGGAGCCGGAGCCTCGCGCCCGCTCGCCCGAGTACTACCCCTCCCCCAGCGGCTCCCAGCATCAACAGGGATACTCTCAGGTACGCGCGGCCCGTGTCCCAGCGGAATGTCACCTGCGTTACCTGGTAGTGTCGTGAAGTCTTCTCTAAATGTCAGTCTCCCAGAGTCTTTGTCAGATTTTAATCCAGTTTTCCGTGGATGGGTCCGTGTCTGAGGAGTCCGTCGGGTTTGTCTATAACTGAGAGTGAGTGCGGGATGTGGTTGCGTCCTCCTGTTGAACTGTGCGGGGACAGCGCGGCCGCCTGGTCGCTGATGTGTGCCGTGTTCGGTCAGACGAGTTACCGCGCCGCCTCGCCGCAGTATTACGAGTCGGCTGCCGCGCCGGCGCCCGCCTCCGCCCACTACTACGAGGACAGGTACAAGGAGTCGCCGACCGCCACGTGCCCAGTACAGTACGTCACTAACGCATGCTACAGCCGCTGCTGCGCCGCACCTCACCGGTAGCACGGAGAAGCGCACTCGGCGCGACCGCTAGACACGGGGTAGTGGTGCTGGGGAAGGCATTGCAATGCCTTGGTTGGCAAACCAATGCAATGGTTGCATGCACGCGCGACAAGGCTGGGAACGGCGCTTCATGCATGTGCTAGATCTGCCTGCGTTTTTAAGTTCGCGTGAGGCTCGTAGCAGCTGTAGGTGGAGAATTGTGTTTGTGAGATAGGGCGTGACTGGGGTATCCAGCCTGCACACCAAAGTAGTTCCGCCGGCGCATTGGCAAGTGGAGAAAGCAGCGTTTTCCTCCTCCGTGTTGCGTACGCTATATGTATGGCCCTCTGAAGCTGAGCTCCCTGGTTTGCAGCCCAATCCCTGTCAACCCTATTTTTCTCAGGTCCCTTGCTACCCGTATGCATGACAGAGGGTTAGGGGTGGATTCGGACCCCTAGGACCTCAAAATCGACCCGCTCGATGGTGGAAATTCAAAGTTGGATCGATTGTTTCTCGCTAAACTCCATAATTCTTGCCCCAGTTTGATTTGCACGTAATTGATACGCATTGACAGTTGTTGATGCAAGATTGTCACGTCTTTCAGTCATGTGAAAATTCAAAATTCAAGACTGTTCTAGGGCCAGAATTATAGGGTGAAATATATACAATTCAATTACCAGTTTTCTGTTGAATAGATTAGCAAACGTCAGATACTACGTGACGTGTGCTATTGAAATACATGGTAGAATGCAAAAATAGTGTCCCCCCCGCCCCCAATTACTGACAGGAATAGACCTAAGTCCACTGGCCCGGCTATGCTGGTGCCGGCCCTTTTGTGTGTAGGCTGGGACGATGGTTTGGTCAGACTAGTTGATAAAGCGCTGGGTTTCGGCCCTATTACCTCCGTAGTAAGCAGCTGCATGAAAAGGCTGGTGATCGATTTGCCTGAGGCGCTCAGTTTACAACGGACATGTAGACTGGTCACTGACCCATGAACATGGCGAAAGCGGGGGGACGGGGACGCGTCCCCCCTGTTGGCCAACCAGGGGTCATCCCCCAAAAATTTTGGGTCAATCGTCATTAATGCTGTCAGGTACCAAATATGCCAAAATTCGCCTCCCGGTCAGCACCAGCCCGGGTCTGTCCCCCCCCGCGAAAATTCTGTAGCGGCGCCCTGCCCATGAAGTGGGGTGACCGGAACGGCCAGCTCTGAGCTGTTCTGGGACGCGGAGGGTGGCCACAGGGTTTATTAGTGATGTCAGACAAAATTATTCAAGAATGGTCTGTGGCGGTCGGATGAAGAGCAGTTGGCGATTCTGGGTTTGCATCGTGAACAGCACAACGCACCGTTCCCGGCTCGAAGTGCATGGAAACATCGAATTGGAAGTGAAGTTTTATTTGTGGTAGATGCAGAAACTGGAGCGGGGTTCACTTCAATTTTTATAGTCGAGAGAGCATGGGATGCCGAAACCTAGTCGTTGTTTCTCTTGTAGGGGTTCATGTCGCAATGATGATCCTGCTTTGTCAACATTGGGAAGGCATTAGTGGCCGTATCTTTCGAGCGGGTTCACCCATAAAACTATTCAAAATTGTCTCGCTTCGATTTTTAATACATCGCTTCTTTTCTGTTCGTAGAGGCTGGCCGGTTCCTTGTATCATTCTTATTTTCGCTTAGCTTTCTTTTGCTTCTGTTTCGTTTCTGGCTTAGAAATAAGCAGGCAGCTGCGTCAGATAGCTTTCCTTGTATGATAGCTTGCTTGTTTGGCCTGTGTATGGCCCGCGGGCGCCTCGCCCTCGCCCGTGGCCGCCCGGGCTCGGTTTCAGCCCTCCGTGGTGTTCGGCAGCCGGTCGGAGGCGCCCCAGCAGCGGTCCAGCTACGCTGGCTACCGGGAGACGCCGCCCTACCGCGACACTGCTGCCGCCTACCGGGAGACTCGGCAGACTGCGCGCCGCTCCGTGGGCAGCCCCGAGCGACAGTTAGTACCGGGCAAGGGGAGGGGCAACGTACTCAGATCTTCAGGATGGTTCAGATGTGTCCCGATACACAACCGTGTGTCAGATGTGCGCAACCTCGAGGTGGTAATTGTTCCCATGCTTCAATCCAAGGGATAGCCACTGGGCTCGAGCCCAGGGATGATTTTGGGAGGGGTGAGAAATTAAGTAATTGCACAGCACACATTTTGACATGGCTTCCAAAGTTTTTACCGGAAGTGAAAGAAACGGAACGGGGAAGGGGCCAATGCTGTTCTCGCTCCCAATTGTTTTAGGCTTTAAACCAGCAATTATAGGTTGTTGGGTGGTAATAATTGACCCAAAAATTATCGTGAAAGGTCTTCACCCAAAGTTTGGGATATTTGTTTATCCAACCAATTGCATGATGAAATGTTTGTTCCATCCCGGTACCTTTTTTTTGGCAGTCGATGATTTAATTGAAACACTTTCAACGAGCATGCATGGAGAGAGCGGGAAGCGGTTCACATTTACTTGCATTTCATATGCTGACTGGTGTGAGCCGTAGATGGTCACCGCTGACTGTGGGCTGTGCGTGTGGGCGCAGGTACGTCTCGGCGTATGGCCGACTGTGGGCTCGGGTACGACCCGGTGTACGGCTGACTGTGGGCTGTGCGTGTGGGCGCAGGTACAACCCGGCGTACGGCTGACTGTGGGCTGTGCGTGTGGGCGCAGGTACGCGGGCTCGGCGTCTGACTGACTGTGGGCTGTGCGTGTGGGCGCAGGTACGTCCCGGTGTACGGCTGACTGTGGGCTGTGCGTGTGGGCGCAAGTACGGCCCGGCGTATTCTGTATTCTGTATTGGTAAAAAACATCAACAGGCATTGCTGAATTACTGATGCAGTCATGTGATTTAAAACAGTAAAGTCAGATAATAAATACATTCAGCAATGGAAGCATTCCACGAACATCCATAACGCTCAACATTTGCACAAATGCCTATCCTGAGAAAGTTCCTAAGGTTGCCGTGAATTTGATAGCATTAGTTTTAAATGTGTAGCCCGAGTCTGCGAAGAAATCAACATTACGAAATGCGTTGAAGAAACTGTTACATGTGACGGCCACGCGGATGAAGAGGCTGCGCTGCACAGTACCAACACGCGCAAACCGAACTGCCCACAAAGAGGGAGAACGCGACGTTCGACGCGGCACAGACAAACCGAACTCGGAAACCAGATCGGAACAATCCAACTTTCCGTGATGAAGATTAAACAAAAACAAGAGGTCATGCTGAGCAAAACGAGCCTTAATACTACGCACTTTGTAGTGAGTCAAAAGAGATGGATAGTCAAGCCTGGCTGACGGACGGTCCGAAAATGAGGCCAACCAGATGAGAAGTTTATGCTGCACCCTTTCTAGGCGCTTCAGGTGGGATGCAGCAGACCCTGCCCATACAACGCAACCATACTCCAGGATGGATCTTACATGGGCATAATAAGCACAAAGAATAGAAGTGTGCTTGAGTCTGACTCGGCAGCACTGGCGCGAGGTCTGAAAACTTCGTATGAGGAGGCCAAGCATTCTATTGGCATTGGCCACGGTGTGGTCTATGTGTGGAGCGAAAGTCAGCTTACTGTCGAGTATAACGCCGAGATCCCTAGTCTCTGTACGGCGCTCCAGCGGCGTACCATCCAGTACATAGGTGGTAAGGATCGGAGATTTTCGGAGAGAAAATGATATTAAGCTACATTTATCTGGATTCAATTTTAAACGCCAAATTTTAGACCATTCTACTAAATTGTTGATGTCAGCCTGAAGGGCATCACTGTCTGTTTTTGTCGAAATTCGGTGGTACAACTTAAGATCGTCGGCGAAGCTTATACAGTTGGTTCGAATGATGAGGGGGATGTCTGCTGTGTAGCAGATAAACAAGAGCGGGCCACACATGCTGCCCACAGGCACCCCGGACCTTACAGCGCACCATTCGGAAGATTGGCCCTCTAGTATAACTCGTTGGCGACGACCAGTCAGGTAGGATTCAATCCAGGAGTGCGCGCGACCAGTAATTTTGAAAGAGTTTAGTTTGTGAAGAAGAAGCGTGTGGTTTACACTCGTAAAAGCCGAAGAATAATCCGTGTAGACAGAGTCAGTCTGCACGCCCTCCTGGATCGAATCCCAGCTGTGTTTTAGGAAGTTGGCAAGATTTGAGACGCATGAACGATTTGGGAGAAATCCATGTTGACTGCTGGGAATAGATGGTAGACAATGGGCCAAAAGAGAGTCACATACTACCTTTTCTAAAATTTTCGAACAAAGAGGAAGAAGCGAAATGCCGCGGTAGTTGCCTGGGTTCTTTTTTGTCTCCTTTTTTGTGAATGGGAATGACATTTGCATCCTTCCAAATATGTGGGAAAACACCTTGAGCGACTGAAAATTTGCAAATGATTTCGAGAGGCACTGCCAATTCGGCAGCACACCCATGCAAAATTCTGGCGCTCAGATTGTCGGGCCCGCACGCTTTGTGCTTTCCAATGCTAGATAGCAGGGCCTGAACTTTGCCTGGGGGAACTGTAAACTCTTGAAGAATGGAATAGTGAAAGTCCGGGGCGTTTGGCAGCGTGTCAACGTTGGGATCCGAAAATTTGGAGGCGAAGGTTTCGTTGAAAATATTTGCGCATTTGGTGGGATCTGAAAATTGTTGACTGTTTGCGACAAGAACGCGTGGACGTTGATGAGACGATTTCAATGAGTTTATAAAGGACCAGAAACGTTTTGGGTTCTCGCGGAAGTCACCAACGATGCCCAGTAAGTAATAACGATATTTCGCGTTAGATAAAGCTTTAAAATTGTTTCTTGCTCTACTAAATACAAGATCGCTTTCTGGAGAAGGGTCGCGCTTTTTTACACGGTGTGCATGGTCTTTGTCCCTAAGAGCACAAGGGACAGCTATTGGCGTATGGCTGACTGTGGGCTGTGCGTGTGGGCGCAGGTACGTCCCGGTGTATGGCTGACTGTCGGCTGTGCGTGTGGGCGCAGGTACGTCCCGGCGTACGGCTGACTGTGGGCTGTGCGTGTGGGCGCAGGTACGCGGGCTCGGCGTCTGACTGACTGTGGGCTGTGCGTGTGGGCGCAGGTACGTCCCGGTGTACGGCTGACTGTGGGCTGTGCGTGTGGGCGCAGGTACGTCCCGGTGTACGGCTGACTGTGGGCTGTGCGTGTGGGCGCAGGTACGTCCCGGCGTACGGCTGACTGTGGGCTGTGCGTGTGGGCGCAGGTACGTCCCGGCGTACGGCTGACTGTGGGCTGTGCGTGTGGGCGCAGGTACGCGGGCTCGGCGTCTGACTGACTGTGGGCTGTGCGTGTGGGCGCAGGTACGTCCCGGTGTACGGCTGACTGTGGGCTGTGCGTGTGGGCGCAGGTACGTCCCGGTGTACGGCTGACTGTGGGCTGTGCGTGTGGGCGCAGGTACGTCCCGGTGTACGGCTGACTGTGGGCTGTGCGTGTGGGCGCAGGTACGCGGGCTCGGCGTCTGACTGACTGTGGGCTGTGCGTGTGGGCTCAGGTACAACCCGGCGTACGGCTGACTGTGGGCTGTGCGTGTGGGCGCAGGTACGTCCCGGTGTACGGCTGACTGTGGGCTGTGCGTGTGGGCGCAGGTACGTCCCGGTGTACGGCTGACTGTGGGCTGTGCGTGTGGGCGCAGGTACGCGGGCTCGGCGTCTGACTGACTGTGGGCTGTGCGTGTGGGCTCAGGTACAACCCGGCGTACGGCTGACTGTGGGCTGTGCGTGTGGGCTCAGGTACAACCCGGCGTACGGCTGACTGTGGGCTGTGCGTGTGGGCGCAGGTACGTCCCGGTGTACGGCTGACTGGGCTGTGCGTGTGGGCGCAGGTACGGCCCGGCGTATGGCTGACTGTGGGCGCAGGTACGTCCCGGCGTCTGACTGACTGTGGGCTGTGCGTGTGGGCGCAGGTACGTCCCGGCGTCTGACTGACTGTGGGCTGTGCGTGTGGGCGCAGGTACGCGGGCTCGGCGTCCGACGGTGACGGTTACCGCGGCTCCGAGAGCACGCCCACACCGGCGGCACAGGCCTACAGCAGCGAGCACAGCTCACTGCGCCAGTACGAGAACAGGCCCAAGAAAAAGGTGCGCCGACGTGTGACGGGAGGGGACTGTGCCTTGGTGCCCGCGCTAGCTGCTGCTGCCATTGGCCGTCTCACGGCTGATCAATGGCTGACTAGTTGACGGCGGACCCACCCTCATTTCCGCAATTTTGTTGTTTAAAGTGGGATCTGATGAAGAGATGAAAAATATTTTCCGCCTCATGCTTTATTGAAAAGAGGAAATCGGAAGTCTAAACTGTGTTGTTTATAATTTAGTGTATAATCCAAGAGGAATATCCCTCGGACTGAGTACAAATTATTGTCATTGTGAACTCACATGCCCTTCCAGGCAGGGTCACGAAGCTACCAGTACGGGTTCGAATAACCAGTGTTCTCGTTTCCCCGCCGTAAAGTAAATCATAATTTAATAGGTATCGTAGGAAAACAATATGCGTAATCGCTTTGGGCCACCATTCTGATGTGAGGAATATGACATAAGTTTACTGGTGTATGTCAGTATAACTCGTGCGTTTGGGTGTGTGGTTCTCCGACAACGGATCCCTCTGCCCCCTCCAGAGCCCGAACGTGCTGTCGGCGGTGCTGTGTCTCATCAAGGAGCTGGATCTGCACGGTCTGGAGGTGGTGGACACCGCCGTCCGCTGCCGCATCCAGGAGCTGGAGGACTGAGGCGGCGGCCGGCGCCCCTGCTGCCGCATCCAGGAGCTGGAGGACTGAGGCGGCGGCCGGCGCTCCTGCTGAGGCTGGGTTGGATCGCAGCGTCCCCTGCCGCGGCCGGTTTCCCTGGCGGCGTCGTTTCCAGCGAATGCTGTCGACTTAAGAGACGGTCGAGAGATGCAGCGGGATGAAAGATTTGTGAAACACGCTAACGAAGTACTCAGATGTATGAACCGTTCTGTCTCCGATGAACTCACTCCGGAAATGATAACTTTCCTTAGCACATAGCGGAGTATATGCCGATGTCCAGTCATTCTATGAGGACTAGAATGAAAATCGAAAGAATCTGTTTGTGCTGACCATATGTTTTGTGTGAGTTCAGTGTTTGCACCACGAGTGGCGTGTTCTAGCGCCACGTTCTGTTCTTGTTTGCGAACCTTTGTCGCCAGCTACCAATGCCCCGCCCCGTGCAGAAACGGTGACACATTGTCGACTCCCCCTGGGAGCCTTCTCTGACGCACGCGACGTCTCTGACGGGAGCGCTCTGACCATTCCACACCAGTGCATGTGGCTAAATTTCGACGTGTAGGTCCTGCGCCGTCTACGCGGCTAGTGGATGCCTGACGGGGGTAGCGGCCTCCAGCTCGGAGAAGCTGAAAGTTGCACAGTGAGAGGCCTCCCGAACCATCACCGGCTGCCCTCGGTCTGCGCCCGCGGGTGCCCGGGAACCAGAGGCAAATATGATGCATTTCCATATCATTCGGCAACAACTGGCAGCAGTCATGGAGCAGCGCCGCATTCGTGACCTGCGTGGAGATCCTCCCCAGCTGTTCCTCAGGTCGGAATGGCCAAACCTGCGGCTCCATCTGGATAGAGGTTGGACCGAAACAGGTCGTTCTGTTTCCGCTGAGGCTGCGCTGGCCGAGCTCCCGGTGCTGGCTGTGCAGGTGTCCGCACAGACTGCACGACGGCTGTCTCATCCACAAGGAGTCGACGTCCGGCCAGCTCTGCTCGGTGCCACCAGTAGAGCGGACACTGCCCGAATCTGTCTGGCGGCGGCGGAGCCAACCTCAGCCCGAACACCGCCAGCGAACGTCACCATTTACATGGTCGGCTCCGCAACGGGCGGCACCAAGTTGGGAGGGAGCGGTGCGGTCATGCGCGCCAGCTTCACCAGGATGACGCCTCAGGATGTGCGCTGGACGCTTCACATCCAGCTTCAGGGTCTGCGGAGCTGGACACGGCCCAGGAATTCCCAGTCAGTCGCAGCAGACTGGTGCCCGACCCCCAGTGCTTGGTTTGCGCCGTCCCGCGCCGGAATGTGTTGGGGCGCGTCGGCCCGACCATCCGGCAGGCGCTGGCGGATCGGCGCTGGGTTGTGTTGAGGCGTGACGGCCCCACCGTTCGAGAAGCGCCGGCTGATGGTCTTCCTCCGGCGACTGGTGCCCCCATATGACATCGTCTGACGGCCCGAAAAATTATCCCATGTGGTGGAATGGTATCCTCGTATCAATCCCCATACACCCTATCGTTGAAATTCAGACTCTTGCTTACAGCTCTGTAATGATCCGGAATGCATTTGGTAGAATGTCCGTGACTGCCAATGCGCAGCCTTGAGCTTTGCCCCCACGCGCTGCACAAGTGCTATTTTGGCTAAATGTCCGAAAGTTTGTCGGTCAACAGAATGATTTACGCTCACGAAGTTGGCTGTCGTGCCGGCCGCGCTGAGTGGCGCCGCTACTTAAGAGAGCGGCGGGCCGCGTCCCCTGTGTACCTGCGTGTTACCCTGCCGCGCCATTAGCCCCATCACTGTACTGGCGTAGTTTTCCCGTTACCCAATCTCTGGCGGGTAGTGCTAGGAGAGCGGCCTCGCTGAGACCGTAATTAGTGGTACCCAGCAGCATAATTCCACTGATCGTGTGTGAGAGCGGCCGCCGTGTTCCTTCGTTGAAAGACAGCTCGAATAATACCATTTTGGCGATAGGACCACGGTCTATTGTGAAATACTCTTGCAAAATATTTGCCCTGTCCATAGGGACAGACAGAAACATGAGACGTATGCCTCTCTGATTATACGTGACGTCAGCTCGGACTCACACATGACCTCCCTAGTCTCGTAGCGGAACGAAGCGACTTGGGCCCGTATGTTGTCACTGATTATTGTGTAGATTTCTTAAATCGCATTCCTCTTGGTATGCCTCTCGGCTCCGTTCGGTCATAGACGGTGTGCTCATGCGGATGCTTGGACTGATCGGAAATAATCTCATTTGCGTTGATCCTCGGCTCTGTGTGCTACACGAAGTATTGGCTATCGTTGCGCGCCTGTTACTGGGCATGTTGTGAAGTTGAGTGTGAGACTGTGCAGTCCTTGTTTGCCGTCCAACACTGAGTGATTGCCTCTTTGCTCATCACCGTACGCAGACCAGCCGGTCAGACACGGCTCTCTGCAGCAATGCTCGTCACAAACTGTGGCACGGAGCAATTTCCATCACTGACGCTTTGGCCTTTGCTACTTAAAACTCACCATTTTACATGAGATACTAGCGGTCTCGCAGCAGGAGTCTGCCCTGAGAGATGGTGATATTCCAAGGTGTCGAAGAGGACAGGAGCGGTATGGCAGGATATGTCATACGGATCTACGCGATAGCATTATAATGCCTAAGCCCGGCGACAGCGTCAGCGTCATGATACGCCGCGAATGAGGTGGGTTAGCCAGCTCGATTAGTTCCAATGCTCATTGTTATGGCTTGGCCGGCAGAGAGAACGGCTGTGGTGTGGACTTCCAGTTTTTGGCTGTAATCCCGGCAACATTTTGGATATTGTATTGGACAGTGATCCACCATGAAGCAATACTCATCAAATTGCGTTTTTCGAGATAGGTCGATGGTATCAATAGAATGCCATGCTTAAATCACAAGGCCCGCGAGATAATTTTCTTCAGAGAACTTACTGCACCTGGTTGTGCTTTGTGTCCCACATACTGTTGAGCATGTCAGGGAAATGGGCGGAAACGGTAGTATCTATTGCACTTTTACTGGAGACGGTCGGCCAATATTAGTCTATGGGTGGGTTGCGAGGGTGAGTGCTGGGAATGCGGCTCCTGATGAGGTTGAACGTGGACCGTTTACTGCGTGGTTGCGTCGGTGGAGAATCGTGTTCCATTTCGTTGAAACTGCTCAGGTTCGGTAACATAAACATTTTATTCTGCTAGTGCGAGAAATTAGCCCGGCGCACTGCACCACTGGCTTTAATTTGTGTTCGTCATGCTCGTATGCGTGCGGTGATTGGCCGAAACTGGCTCATAAGATTGTTTAACAGTGTTGATATTGGGCGTTAGTACTGGCCGATTTCTGTTCACGGCGTTAGCTTGCACCAGTTTAAAAAGACGTGCTTGACGGCCCCTCACATAGCACAAATACAGCTTTATTAGACGCCGCACCGGGTCCAAGGGCAATAGAGGCATAGCAAATTAGTGTGTAGAGATAAGTGTAGCTTGTATCGGGACGAATTTCTGCTCACTGCTTTCTCGTTGGCGCACGAAGCGGGCTTCTGATCGCTGGCAGTGCTCCACGTGCGCGGGTTAACGCCTCGCCACTGCGCGTGCACGTGACCCGACCTCGGGAGTGTCGTTCATTCCGTGTTCTAATTTGGCGACTGTAGTATGCTGGCTGTCGCGACTGCTCTCGGAAGTGACCCGGCGTGTACCGGGAATGTGTATATGTGTGGTATCCTCACTGTACCCGTGTGCAGCTCAACCGTGCAAAGACCCCGTTCTAAGTCGCGTTAAAGCACCAAAAACGGTTTAGGGTGGACCGGGGAAAGTGCGGTGTTGAAAATGTTGACGAGTCTGAAAATTACCGCCGTGTACGCAGCTCAGTCTGGAGCCATGACTCTCCGTTGCCGGGGCCTGTTCTTTAATGAACACAGAACGACGGGGCCGAACGTGGCCGCAGTCTACCAGTGGACTTGTGGAACCCCCGTGGGCAGCCGGACTCTCACGCCACTGTCCCACAAACACTACCCAACACGTCAGCACCGACAGCGCAACGCTTCTTATGTGATACGATGTACTTTTAACACTTGTTTTAATTTTCTAATAAATTTGCAGAACTAGAAGGCGGTGTGTTGCTGTCATTAGGAGATTGGGCGGCGTCCAATTGGAATTGGACTGTAAGCCGGTGGTCGGGTCTAGAGCGCTGTAGTAATCTGCCGCCGGCGCGCGCGCTGTCTCTCAATATCGCTAATGAAGCCGTGTGAGTTCTGGACGTCCGCGGAGCCGCCGCGTCGGCGCCGACGCCGGCGGAGATGCAACACGTCGCCGGCGTCGATGGGGCGGCAGCGGGTGAGGGACGACGGCGGGACGTGACCGGCCCGCTGCTCTCCAGACGCCGCCGCTGACGAATGGCACCTCGCTGAGGCCCGGCCAGTTGGCATACATCGCCGCATTATGCTTCATGTCAAGTGGGCGCGGCCCATGTCGGACTGCTGTTGGTCTCGACAAGCTGCTGCGCTCGATGAACTGTGAGTGGGCCGGCGCCTCATGGATCAGCTTCGGGGTAGCGGGCAGCTGTGGTGGAAATGAATTCAAACTGGGAACAATGCCGCTCAGGCTTCCTTAACTTTGGACGTAAAACCGAGTCCACACCATGCGACGATGGGCAACAGGTACTTCGGGGCGTCGGGGTTTCAGATTCCCTGAAGGGAAGACGCGGATAGTTACCGACTACATTTCTGTCAAGCGAAGGAAACGGTAAACCACTTCTTTTCGTGCGCAATGAGACATATGCGCGCCCGTAAACTTAGACCTAATATGTGTTCAGATGCGAGAACTAAATAGTGGTTGATGAGCTAACTCTCCGGATGAAGAGCGCTCCAGCCAACCGATTATGAGGGGTAGAGCACCGCCCCATCCTCTGGCCCAGCTGCAACACAGGACGTACCCTCCTTTTTCCCGCCAGGCCCGCGGTGGTCTTCGGACAACAGCATGTCGCCCTTGACACCCCGCTCCTGTTAACATACTGGTTCCATTAATTTCCCAATATGTATCTCATCGTTGGCCCGCCGCCGCCTTCAAAGAGGCCGCAAAACTTCCGTTCATAAAATGGATGGACACCCGAATGCGATAGTTCGTATAAAAGGCAACAAATGTACCACTTATCAGCAAGAACAGAATAATGACACAAAGCATTGTTCATGTCACGAGTATCATCGAATCGCCTGTAGAAAAAACTTCTTGCAGCCATGATACTCGGTGTATTACATGAAGCTAAAGCCCCTGGACAACAAGAGCAGTGCACAAGTGCTAGGAATAGCCGTAAATGACGGCGTGCATTAGTAATAGTGAGGCATATTACCTGGACGGAAGGGCATGTCGCCCGTTTAAAAGCGGGGATCCATCATATTTTTAAGACGGCCATGCAGAATTCCTTTTTCCGCACGTAATCTCCTGCTGGTGTTTTCTTACAGGTTTCATCGCGGGTATATCTTCAAATGCATATCAATCCAACCTAATCAAGAAATAAACATGATTGGAATAGGATAAAACATGGCGTTGCAATGAAAAACCAACGGCGATTTCCCGAAGACGCTGTGCATCGCTGACGATCAGTGAGCTGTAATGAAATAATGTACGCATACATACACAAGGCCAGTTCAGGGGCCGCTCAGCGCTGCAGGGCCGGGTATCACCCAAGTGATATCCTTTCTACCCACGGGAACGGGGACAAATGATCAGATGGATTTCTGCGGGCGCCCAGAAATATCTTACGGAGCGAGCTTGGGATGGTTCTGACACGTGTGCGACCAACCTACAAACCTCGGTAATGCCGCCGCCCTGCCGCGTCTCGGCCAGTTACACCAGCGGCCGAGCGTCCATCAACCAGGTCCGGAGGCGGCAGGCGTCACGGCGGCCCGGCGCGGCCCCGGCCGAACTCCTCGTACCGGCGCAACATCTCGGCGCTGACCGACGGCGCCGTGGTGCGCAGCGCGCCCAGGAAGTCCGAGAGCCGCAGGTCACGCGCCGCCACCTGCCGGCAGGTAGAGCACAGCGTGTCACCAACAGGCGGCGGTGCTGTAGTGACCGGAGGTCGGAGCTGTGCCTGGACCCGGACAAGTAGCGTCGCGCCGTTTGCCGGGCGGATGTGCCGATCACCGCCCGGACAAGCTGCCGGGGTCCCAGACGGCGGTCTGAGACGGAGACGCCGGAGGGCCGGCCACGGTACACCGCCCAACACCCGACTGGTCAACAAGACTGCCCTGAAGAGCGGAGAACGATTCTTCTCGGCCACGAGACCAAGACTTGGGCCCTGGGACTAAGACTTGGGCCCTGGGGACCAACTCTTGGGGGTCCCCGAAACTAACTCTTTGCTGCCCCTAAGACCAACCCTTAGGGGCCCCGAGACAAATACTTGGAAGCACAGAGACCAACCTCCTGGGGTGGGGGGGAGGGGCTAAATAAAAACTTGGGTACTCCCGAGACTAACTCTTGGACCCTCCATGCCAACTCTTGGGGTCCCTAAGACCAACATTCGGGTGGCATTTAGGATTTCCTCGGAACGCCCATCAGACATCACTGGGGGGGCTCCAGCGGGGCCCTTTGCAGTGCTTAAGCTCAGCAGCCCAAGGGAAGGGGGCGGTCACAGCCACACCGCGTTTGTCGAAGTGCAGTTGCAGCTTAGAAAATTTCAAATAAGGACGATTGTTAAGATTGCTGGTGCCAGCAGCACGATGGGTCATACCTTAGTGGCATACATATTTGTTTACCCATTAACCGCTTCTAAATGGCTCTACTACTGCGAACTATGAGAGGTGGTACAGAAAATACTCACGGCATGGAAGGGGATATCGGCGACTGAACACGTGAAGGCTCCTGGCTCTGACGGGTCGCACACCATGAATTTCCCGTCTGAAAACAAAACACAACTGCGTCAATGCATATATTTACCCAGTCTTGAACAGCTTCACTCTTTTCTTCTATAAGCGAAATAGGCCGCGCGCATTATCTGCACAATTATGAATTTCGTACCGCATATATTTAACCACTCTGACAAAAGGAACATCAGGACCCAAAAATCATCGAAGCGAAATGAATTAAAGTAACAGATCCTCAGCCCAACTCGAGGAAAGAGAGGGTTGCTATTCTGCGTACGGTTCCCTCAACGTTATGTCCAGGGGTCACTAGGTATTTTTCACAAGGCTATGGTACGGATGTGAGCCTGGCTATGGCTAGAAGGGGGAAGGAGTAGGAAGGAGACTGGGAGGCGAAGCCCAACTTGGCGGCGGTCTAAGAGGCCGCTTCACAGACAGTTCACTGACAGCATCAGTTGGCTACGTCTGAGTAAGTACACGATGAGGGGAAAGAAAGGCTACAATAACAGGTCAGTGCCGAAATGTTGCGGGGACGTCCCCGCCAGGTTCACCAGCTGGAGGATCCGTCCCCTCGCTTTCCACGTCCATACTCATATTAGTCCTCCTTTTTATACTTATGCTTTGCCTCAGGAATCATTCCAAAAACCCCGAACTGGCGACGGGGTTTGGGAATGGGTGGGAGTGAGGCAAGTCAAAACTTAATAAGAGTCCGGGCGCGAACTATCGAGACAGCACACCCTGAACTAATTCGGGAATATTTGCGAAACTTCGTGTTGATAGGAGTAAAAGAACAAAAATCCTAGATCAATTGCCGAATTTATTTTTTTTTGGGGGGTGGGGGCGTCCCCCTGATCGGTCGGCTGAGGCCAGTTGAGGGGGATTCGTCCAACGCATCCTGTTTTCGACGCCCATGGTAGTGTTCAAGCATCTTCAGTACTTCTCTCTCCACCAGAAACTGGCAGCGGGAAAAATACGGATCGCCCTAGTTGGAAGAGGATCTTGTTTCACCGTCAACAAACAAATCAAATTGAAAAGTCATGTAGTGACAACCCTTGAGCCGGTGTAAAAGAACTCTCATCACGGTTCAGATCCCACCAGCAACTTGTCCAAGATGAAAGATAAAAGTTCGGCAGTTATGAATCGTGGCTGTCAGAGCCGAGCGCGGTGCCAGACAGCGATAGACACCCTCCAAAACTGGCCGACACTCCAGCGTCGACAGGCCAGGCGGCGTCAGTTGGGGCCGGAGCGCGGCGCCATTCGCAGCTGAGACGCGTGACAGCCGGCCGCCCGGGGCGTGTTGCTCAGAGGCTCCGGCCGGGCGGCGACGGCTGGTGCCCAGCGTGATCTTAATGCTGCTCCAGAGACCCGGACGCAACTACTGTCGTCAAATATTGAGACGAAACCCTACCACAAGCCAGACCCGTCACTGGCGGAGCTTCCATGGACGAGAGGCGATCACGATAGCGCTAAGAATCAGGATATAGCGATCGCAGTTTCCATGACGCTTATGCTTGGATGATGTTTGAGCTGTAACGGTCGGAAAAAATTTCAATCCCAATTTAGTTTACATTTCTGGCGTATCAGTGACGTTTCCCTTCACCCAAATTTGCAAAGAAATATTTATCATATGCAGTTTACTCTTCTTTTCCCTCTGCACCGGAAGGCGAATATTTACCATCACGCTGCCGAATACTCTCAGATCCTGTTGGATGCGGACCGACGAGAACCGGATTGAATCTCGGTTTCCATTATCAAAAGCTCTATCAGGATCGCAATTGCATCCGGATACAACGTCCGACCGCGATTGAAATTGTGTATGGAACCTACGTCATTGTGAACAGGGATCGGTGATGCAGTAGTTAGGTTTAGGGGTGAGGCGAAAGGAGACGAGTATGGGGTCCGTGCACGCTAAACACGTGGGCGGTGCTGCCATTCAGCTCTAACACGCCACCAGTGCCGCATGCCCCCGGACGCTGCAAACGCCGTGACCACAGCGCGTGGCAAAAGGTACCACTAAATGTCAACGCCGCAGTTCCCTCAAGTCACAGGGCATGGGCGGATCCAGGGGCACTCCTGATCAAGGCTTGGCGCCCCCGAAGTGCCGATGGCACCCCCTGAAGTGTAGCCTCCTTCCTCCCCAAAACATGCGAGTATCGGCGCCCCCACGATAGGATTTGCCGCCCACCTGATAGGTTATGTCGCCAAAAGTAGTGCTCCCTGGTCCAAATGCCCCCACCCCCCATCCGCCAATCCTACCTCCACTGATTTCATGAGGCATGCCATTTTTACTGCCTACTTCCCACTTTAAGTGCCGTTTACATGCCGAACATCGGCGTGTATAATATAGCCAACGCATTTACAATGATGACTCGATCACTAGCAGTCACGAAAAGCCATGCCGCGCGTGGGACCGTCAGTTCCGGCGCGCCGATTGAACCAGCCGGGGTTCAGTGTTCTGTCCGGCCGCGGCCAGTGGCGCAACAATAGCCCTCAGGTGGGCCATCATCTGGCTGCGTTTTGTCCGGAGCGACGATACTCGCCAGAAAACTGGCGTTTGATGGCCCTTCTGCGTCTCAGGGCGGTATCGGTGAAGACACACGCTGAATGTTATATGCTGAGAAGCTTCAGCACCGTTAGAGCCCGTAGGTGCCTTCCCAGTTTTTATGCAGTTCCAGTTCTGTCTGAGATGGATTTTGGTTATTGCTAGTGACATGTGCACGATTATAACGGCGGGCGAAGCTATAACATTCTCTCTTCGTCCTGATGATCAAGGTTTCGGAGGCTGAAAAATTTAGGGTAGCTGCGGCTCCCGCTCTGGGACTTCAAAAAGGCTCCGGCTCTGGCGACTCAAGAGGCTCCGGATCCTACAATGGCTTTGAACATGCGATGCCACAACATCGGTTCTAAAAGCAACGAGATAACAAAACGAACAAGGCCACATTCGGCTTCCTACGCAGAACACCTCCCATCAGTCTACGTTTATTTGGCGAAGTGGATGAATAGAGGGCTTCTGTTGATCCTAGCACTTCCCTGGCACATAAATGGAGGGACTGGAGCTTCCAGGAAGCAAAAACAATTGAATCGGAAACAGTTGAAAGCACAACACTGGATGGACACTGGATTTCGTTGCTGGAAACCGCCTGACTTTCAATAAAAAATATATTCATAAATTTCCACCATTTCGGCCGTTTAGCCCTCCACACCGCTTCAAACATCTTTGCCTGGATCCTTCAAGAAAGAATTTGATATTGGGTGGGGAAAATTAAATGTTTTATGTTTTTAATAACAATGATCTTTTTCTAATAACAACGAGCTGAAATGAAGAGCTGATTGCTGAGCGGGCGCGCATGTATAGTATCTGACTGCAGACTTGGCTCGCTGATACCCGTGGTTGCGCATCAATAGCTTCGGAAACGCGCGCCCCGGTTTGACTTTAAATGTTTCCACATGTTTTTGTTGTTTTTCTTAATAAAAATGTTATGCAGCCGAAATATCCTCGCAAATGGCGCTCCATAGAGAGTATTATTTGACCCTGTAACATGTGGTAAAGTTTTTGCGTCACTACGACACACAGTTTTGGAGCAATGGGCAAATGGGCAATGGGAGAAGTCATTTCTGTTACTGCTATATGCGTATGCGCACGTGATATTGAATCAACCAGCCCATATTTATAAAAAATTTAGCATAAATTCACGCCACAGCATCTCTGATATCAACATCCCAATTCCAAAATTCCATATTTTAATTTACACGTGCTTACATGAAGCGTGGCCACGAGCTGATAGGTGCAATCCATTCATTTTGTTAGCGCAATTACACATATTAAATTTAAGTAAAATCGAGCAAGTAGTTTCTAAGATATCAAAGAGGGGTGTGTACGCCATAACCTTGGCAGTTGGTGTCTCGTTAAACCCCCAGGGTGCGCACGCGGCGCAGGGCCCTAAATGTAACCAATGCTATCTTGTTCTTAGATTAGCTCGAATATGTGCCGTAAATTCCATTACGATCGGATTCATAGTTTCTAAATTATACCATGGGGCAAAATCTGCTCACCCCATGCCTGTGCACCCGTGCGCGAGCAATTTGACTTGGAATTAAATTAGCCTTCACCTTTTAACTCACAGCATAGGTGCTCCCTGCACTCCAAGTTTGAGCGAAGTCAGACTAGCCAAAACCGAGTTATATCGTAATGGGAGACCGCAATCTAATTGTTTGACATGTTCCTGCTTTTGCACGTGCCACGGGCTTCACCAGCGCACCCCACCCATTCCTCATGTGTTCAGTCAGTAATTGAACTGATCAGGCTATAACACGATGAAGACCCCGTCATGGCACACTGCACTCTTTCAGACATCAGCTTTTCCTGAGCGTGGCGGTCGGGTCAGGTCGGAATGGACCGAGCCGTGTCGCTTATATGTAAAAACTTATCCATATGTAAGGAGAGACCTCGCGGGCGCTGTGCACCCGTTCGATAATAAGCAGATAGCAGAATGGAATAGCCCTACGATAATTATAATTATCATGTATTCATTTATCACTGTACATATAATTGACGGCAGGGCACTAAAGAGCGCACGGGGAGCCCACGTAAAAAACAGCTTGATACATCCGATGGGCATTATTATATTTCATTATGTTATTCCAACTTCAATCTGTAGGCAATAAAATACATATAGTGCCTGCGTCGTTGGCTTTGCACACGGGCCAGTGTTTTTCCGCAGTCTGAAAACCTTGAATATTGCACCGGTTACAGAGAGACGTTACAGAGTGAATAATTTTGGAGGCTAAATCAGTAACGGAATTCCTCAGTAAGGGTCAATTACAGTTTCTTAGGAGTTCTAAAGCTGTTCCGAGGACGCTTCCGCCATGTTTGAAATAGTGATAATGTTTACTTCCTCCTACGCCCGACGACTTCCAGGGCTTCTCAACTGTTTGCTGTTTTCCTCACCGTTTCAGGTGTGCCCTTGGTAACTAAGCACGACTAAGACAGCACTCAATCAATTAACTACACACTTTTCCCCATGTGTATAATATGCACGTGAAATTTGGAGCTGGACAGCTACCACTGAACGGCGGTTAAAAGCTCAGTTTCCCGGTGAGGTGGGTAAATGACTGTTCTGAGCCGCCCCTGAGGGACGAAAAACACGCGCCAGGGTGAAGCCCGTGCGTCCACCGATCCATACGGGACACCACTCGAAGGGAACCAGCAGCGCGGCGTCCAGCCGAGACGCCGGTGTCAAGTTTCACGTGACACGCTCCGAGAAGCGCCGAGACCCACTGAATCTCTGCGGACAGACATGAATGCCGTTCAGACTCGTGCGTCTGTCTCTGCTGTGTGGGTTTGTAATTGCGTCAGTCAGTCGATATATTACGGTGACCGAACTTGTATTCCGAGCACACTGCAATAGAAGCGGTGTCGCGCTTCAATACGTTAACCCCGCACTGTGAGCATTGACGGGTGACGTCACGAAAGTTAACGCGACGGCGATTCCAACCCGATATCTCCTTCGACGCAAATACTTAAAATAGTAGAAGCATCTACCGAAGGTAAGGATGTCACTACACAATAGGCCGAGACAACCGGGCTGGCGACATGTCACAGGGACGCGAAGAATCCCACAGGGGCGGCACCCCGTATAATATGCAAAGAGCTGCCTGGACCTTAGTCTTGAACGCGACTGTATGTTTTTTAGACAAAAATGTATTTGAAGATCCTGCTTGTTGGAACCTCTTCTTGTTCTGTATGTGCAGGGTGTCGTGGGTTCGAGCCCACCTACAGACAGGACTTGGCGCCCTACCCTAGCTTATGCTTACTTCCATTTCCCCTCCGAGGCCATCCGACCTCAGCAGTTGGTGCGTCATTAAATCCAAGAAATTTATTACCCTTTACTTGAACTCTCGTGGTACCAGGCTTTCATTTGTCCAAGCACACACAAGGCATGAGCAAGTGCGAACCTAAGTATCGGGAATATAGCTCATATTTGGAATAGTTTTAAGGAAACAAACCACGTACGCACCTCTTAAATTGTACATTATGTTTTTTTTTAATAAACCGCTCAAGCATCGTATTGCAGCGACCGAAAAAAGTGTTCAAGAAACAGAAGGCTCCGGCCAACCGATATTGTTCGGGGGCTTTCTGGGATCTGTATAGCTTTTTAAAAATATATTTCTAATTATTGACCTCTTTCATTGCCCTGCCGCCCCCCCCCCTGGCAATAAAATAATCCGTCACTGTCAGAGCCCTAATTTAACCAACCCAGCTGTGCTATTTTGTGGAATCGATGTATGTCTTAAGCACATTTGTCGAATTCGTAACAAAAGGCTACGGCAACCAGCCTGTTCTAAACATTGACCCGATGGATGTGTCATGTTGAGACCACCCCCTCCCCCCATTCAACAAACCCGCGACGATGGTGTTGACACCAGGGCGTTCCTCTATAACAGACACCGTTGGCACTGGCCAGCCGACTTCTCCACGTGCTCGGCTCACCGGCAGTGCGCCTCCAGCAGCGGGCCGTCTCCAGCTCCCGCAGCGGCTGGTACAGCGCGTGCTGGGTCAGCTGGGCCAGGTCCGAGCCGGACAGGCCGGCGGTGCCAGCCAGCAGCTGCTGCCACTCGCTCTCCGTCAGCGGCGCCGCCGTGCCCGCCAGGTGCAGCTCCACCAGCCGCCGCTGCGCCGCCCTGCGCGTCAGAGCTCAGACCGTCACTGCTGACAATACGTACATCTAGAATGCGAACTTTCCAAAGCACCAGCGTATCTGTTGCTTTTGATTATGAAGAGCCGGTCAGTGCTCTACAGTGGTATCACTTCACTGAATCAAGCCTAGGTTTGGCAAATTCAGATACCCCCACAGCTATTCAAGGCGTCGCCTATTACGACACACTCACTTAATCTTTTCCTGAAAATTTACCTCAATACAGACCCGCATTATATGTAACGCTCATGATATAAAAATACAGATACTGCCTAGGGCGAAATAACATGTTTTTCATGTTATGTTGTACAAATTTTGTGGTGCAAAAAGTATGTGTGTCAAGAAGAGCCCAAACGTGTCTAAATTGCATACTTAACCCGGGGGGGGTGGGAGACGCTACATCAGCTGTGGTGAGAGCAGACGGGACAGTCAGTGGGACTAGGGTCGGTTCCCTGGATAGGGTACATACCTCCACCACAACCGCTTACGCTCCTGAACCCACTCAAAGGCGATCAAAAGAAAAACGAAGCCATACCAGCGCAAACGAAGTTCGAACTCTCAAGCGCTGCGAACAAAATGCGAGCTATTGCCACCTACACTGGGTGTTGCGTTCCTCCATCTCACCAGACAGCGGGGAATCACAGCACTGGGGGTATTTCATACCACATGAGCATTACTAAAGCTTTCATGAACGGTGTTGAAGTATCTTTGTACGATATCATTAGTCTCAGAATAGCAGATCCGATTTCTGATCGGAGGTGAAGGCACATGGTGTGTGGGGGGGGCATCCCGACCTGGGGGCGCCACTTATGGGCGGCAAAAGCTACCAGGTGGGCGTCAAATCCTATCACGGGGCACCGAAACTCGCATCCTGGGGAAGAGGAAGGCAGACAATCCTTCAAGGGGCGCCGGGACCATTTCAGGGGGCACCGACGGTTGATGGGGGGAGGGGAGCGCCCCACTTGCTCCCCTCCTCTTGATCCGCCTATCTTCAGAAAATAATTATTATATTACAACTTATATTATCTTATGATTCTTATAAATGAATACAAGTGAATAGCACTTCATTATAGCTGAGCCAAAACTAAGTAATCTTCGGTAACGCAGCCGCTGGGACAGCCCGACATTCTACCAGTGAACAGAACAATATTCAAAGTACCTCTTGCCCCCTACAAATTCAGAGAGAGCTTCCTCCGGCGTCAGCGACAAGTTAGCATTATTTCAACTTCAATGCGCCTGCCAAAATATCGCAGTCAGAGGCGCCCGACAGTTTCCAAGAGTGATCTCACGACAAATGTGATGGAGCCTGAAGATAAATTTCCAGAGGCCCGTCGGCCACAGAGCGCGCTGCACTGGTGAGTGGGCGAACGACATAGTCCCGTTCCCAAAATTATGGCGCACAACAACGGCCAACTGTCGCGCCAGTTGGCCAGTCTCCGCGGAGTTGGCCGTCGATAATCGAACGCTCCCACTCAGTCCCTGGGAAATCCATCTCTCCTTTGTGTACGAAACATGAAACGATTGTGGTGTCACCGTGCCGAGATGATAGCACGACTATATCGTTCCTTCTGACGTGAGTTGGTATTTACCTCCCTCTTCCATGAACGAAAAGCATACGCTTATGCCTAAATGTCTCGTAATATTGCATGTTAAAGTAACGCTACTGTTCGAGTTTGTTCATCCTTATAACGACGCTGGTTTTAACAATGCCCAGTTCCGATGCATCGCCACCATTTACGAGATAGCCCCGGTATCGCATTACACTTATATTCAGAGAACCAGCCCTTGCAAGCGGGACCTGTGGCTTCGGGGTCAAACACGCCACCACTGAGCCACCTGTCCCAGCACGAAGATAGGACTCAAACAAAGGCATGTCCAATTTTGCTAACTTCTGGGAAAGTTTGCTGTAGGTGAGGCAGTATGTGAGCTATAATGAGATCACCTTCCACCATGAAATTGTCAACAAGATTATGGAAAAGACTACGCCAAAAGCAGTCTGAACTAGTAAATGATGCATGGCATGACCAGACAGAGTGACCAGGAAACTCTACACAATGGTTGTGGCCTGCCACTTGGGTGAGTGGTGTCTGCTATATATATATATATATATATATATATATATATATATATATATATATATATATATATATATATATATATATATATATATATATATATATAATATATGAAATATATGACACATATATGCCATATACAGCATATATGCCATATACAGCATATATATACACATATATGACAGTATAGAACATATATATATATATATATATATATATATATATATATTAAATTATGTATGTATGTATGTATGTATGTATGTATGTGTGTGAATGTATGTATGTATGTATGTATGTATGTATGTGTGTGTAATGTATGTATGTATGTATGTATGTATGTATGTATGTATGTATGTATGTACGTATGTAGAAAGTGACAATGGCAACAATGAATCTAGAAAACACCTTTTATAAGAAATAATATATTTGCTGCTACTGACACGTTTCGTAAATCTTCAGTGTGCACAGAAAATATAAATTTATTTCTGTAAATCAATTAAATATTTATATTTTTGTGCACACTGATGAAGATTTACGAAATGCGTCTGTGGCAGCAAACATATTATTTTATTACTAGGTGTTTTCTAGATTCATCGTTGTCACTGCCACTTTCTACATAATCGCCACTATGAACCAAACACACACATATGTATATGTATAAGCTGACAAGGTATATATTGGCCTGTCTCCTCAAATCCTGGATATAAAATACACTTAGATTATATGTTCGGGCATAGCCCTTCGTCAGAATCAGGTAGTTCAAGTCTCAAATTCTCAGTCATAGTGTAGCCAGACCTCGAATGGTAGTAATTCGAATAATTCGAGGTCTGGCTACACTATGACTGAGAATTTGATATTTGAACAACGTGATGCTGACGAAGGGCTGTGCCCGAACATATAATCTAAATGGATTTTATATACAGGATTCGAGGAGACAGGCCAGCATGCACCTTGTCAACTTATAATCACGCCCCTCGCCTCAGCACTCCAAAACCTATCAATATGTATGTATGTATGTATGTACGTATATATATATATATATATATATATATATATATATATATATATATATATATATATATATATATATGGGTCATTTCATGCCAACTCAACCAGTAAAAGTGTGATTTTACACGGCACCCCCTCAGATCTCTATGAAATGAGGTGTACTCTTCAAAGTCTAGGACCCAAATACATGGTCGAAATAGACCTCCGGGTTTTAGTTTCGTTGCAACAGTGACGTAAAATTGTGACGTCACTGCATGATTGAAAAAATCAAAGTTTTGTACCTCAAAAAGTGCGGAGATATTTGAAATCCGGTTAACAGTTTTAGGGGTACAGTTCTTGTGCGAATACGAATGACTGCCAAAAATAGTTCCTAAAAATTTCTCAAATGGAAAAAATTTAAAATAAAAAATGAGGCCTTTGATTTTCCTGAAATTGGAACATATAAAATCTGCATGTGTTCTTACCCTGAAACCATAAAAAAATCATTGCTATCCGAAAAGAACATGTGACCCGTGCCGGAATGAGGGGCTGTGATCCAACCCCTAAGATTCTTCGCCTGGAGCCGAGAGACGGAGCGAGGCGCGCAACGTCGCCGTACTTGGCATACTTGCTCAGGGGTGGACGCAGGAGCGCCGTTTGGGGGAGGGGACTCTAAAGCAATCGCAAAAACATAGTTTTTTTAAGAAAATCGGCCAAAATTTCACAATTGTTTTGGGACATGACCCCTCCCTCCTTGCGTCCGTCAGTGTACGTGTTACGTGGTCATTGTTGTAGCTTCTGACACAATCTTAGGTCCCGGCAATATCAGGTCAGGTCACCAGTCCAGGCCAAGTGGCCGCCAAAAAAATGTGTATAAATGCCGCAGTGAGAAAGACTTACTCTATAGATCTGACATTCACCTCACATAATAAAGCCGCCGAGTACAACAATGTGTCGTAACGGGATTTCTGATATCGATAACCTGAGGTCTGGGCAGGGCCCTAACCTCTCTAATGGAAATGCATTGGGAGAAATTGGTGTAAATTTGCTAACTTCCTTCACAATGGCGTAGCACGCTTATTTTGACGTCATCGTGTTTGGGTTGCCACTGCGGCATGAATTTTAAACATTATAAGCTATGATAATCTTGGCCTAACCTAAGAACTCAACGACAGTTTCGTGTTTTAACCTTAGTCCTACCGGGAGGGGTCCATTTAGACCGCCCCCTCCTTCGTGGGTTGTCCCGATGGCAGAACAAGCGGCTCGGCTTATGGCAATGCTGTCCACGATTTGTGAACCAAATTCAATTTTACACATTTTGCCAAATTTTCAAGTCTGGGTCATCTCAGGTCATGAAGATATGAAATCATTGTCAAAGGCCTTCACGATATCTTTGTCGTCTTTGTCGCTGCCCTTGAACTTGGAGCACCAATGTGGCTTGAACTGCATGCTTACACAGACTCCAAGCTTCAATGTACTTGTCTTGATGACCCTTGATCTTTTGAGCATATGCAATGGGAAAGTGACCTCATTTAACCTCATCTGACCCAGGCAAGGTCATGTCAGTATGCCTGGTCGTGTAATGAGAAATGGCCGGTATTTTGACACTATGCTAGAGGGGGTGTTAATTTTCAAAAATCAGAGTAGAAAAGTTGGCAACTAGAGTTAGTAAATTTAAGCAATTCGTAGTAACTTTGTATTATATCTTCATTTTCGACCTTTAAATAAACACCCGCTCTCGGCCAAATTACCTTTTCATGACAGTGACGCGAGGTCGAGCCGCCCGGCGCTTCCCAGTCTGTGTTTAATAGAGACGAATTTGCGCCACCTCAGCATGTGAACTTCGCCAATTTAGTACGTATGGTCAAATTTCATCTACAAAATAGCTGCTACAAAAAAAGATACCTGGACAGGCTCGTAGCCAGGCGGGTGCACTGGGTGCCTGACGCTTTCTTGGGTAGCCCCTGTACTAAAGGTAGGCATGGCGATTTCCCTATACGTTCAGAATAAAAAGAGTTTAGGAGCAATGTCGTCTATTGTCTCCCCACAGACATTGGTTAAGAAAAGAGAAAATGGAAGCTGTTTGGCCAGTGGTGGATTCAGGGCTTCATTTGGAGGGAGAGGGGGGCTAAGGGGCTTGGGCCTCCCCGCCATTGCCTCGGATCAGCCTCTGCCCATGTATTAATTATAGACACTCTGACCTTTCGGGGGCTTGAGCCCTCATCCCCCCTTGTATCCGGCATTGCTCTTGACCGATGTGAATGCCCTGGGCGACAAACTGGCCCACTCCCTTCTTTGTCGTAGAGACGATCTCATGCGTAATCATATTTCCCTTGGAAGATACGTGAGTCACTTCATCCGCGACTACGCTGAACGACTTGTCTGGATGAGATCTAAAACATTCCGGACGTTGGTTCTGTCAGGCAGGGTATCTACGTTAAACCTGCATTCCTGGCTAACGCTCAATATCTACTTTCCGTCTAACAGCGTAATTGCCAACTTGACAGACAGCCTTCGATGCTGCCTCAATGAATAAGCCATGTCCCACCAGTCCCGCAATGGTGCGGGAGAATTCGTCCCTCACCACCCGCTCGGATTTCCCAACATAACGACCTTGAGGAGAAATTGGCGGCTGAGGGAAGACATATAAAAATGTGTGATTTTCAAATCCAACTGGCTGGGTGAATCTCATTTCCTTTCTGTGCTGCCCTAGACACTCTTCTGCATCGTGTTCATTGGTTGTTCTTCCCCAGTTTGGTTACCTCATAGATAGGGGGTAAGAGATTGGTAAGATCTGGTAATCAAAACCAAAAAGTTTCGGATTGGATTCGACATAAGGGATGCACCTTGTCCAGACATCCCCGCCTAGCAGCTGTGCATGTTATAGATCTACCTGATACATTAAATGTTGATTTTATACTGGTTAATGATCCCCAGGATTTATCAGAATCATAATTAATATATCCAGCGACAATGGACGGCTGGGGTGATCTCGGCCAATGTCACTCGTTAATTCAAAGAGTACATGACTAGCATGGCTGGAGATCTCTTCTCGGTCCAGAGGGGTCCTGGGTGGGTTAACGCTGGCTCGGCCATACAAGCCCTATACAAAGCCTATGGGAGACCCAAAATCCAGGGGGGGGTCCTGACTCCCCCAACACCGATTTCCACCCATGATGACTAGACTTCACAAGGACAGGACTCATCTTTTCAAGCAGATGCATATACGTACACACATACACAGAATTACACACACCTGAGACTCACATGAAGGGATAAAGCAGAGAAGAAAAGAGAGGATCAGGGGGAGACCCGTTACAAAATCACATTTTATTGATTTAAAGCTCTAGGCTGTGAGTTTCCGAACCTTGACAATTTGTACCCATATCTGCTTCCTGTTCACTTCTTAAGCTTTTGCCTTCGCTGGAAAGAAAATTAAACAAATTGCTATGATGCTAACACATGTCATGTAATACGTCCTTATTATTCCATGAGCACGCCAAATATGCATGTAGAAATGACTAGGCGATTTTGGCGTGTTAGCGTGGCTGACCGCGCCTGGCCCGGATTCCCACTTTGTTATGTCGCACTCGGAGACGTAGATGAAGTGCATGCCTATAAGCAATCAATGTTCACAGTTTCTTAAAGCTTTGAGCATAACTCCATCCTTTCCCATCCATCAATCGATGAACTTGATCTGTCGTGTCCTGTCCCTCCACCCTCACCCCCCCAGCTCCAAACCGACGCGACGCGTCGGGCGCTTCTCGGGTGACGAGGCGCTCGAGGCGGCTCCGGGGCTCGTTTGGCGGGAGGTCCGTGAAGAACGCGAGCTTTTAAAATATGTTGCTATAGGATACCCAATGTTTTTTTACGGTTCCAGGATAAGAATACTTGCAGATTTCATATGAATTAATTTTTAGAAAATTGAAGACCTCTCTCTTTAGAATGTTTCAAATTCTATTTTTTGTTTGCAAATTTCATAAGTTTAAACAAGTTTCCAGAAAAACTTCGACCATCATTTTTATTCACCAGGAATCCTCCTTCTAAAACTGTTGACGGATTTCAGATATCTTTGTAACTTTTTGAGATACAAGGGTTTGAATGTTTCGAAACATGCAAAGACGTCACAATCTGACGTCACTGTTGCTACGAAGCTAAGAGTGCAAAGTCTGTTTCGACCATGGATTGGGATTCTAGGCTATGAAGAACCCCTACACACCTTATTTTAAAGAGATCTAATGGGGTGCCGTGTACCCCATTGGTTAAGATTGGCATGGAATGACCCATATATATAATGTACGTTTGTTTGAGTAGATTGTTCATCACTGTGGCGATGTCGGTTTAGTTAGAGTCACAGGAAATCAAGCACATTTAAGGATGTTTAATGAAACACAAGTCCCGTATACAATACCTAACCAACAACACCAGTTTTCCTATTTCGTTTATCCAAAAAGTATGCCGTTTGCAGATAAATAAGTGTCCCATGAGCGGAAAGTAGCCCCTTCGACGCCACTTTCCTTTCCATCACGTGGCTGGTGTCTAGGCTGGACGCGTAGTGGAAGCGAATTCTGAAAACGTTAATTCCTGCACAACTGTCAAATTTTGGGACGAACAAGATATCTAATCAAGGATGCTCGTCACAATCCACAAGACGCATTTTCACTTTATTAATATATTTTACGGTTGTTTTGTTATCCCGCAACTTCTAGCGCTGCTTGAGTCTATAGTTCAGATATATTCCTTATTCTGTGAAAGAATTCGCATCCTGATAGCCTTTTTCTTTCCATCTTTTCCCTGAATGTTTTCGGGGGTTAATTCCCCCAGCACTCCTCTCACATGCGGAAAGAGTGGCTGCTTTCGATTCTACTCTACATTTCGTA
The DNA here is from genome assembly GCA_034440635.1 of Lepas anatifera. Classification (NCBI taxonomy): domain Eukaryota; kingdom Metazoa; phylum Arthropoda; class Thecostraca; family Lepadidae; genus Lepas; species Lepas anatifera. The sequence continues at coordinate 657,036 of JAOTON010000065.1, read as the reverse complement.
GTACTGGGTTGCTATAAAGGCAGGGGCTCGACACCAAAAAGGTTGCTTTGGGGTGCATGGTTTTACAGCTGTTTACCCCCCCCACCCCCTCTTTGGGACTCAGTTTTCTAATATGCTCATTGATTAATCGAAATCGCAGCACGTATAAATTGTTATGGTCAACTAAAATACTAATATATCAAACTATATCTGCCATGAACACTATACACTAATATACTAATATATCTGCCACGGCAGTTAGTAGTGCCAAGGAAATGACTAGCAGTCCAAGAAGCAGGGCAGAAAATCAAGTTGTTTTTGCACCTAGGTAGCCACCCACCACTGGAAGCCTTTTAATGAAAGAAAGTTATCTATCGCATAAAAATCTGTTTAGTGTATTTTCTGATAAAACCGAGAAAAGGTTCTATAAAATAAAGCGGTATCAAATGCGAATCATTTGGCAGTTTACCAGTTTTTCCATGGCTTTACAAGTTCTCAAATTTCACCCAACTGCTTTGCAGCCGTTGGTACGCGCCTGACTGCAATATTATTTTGTCAAGGTCTCGAAAAATATTTGGCCAAACGGTGTGGGATGAGGTGGTTAGTGGAAGCACCCTTGCTTCAAGCCAACGGTCCCGGGTTCAAGTCCCGGCGGAGCCCTGAATAAGTCGATCTGATCCCCAAAATCCCTTCCAACAGGGGAGAGTTGGCGACGCCGTGACCCTGGCAGTTGGTGCTTCGTTAAACCCCAACAATTATTATTATACCCAATTTTGGCCATTCTCCTATGTTGAAAATATCGTAATAAAAATGCGTACTAAAAATGATTTTCCAAATACCGGCCTCCTTATACAAAGTTCGCACGTGAATTCAGTTTTTAAGCAAGAAGTCGGATTAATAAAATTAATCCTGGGCTTAATTTTGTTATTGCCCTGTGTTCTTCGCAACGCAGGGGTCATGCTCAATTTCACGCGTCCAGGCACGCAGACAAATTTTCAAACCAGTCCCAATGAGATACATCTCCAAGCTACGTGGACTTGTACAAAATATTTTCCAAGGCTGAGTTTGATTGTCTTATTTTCATTTTATATCCTAGTTTTTCTGATCAATTACTCTAAACATGGATGACGAGTCGTCAGATGATGGAAGTAATCCAGACTCACAGGAACTACAAGAGAAGGCCCAGCAATGCATTCCTGACAACACGAAAAAACTACGGCATGGGCCGAGAAACCTACCGCAAGTGGGCTCCCGGAGACGTCATTCCGAACACATAAAACCTGATATAGGACAGTACGAAAACGACCTACCGGCACTGGACAGGGCACTTTTAAGTTCTATGCGGAGGTCCATACCATCGATGGTCCCAAATTCACACCAAGCCTCTCCAAGTACTCCGGGCCGGGCTTCAACGGTACTTGTCAGAGAAAACCTCTGACATGCCACCCATGGCTAACCACCCATCTTTCAAGCGTTCAAATGAGCAGTTCAAGGCTGCAAAACGAAGATATGACTTGGAAGGTATTAACAAGGCCGATGGAACAGCAAAACTTCCCCTCGATCCGCTGACCAAAGAAGGTGCGGCAGTACTTCGCCTCTGAGCGAACCTACCAGGACCCTACTGTGCTGCAGCAGTACATTTACTATATGCTGTCGATGACTTTTGGGTACCGCGGTCGCGAGGTCTGGCGCCAGTTGAAGACAGCAAGTTTTGTGGAGGAAAAGAAGAACTGGGCCAGCCGAGAATCAAGATCGATCAGGCGCTGATGGAAAAGAACTATCAGCATACGGGACCCAACGCCACCTGTCGACGTGTAGCAGCAGTCATCGACGATGTGGAGGGGAGTCTTCCTTTCTCTACTCTGAAGCTCTATATTTCAAGACTGGATCCCAGACAAGAGGCCTTTCTTCAGAAAGCCAAGACTGCGGCTCAGATGGCAGCACACCCGGATGCAGAGCATTGGTTCGTCAACTCCCCATGGGGAAGAACACGATAGACCAGATGATGCCAAGACTCTCGTTGCAGCGGGCACTTCTCGCCGCTACACGAACCACTGTGTTCGCCACACTCTGGGAACCAACATGCTCCGGCTGGGGTTCACCTTGGCTGCCATCCAAGCTCGACTGCGACTGAGGTCCGCGATGACTCTGCAGTGGTACACCGGCCACAGGACAGCAGAGGAGCTCACGGACGAAACCCGCGCCGTAACAGAGCCCTGCGCGGCGTCAGACCTCCCACGGCACCAGCAGGGGCCTCAGCTGCTGGGAAGACCATCACAACCAACCAGGGAACCAGGCCGGAGGTGCCACGCCAGGAGCAGGAGCCGCCGGCACCAGCTGCCGCACCAGCCGTTGCGGCTGCAGCGGAGTCGTGCCTCTCCACCTGGCCAACCTGGCAGAGCCGCCGCCACCACTCCCGCTCTGGGCACGGGCTGCTGGCCCACCCAAGGTGTACTCTGGAGTCTTCCACAACTGCACTTTCCACCAGATCGTGCGGTTTGATGATACATTGATTGACATGTTACAAAATGCATTTTGTATTATGCTAACATTGAATTAAACACAATGTTCGAAATATAGTTTTGAGGCATGCCTATCATCTTTTACAACGTGACCAGAGAAAGAGCTGTGTTGAACAAAGAAAGAACCAAGTTTCACCATTGGAGGAATCACATTTTTATTCATTTTAAATATTGATTCAAAACCCGTTAGAACAATCATTGAAAATCAAACTAATAAATAGTATATCACCTATCAAAACTGTTGAAACAATATATTAATAGTATTATACGACCTCTATATATGCTCTAAATAATCCGGCTTTCTAATCAGATTTTCTCTTTAACCTTCCTCCCCAAAAGTCTGCCAAGCCCCCTTTTCTTTTAACGCTCCCCAAAGAAAACCCTTTCCACAGTTCGGGTCAGAGAACGTCCAAAATTGGGCATAATAAATATAACCGGACTGTCTACTCGGTACACCGGATGGTATTCGGTATGCTTTCCTTCGGGTGTTTCATTTTAATGCACTCATAAATTCGTGCATGAAATAGGAAAATTACACTCATTTCATCCGTGCAATTTTCCAAAATAGTAGCCTCACTTCGTTCGGGTACTATTTTTGTATAAAATAATGCCCTCACTTCGTTCGGGCATTATTTCAAACACCCGAGGAAAGCATACCAAATAACACCCGGTATACCGAGTAGACAGTCCGGTTAAATATATATTATTAGCCAAACGGTGTCATTATGCAGAGGTTTCCTGACGCGTGGAAAACACGGCTTGCACGTGCCGTTTTTTAAGCCTGGCTGCTACTTTTGAGATCGCTGGTGTCGGTAGGCCGTATTCAACAGAAAAAAACAAACAAAAAAGCAACAACAAAGCAGCCCGATTTGTCAGGGTCCAACCGAAAACAGTCAGGAACACACTGCTAGAAAAAGAGCTCCACAAATTGTCGAGTTCTAATAGAGGCGAACCAGAAAAATCCCGGGGCCAAACACGAAAAAGAAGCCAAATTCGTTACAGATTGCTAAAAAAAGAGTCAACCTGGCAGCCCTGGTACATATGTAGGCATTATGGTATCATGCTTGAGAGCAACATCTTTCCGAAATTTAAATTTCTATATCATACGAGGGTAATCAAAATATCTGGTCAGAAAACTAAAAAAAGCGAAGAAGCCAAGGGTAGCGCAAAACAGCTTGATTGGCAATGTTCCCAGTGCGTGAAAATCCGGTGATGTTTTCAGGGCAATGTTAAAAGGACGTGTCATAAGTTCACTTTCTTACATATGATTTTCTTACATCAGCAAGACATTATTACAAATATATACTTGTATATTTGTAAATATTTGTATACTGTACATAAACGCAGCCTCTGTCTTTGTGCATACCAATACTTTCATGTTCCAACCACTTCTAAATCCCATCGAGCTGCAGCCAGTAGATTTAAGCGCGACATCAATTCAACAGATTCGTCAAACATTCGACAGCACTGCTCGGAAAGCGCTCGGCTATCACTGCGACGCCGCCTCGATTTCCGCCGAGTTCCGTTAGCCATGTTTGTCGGCGGCGGGTCGGCTCCGAGTCACGAGCCCCCGCATACAGGCCGCCCGCCCACACATTTCATGCCATACGTCGGCATACGGCTGCAGCTGTATGCAGTCAAGCATGAGCCAGGCGCTGTGAAAGTGTTGAACGACCTTGGACTTTACGGCAGCTTGACAATAGGCATGAGTGCACACTACAGCTGTGAGCGGCTAATCGGTATTGTATGAGATATTTCACAAATCACCCTCGGCGCTACACAACTTTGGAAAGAAGCTTATCGACGCAACAACTGGAAGAGTCATACGGCGAAATAAAAACTTGGTACTCTCTGTCAGATATGACGAGAAGCTCCATACCTTATAACTATGGAACGGGCCCGGATACGCACCATACGATATTATATCGAATATAAGCAATTTACTATCGGCTCTTAACTACAATCATCCAGGCAGTATCCGGGTACAGCACAAAACATGCAGGATTTGTTATGCCTGCGGTGGCCAATTTCCTGAGATGGAAGTTTTCTAATCCACTAATGCGGATAGGTTTCTGACACCCCAAGTAAACAAATGTCGGCCTTCAGTGAAAAAGTTGTTTGCCTCTCCGGAAAAATCGGGTGATATTAAAAACAATAGACTGACGAAAGATGAGGATAGACGCAATGCAATGCGCATAGATGTGGAGTGGTGCCCCGCTGGAAACTTCAGTATTAAATGTACTCAGGGAACCTTTCTAAAACGCTCTGGGTCACTCCAGGTCTGACCGGACCTCCGCTGACCTGTCGTGTAGCAGCACGGTATCAGACACTGGGTCTGGCCGGACCTCCGCTAACCTGTCGTGCAGCAGCACGGTATCAGACTCCGGGTCTGACCGGACCTCCACTGACCTGTCGGGCAGCGGCACGTGCAGCCGCCGCTGGAACCGGCGCAGGAAGGCTGGGTCCAGGTCCCACGGACAGTTGGTGGCCGCCAGCAGGAAGGTGGCGGCCGCCTGTGCCGGCCCTGCCAGCAGGCCGTCCATCAGCTGCAGCAGGTGGGTCTTGAGTCGGCGCGTGTGCTCCTCTTCCCGGCCGGACCGCTCCCGACAGAGCCCGTCCAGTTCGTCCACGAAGATCACGGAGCGGCCCGGCGTGCGCGCCGCGGCGGCGAACAGCTCGGACATCGCCCTGACGGCAGCGGCGCGGCGGGCGGCCCAGGGTAAAACAGGGGAGGACGGGAAGTTGTAGAGGCCGACGACCCAGTGTGCAGCGGGGTAGGACGAAAATTATAGAGACAGACAGACCAGTGTACAGCGGAGGAGAACGGGGAACTAATAGTAGAGGGACAGAGAGGACGGGTCTCAGCGAAAGGATGCTATTATAATTTGTGGATTAGTCAAAGCCTCGCTGGATATCGATCCTATAGGACTGTTTCCTGGTATTGATGGCATTATTTGACCAGATACCTTTTCTTCGCGGCACATTACTTTTCGGTTTCTCCGACGTATGAAGAGAGCAGATCGGCGGCTGAGACCGGGAAGAGGGTGGCGCCGGCCTCCCCGGCCACGGCGGCTGCCAGCCGCGACTTGCCGGTGCCCGGCGGTCCGTACAGCAGGATCCGGGTCCACGGACGCCGCCCGCCTGCCGACGGACGCCCACGCCCTCACGCACGCCGCTCAAACGCCAGCACACGCCCGCCCTCTCGCAAAGGCCATGCAGTCGCGCTACGCAAGCTCTCACAATTACCCCATAATCCGGACTTTTCCTTTCGAGTTTTGTTTTCTTCGTCTAGGGTTGGCAAAAATAACGTCAAAACCAAATATATAAGAAATTTTCCCAAAGAAAGCCGGAAAATGTCCAATTGTTGCAGTGAAGCACATTTGCACGTGCTCAACCAATTTATGGTACTGCTGTAAGAAGAAACATCTGCTGAATGTTTTGGGTCATTTATGACCCAACCGGCATTATGGGTTACTGTAATGTCGTAAATCAGCCCATGAAAATCGATCCCACGTTCATCATCCTACACGGACCATACAACCATCGACGCCTTCTCAGTCGCCGTATCATTCAACCATTGGCACACGCCTCCACATTCGCTCTCTCACACAGTGCCCCAAGCTCGCCGGCTCGTCCTCCAGCGTGGCAGCGTCCATAGCCGACGCCGCGTCACACTCTCTCCGTTCTCAACAGTCCCAGCGCCGCCCCGAGCCCTGCCGTCTCAGGTGTCCTCCGACTCCACCGATCGCATTTACTGAGCACCTCGCGGCCCTCGTGCTCGAGCGGAGCAGCCGACTACCCTCCAACTCAGCCCAACAAGCAGGTTATACAATGCATGCATGTACACTACCTCCAACACGACATGTACAGCAATGGAACACCCCCCTCCCCGTTCCACCTGTTGACATATGGCTGGTAAATCGTAAGGGGGAGACCCAGCCAGAAAAACTGTCAAGGCGGTCCAGATTTGGCCAGGTAGGCACAAAAAACGAGTAGCGGTCTGACTGTCGATGAGGTCGACATTGAATGCAGTATCATGGTCACACACGAATGCCGATAGTTCGTTGCATCCCACGGGTACGCATGGCTCAGTGGCACAGAAGTGCACACTCTTGTTGAGTCAAATATCCTGAGCGGTTCAGATCGCTGGAGGATTCCTAGAATATGTTGTCATGTGACCCCTCCCCGCCACTAGCCAGAGACCAGGAAGGGACAATGTCCTAACGTCCAAATTATCCCGTTCTACGTAAGCCTGTCCCGCTCCACTCCGTCCCAGAAAATGGATTCAGTAAGTGGTCCCGTTCTGCTCAGCCCCGTTTTTCCGTGATAGTTGCAGAACAGCTGGAGAATGTCCAATCCCGTCCCACTCCATGGCGGTCCACAGTTTCCATCCCGTCCCACTCCATGGCGGTCCACAGTTTCCATCCCATCCCACTCCATGGCGGCCCACAGTTTCCATCCCGTCCCACTCCATGGCGGTCCACAGTTTCCATCCCGTCCCACTCCATGGCGGTCCACAGTTTCCATCCCGTCCCACTCCATGGCGGTCCACAGTTTCCATCCCGTCCCACTCCATGGCGGTCCACAGTTTCCATCCCGTCCCACTCCATGGCGGTCCACAGTTTCCATCCCGTCCCACTCCATGGCGGGCCACAGTTTCCATCCCGTCCCACTCCATGGCGGTCCACAGTTTCCATCCCGTCCCACTCCATGGCGGTCCACAGTTTCCATCCCATCCCACCCATGGCGGTCCACAGTTTCCATCCCGTCCCACCCCATGGCGGTCCACAGTTTCCATCCCGTCCCACTCCATGGCGGTCCACAGTTTCCATCCCGTCCCACTCCATGGCGGTCCACAGTTTCCATCCCGTCCCACTCCATGGCGGTCCACAGTTTCCATCCCGTCCCACTCCATGGCGGTCCACAGTTTCCATCCCGTCCCACTCCATGGAGGTCCACAGTTTCCATCCCGTCCCACTCCATGGCGGTCCACAGTTTCCATCCCGTCCCACTCCATGGCGGTCCACAGTTTCCATCCCGTCCCACTCCATGGCGGTCCACAGTTTCCATCCCGTCCCACCCCATGGCGGTCCACAGTTTCCATCCCGCCCCACCTATGGCGGTCCACAGTTTCCATCCCGTCCCACCCCATGGCGGTCCACAGTTTCCATCCCGTCCCACTCCATGGCGGTCCACAGTTTCCATCCCGTCCCACTCCATGGCGGTCCACAGTTTCCATCCCGTCCCACTCCATGGCGGTCCACAGTTTCCATCCCATCCCACTCCATGGCGGTCCACAGTTTCCATCCCGTCCCACTCCATGGCGGCCCACAGTTTCCATCCCGTCCCACTCCATGGCGGTCCACAGTTTCCATCCCGTCCCACTCCATGGCGGTCCACAGTCTCCATCCCGTCCCACTCCATGGCGGTCCGCAGTTTCCATCCCGTCCCACTCCATGGCGGTCCACAGTTTCCATCCCGTCCCACTCCATGGCGGCCCACAGTTTCCATCCCGTCCCACTCCATGGCGGTCCACAGTTCCCTTCCCGTTGTCAGTCCCCTTGCATACGACTACCACCACACTGTGCAGAAGTGTCCTTTTTCAATTCGGCCAATGCGAACTTTCAGCTGTCTACGTCACATAGGGGATTTAGAGAAATTTTAGGTGAAATGGGAACCAAATGCGAACTCAAAATTGGCCAAATGCGTACTAATCTTAAAATTGACAATAGTGGCGGTTTTAAAATTTGCCTGTTCCTCTAATCGATGAACAGCAATTAGTTAGACTACTCCTTTGAATAATTTAGAGCACTAGCAAATCTAAAAATAATATGTTTTTAGGTGACCAATATGTAGGCTGTATCATTTTTCGCCTTTAAAGTTGTATTCTATCTTTGCTTTATTTTATCATGTTAGAATTTTTACCTTTAACGTGACATGTCATGTTGATTAATGTGAGATGTGACTTGCCATATTACATTCATCTTGTAAATATTAATTGTGTATGTGCTGTTGTATCGTGTATCTGTATTAAATCAAACAGGTCTTAAAAGCCAATTAAGGTGAAGTCAGTAAAATTAAAAACATGGAGGCCTAAATACAACATAAATACATCAGACCAGTACTGGCTGGAAAAACAGATATATTTTTCTTTAGTACGAGCGGATCACAGAATATATCGGAAGGGTGACACGTTTAAAAGCGTGCCACACGAGGTAAGCAATTAAAAGCTCGAGGCAACAGCGTTCACTCAGCCGGCGGTACATAACAAAGTGAACGGGAAATCTAGTGGTTCGACCGGCATGTACCGTAACACCTTCTAAAAGATGTTACGATGAGATGAGGCCTCTAAAAACTTGCATAAAAACAAGACATCGCTTCGGTGCCTAGCCGGCGGGATTGCTGCTTTTTAATTCGCGAACTTAAGCCTTTCATTGGGTTAGTACTCAGGTTGCTCATGCTTTTTCATAAATACGTGAATAATAAACATGGATTTAACGACTTTGTCTTTATTCTTTCGCCACGTTTAGCACTACATGTTTGGGGACAGCTCTTACTTAACTTCTGATGGAGGAACGCCAGTTTGCTCTTCTTCTTTGACCCTATGTCTATCTTCTTGATAGGGCACCTTTTCTTCGCCTCTTTTTCGGGGCCCTTCTTTCCCTCCCAGCCATCCCCTCATATCTCTTCTTCAGGATAAGTACCTCCTTAGAAAGTTTACACACCTCATCATTCCTTGATCTCTCAGAGATTTCCTCTTGTCTCTTTTTCTTCTCTCATTTCGGGTTTTGAGGTTGTGCCACATGACTTTCGTGACCTGACACACCTGACCTAAAAAATCAATTAAAAATTAATCAAAATTAATCAAGGATAATGTACGCCAAGCTTCGATGAGGAGCGGGGTGGGGGGAAAAATGCCCCTTCCAGTGGGGTGGGTGTGAAGTTATTAAACGTGAAAATGTTATACCACTCGAGATATATTTGATAGCAAGCTAGAGGGTCGCCACCAAACTCTATGTAGAAGACTTGAGGTGACGTCCCCAATTCTTCCGGAAATAGCAATGAAAATTTATAGTAAGGTAAACGGGGGTTTTTGCGTTAGGCCCCCACCATGGCTCCGCCCCAACTCCAAAATCAGCGGCGAATCCCCTGGTTGCGGGTATCAAAACCTAGGTTCCTGAGGATAATGAATGCCGAAAAGAGCGGTCATACGGTAAAAAAAACTGTAAAATGGGCAATATTTCTCTGAGCGCGGGGCGCGCAGCGTTAGAGAGGAGTGGCAGAGTCGGCAAGGAAGACCACTGGTTCGGCACCTATAAATGGAAGCCTCGTTACATCGGCGATCGTCTGCATGCAGCTCTCCCGGGCGAAAGGCGAACTGTTAAGTGAAATGCGAACCAAATGCGAACTGTTTGACGGGAAAAGTTCGCATGCAGACCAAAGTTCGAAATGCGAACTCAAGGGACGCCTCTGTACACTCCATAACATAACGACGATGGTAGGTGACACCAATTCAGCCTTAGCCTCGTAAAACCGCCAGAATTGGGATTCAATTTCATGTTGAGCTCATGCAATCCGCTAGTCTCCAAACTCACTGTAGGGAAGTACTGCGTCCGCGATCCATTGCCAAGTGCGCGTCTAGAAAACAGGGAGGCAGCCATTTAGACTCGTCATTAAGCACGAGGCAATGAGGGAGGAAGAAGAGCGAGGAACTGCAATTAAGCCACTGGCGGACCGAAGGAGGAGAGACATGACATTTGCATTAGTCCAAATGATATTTTTCATTACGCATTAATGAATACAACCCAGTCTAACGATTTTCCGTCCATCAAGCACCAAACACTATTGGCCAGCTCCTAGTAGTTCGCCGTTGAAAATAGTAAATTACAACCAGAACTGCCATCCAATGCGAAAATAAAAAAATTGGCATGCGTAGAAAATCGACGAAATGTTGAAGCGCTTGTTTGTTTGCGCTAAAGAATTGGAAACTAGTGAATGTTTGCATTCATGCTACTCCCTGCTCCAATTACATAACTGAGTGTAGTTCCAGAGCCTACTCGTATCCTTCACCCGTTCGGGGCTGCCACAAACGGCCGTTGCCATATTTGGAATTGAGCCCGAGTGGTTAAACGCTCCTTCACCTGCAGACGGATCACGGAGCTAGTGTTGAGAAACCGCCAGTCCCCCTTTCATTTTTCTTATTTTAGTAAGTTTTAGTCTACTCTTATGTTTTAGTGATATATGTACGTATCAGGATAATAGATAGTCATTCTTGAATACTAATGCCTTGAAATATCAACACCAGGAAAATTCAATGTATGATTTTTCATGCCCGTATAAGGTAAAGTGCAGTTACTTCAGATATTCTGCACGGATTGTTCCCCCATTACATCAGATAAAAATTGGCTACATGCCTTTGCTGCCGCAAGAATGTTGATACTCTACATCTCGTTGCCTTTCCCATGTGTAGATACGAGAGCTTGCGAAACTACAAGGGGTCGGCCCAACTTCACTACATTCTTCCATCCTTTCCTATGTGTAGCTACGAGAGTTTGCGAAACCACAAGGGGTGGGCCAGACTTCACTAGATTCTTCCATAAGTACGCATAAATGTCACACGTAAAGGTAAAATGAAAACACAAAGGTAAAATGAGAACGTAAAGGTAAAATGAGAATGGCATGCAAAGAGCAGAATCGGTCCCGGCCCCTAGTTACCATGGATCATTTCCGAGAGCGTAAATTTTCAACTCAACGAACGGTACGAATTTCGTCAGGTTAACTCGCCGGTGCATCCGGATGCAATTCACGACAGTGCCGGCCAAAGAGCCCGGGGAAAACGGCGCGTGGCACTGAGCTTGTAGCTTTTTACCCCCTCCTAAAATTGGAACCACACGGCACATGAGGGTAGGTTAGAAGGTATAGTCAAAGGAAGCACCTTCCCCCAAAAATAGCGATGAAATTGGCAGCCTCGCTCATAGGGGCAAGTTTGTTTATCTTACATGAGCCATAGTCCCGTCTCTACCGAGCGTTAGAGGCATCAATAGCCATCCCATCCGGTGACTAAAAACAAAGCATTTCTTATTCCCGATGGTCGTTCACGGCAATCGAGCGCAGAATTTGCAACAGCAGAGAAGCGGCATCTTTACAACACCCAATGCATTTCAATCAGAGCCAAATTTCTGTCCGGACACGCTGCAATGGATCTCCGATTTGGAACTCGGAGCGGAATATGTTGACGCGCGATCCGTCAGCTGGCGCTCCTGCAAATGCTCCCGTTTTCCCGGCGATATGGGCAGCAGCTGGATGTGCGGTCAACTGCACTGTTCCATTCTACTTTGTCGCTAGCGCTGGTGCAGTGAAGGACAGTGCGAGAGAGTCCACCAATTCTGACATTGCAGACGGTCCGTCTCAATAACCTCCATCCATTATCGCATTCAGTTTCAAGCAGATATGAGAGAACTTTAAACAGAACATAATATTTATTTGTATTTTTTACCACGAATACATCTTCGTGATAAAAAAATACAATCACGGTTAAATTCCTGTAGACTAGGATCTAAGAAAGCCTAGAGAGTTCCTTTGTCAGCTTTTTTCTGGGAATTTAAACACACTTGATAGGTTTTTGTTGCTGAAAGGCGTATTTATACTACACAGCGTGGGATTTCGCCAATATTGCCCGATCTTACTGCACTAAAAGCATAGAAATGTCCACAGAAGTGTCCCTGCTTTTACCACCTTTCACTCGTCACACAATCATTCCTCATTCATGCTTTGCTCAAAGTGAGTTTGGAACAGCTACTGTACGGTTAACGCACGCAATTAAGCATAGGCAGATCTAGGCGAAACGTTGTGGGAGGGGGTGGGGGCAACCAGAGCAAAATCGTGAGAAACAGTGTTATTTTAAGAAAATCGGCTAAAATCCGCAAAAGCTCGTTACAATTTGACCGCTTTGAGGAGCCATAAGTGGGTCCTAGTAGCATCCACCTATTCTCTTTAGGTGGCCAGAGAGCGCACCAAGCCCAAAATGCTGCTTTGCTACATTTGAGAGAATTTAGGATTGAGTTGATTCGTGAAATAATGGTGAGAATCGGTCAGTACTATGTTGACTCACCTATAGAATTACCTGACCCTGTGAGCCCCTCGCCGCCTGGGGGAAAGAGGGGTTCGATCGGACCCCCTCGGTTTTTAGCAAATGATTCCAAGCCGATTCAAATACAACGCGCCTCACTTTGCATGCCTTTAGGGTGATCAATTTGACAACTTATGACAAAAAAATGGCATCGGGTCAGGTCATCGAGTTATGATGTCATTTCTAAACCCATGTAAGGCAATTCTGTTCTTCTAAAATGAGGCTGACAAAACCAGGCTGTAACTTGGCTCCTAGAAGAGCTAGATCACGTTTCTAAGCATCATTCGAAAGCTCTTGAAACAAAAAAAATCTGCAAACCATTGTCCATTTTGGTCAGGTCAGGTCAATACCAAGGTCACCAGAGGTCATCAAAGGACACGCAAGTTCGTATTACGCAAGTTCATTAGTGATGGCGGCCTTGAATAAGTTATATTATTCCAAAATAACGTTAAGGAGACGAGATATAAATCAAAACTCGAAAAAATTCATACAAGAACAACGAAATAACTTCTTCTGGACCATCCATACGAAAGTGAAACAAACACGAAGCCCAGCATCGCCTATTTCGCCTTCATCCTCTTCAGTTTGTTTTGTGTTTTAAGTTCATGTGTGTGCGTATGTGTATGTGTCTGTGTGTGTAGCAGCCGAAAATCATTATCCTTTTTCTCCTCCTCATCCTTAAACTACCTGGAGGTAGCAAGCGCATGCGCCTTGGGCAGCAGCGACCCCTAAAGGTAGTATGCCACCTTCCTTTATCCTCATCCATCATTATCCTTCCTGTCTCCTTCCATAGTTTCCATTGTTTCAAGTTCATTACGACGGCACTTGAAAAGCCACCACCCGTGTGGAAGTGTGCGCAGCTAATACATACATACAAACACATACACGGTTTTCGAAGTTGCTTGTGTCTATAACATGTAACTTATAACGAACTATGACTATACTAACGAACTATACAACGTATAACGAAAAAGATAGTCATAAATTTGGTATTATAGTAATGAACATGGCCCAAGGATTTGACTGGTATGCAGCAGGACCTTGAAATATCATTATTTGGTCTTGACCTTAGGTGAAGGTCATAATCAAACCTTACCAGGTCATGCCGCATATTATTTGAATCCTTGGGTTAAGACGAACACATGTCTTTTGTTTGTTCTAGGTCTAATGGTCCCCGAGTTATAAGGGATTCACAAAATGGGTCTAGATTTGACCGAGTTTTGGCCCACTGTGACGCCACGGGAAGTGCAAGAAGGTAAGCCGCTTCCAGCGACGTTTCAATTTTCCCGCATCACTAGCGGTTCCCGAGATCGTGGGGGGGGGCGGGTCGATCGGACCCTCCTCCCCCAGTCGATGGTATGCATGAGGAGAGCTCAGGCGGTGCCAGGTTTAGCTGCTTGTGAGGATTTATTGGATATTGCTTGCTAGCGTGGGTGAATGCATTCTTTGAGTTATATACCCCGGCCAGAACCCGAGTCAAATTTTGGGGTCTTTGAACCCAAGGAGTTGGGGTTCCGTAATCTAATCGTGCTTCGAAGCACTACAAACAGCGTCGGTCCACCCTTCACTTACAGTAGTTTTTGATAATTCACATTGAAGCATCCGAAGAATTCGAGCACCCCCTAAGGCATGGTTTCAGCTTCATCTTGTTTACCTATTATGCTCGTTTTTAACCCATGTGTGTTGGTGCTAAATATATGTATGGACGTAAAATTTAAGCACAGATATTATTTTTCTGAATCACCTCTCTCTTGGCAGGGTCCCTAACTGAAAACAGGGCAAACAGAACCAGGACATAAGCTAAACAAAAATCAACTAGGGGGAACGAAATCAATTCTATTGGGAAGAGACTTGGAACCAACTTAACAATCTGCAACGACTCACATCCCAGAAATCAAAATTCCCGGTCATATGTTGTTTATTTCGGGGGTGCTGGGCGAAATGATCCACCCACTGCTGCGGTCATACATTGTCCACTCGAACAATTATTTCAAAATATAATTTACCCTCATCGACGGTTCACGAATTCGGGATGGTTCACGAACCTTCAAGGCCGTGATTATGTCGCTTGATCAGCCGAACTACTTATCACTTGTTAGTGTCCTGTAGTCCGTATCATTGCTTCTACGTAGCTCCCATGCTGTGCGGACAGCCGCAGAAGAGTGGCCGCAGAAGAGTGGCCACAAAGACATCACATTTAAACAGCTTCAATCAACACTCGCCAGGTACAGCTGGTCTACAGATCCTGCTTATAACTTGCGCTGAGTGGTGCAAGGAGTTTAATCGACAGCTAGCACGGCAAAGCCATGAAACTCCCGTTAATTGGACGGGGTAGTTACTGGTACCAAACCAACCCGTTTCCGGTCAAAATTACACAATCCCAGACCACCGCTAAATTGGATCCAGTACCAGCCATAACTATTTCCGGTCAAATCAGAGCCACCTGCAGGGTCGGTACAATGGAAGCAATCATTCGCCGATTTGTATAAACCTGAGTTGACTTTGCACTGAAAATTCCTGGACACCAGACCTTCACTGAGCGGTTCAGCGACTGGTTTTATAAGCTAGCTTGATCTGCAAATGGGAGTATATCCCCTTGCTCATGTCAGTTAAATATAAATACAAAAGCTTCACTGCTGCGACCATTCGTGGTAAGCCCAAGCACAAGCACATTAATTCGTTAAATTTTACTTCTCAAAGCGTTTGTGGACTTTCCAACGGAGCGGACAAATCTGAAAACTTATGGTGGGTATTCGAGCCACAACAAACACCAACTACCATGGGGTGAAAGGTATGTTAGATTCTGAAGACAACGGACAACCCCACTGCAATACATGCCCACACAGCGCAAGCACAGACATCTTGAGCAGCAAGTTCACATTATATACACATAGTGTTCAACAAGTTATTTAAGTGGCGTCAAGTGATGTTTACTCCACTTATATTCCTAGAGTTTGCAAAATGAAAAGAAAACTAAAGCGATATTTTTAGATGCCAAGATTTCAATGAGGGTTTTGGACATCCCAAAAGAAAGAACACAGCTTTACTCGCAAGGGGACACAAAATGCACAGTGAAATACCAGAGCGGTGCGTTGGAGCGGTGAGTAACAGGATTAAGCCCGTTTATCTACACATCCGACCCAATGAGTAGCGCTAATTGCTGAGCCGCGCGAGAACTCAAACTCACCGGTGCCAGCCATCCAATACTGCCGTTCTCTGGGGCGTCAGTTCTATCCAGGACGGCGGACGTGACAGACATCGCGGCGCGTCGCGTCAGGCCGCGCGGGAGCGGCAGCTCACCTGTAAACAGGTGCGGAAACTGCACCGGCATAATGACGGCCTCGGCCAGCGACGCTTTGGTCTGCTCCAGCCCCGCCACGTCCGAGAATCGCAGCTCCGACCGCGTGAACGGAAACGTCGCCACCGACGCCGCGTCAGCAACCCGCACCGTGTCGTCTGTGACGGCGGGACGCCGGGTTAGCCGCGTCATCCCCCGCGGCACAGCGTGCATAAGGATGTTATACGATTACGCACAGTTTGTACTACACATCTGATTGTTTGCGCATCGCTGAGATGATTTTGAGCCCAGTACATGTTTAGATATGTTCAGTATTGTGGCTAAGTCGAAAAAGAAAACAAGCAGGCAGACTGGGCGTTGACAATATTTTTAAAGTAAAAAAATATTACTCTTACCTACGCTTCTTCTATCCGTGCGCTGTCTCCAAGCATAAAACTGTCAACGAAGCGTAAGCGCGCCACACATGTTAACCACCGCCACTCAGCGGCGCTGTGGTGTGTACAAATACCTGACACGGCGGCAGGCCTGGCGGCGGTGGTGGAGGCTGCGGCCGAGACGGGCGCCGGCGGGCGGCCGCGGTCCGGCGCCGCAGGGCTGGTACTACCTGTCGACGAGTGTCACACCACTCGGCACCCGCGGAAAAACAACCAGACGCACTGCGACTGACTCCAAAACACTGGCGCTGGAGCCGTCCAACGGACATGTCCCGGTCTGGTGCAACTCAGAGGATAGGGGAAATAAGGCCGGCGTTGATTGTTCGTCCACACAGTAAACAGAAATTGCCCCAGATCTGCTGCACTAGTTAACCCTCCCCCACGGGGGCATCGATGGCCCCTAAGATTTTCCGGGATAGCAGAAAACGACGAGGCGCAGCACCGCGGTCTACCTCTCACTGCATCATTTTCCCATCACCCCTGAAATTTTTACCCCGGGTCACCCAAGGTCAGGTCACCAGACCAGGTCAACCAAGGTCACCTCACTTCAACTTTAGAGCTCTGTAAGAGCTACATTTCAAAGTCGATCGATTTGAAACTTCCTACACTTCATGACCCCTCCAGGGTCTACAAGGTGTATATCCGGGATTTTTCGATTTCGTGCCCTGAGGTCAGGTCACGAGGCGACCTCTCCCATTGGAAAAGCATGGGAAAACCTGTTTCATGATATAAAAGCCACAAAAATGATTGCAAATACTCAGACTGCCAGAACAGCGTTTTTGGACACCCTTTCACGGATCCCAGGGGTCATATTTGCCCTTTGACTTTCCAAGGTCATCCAAGGTCACCAGAGATCAAAAACAGTATTTTGACAATAACTTTTGACCTAATTAAGCTAGAGCGGTGAAACAAACACCATCGTGTTTGTCTTGTCACTGGCTTTCATTTGATATACGGCAAAGGTCACTTTTTGACCTTTCGTGACCTCAGGTCATATTAGGTCTCGAGGTGACCTCTGGAGGTCAAACCACTGGAAGGAGGTCTTTACGTTCCACATAGCGGAAAAAGTACTGGAAATTTCCTATCAAATGTACTTTACCAGGCCTCAATAGCTCTAATGACATAAGAGTTATGCCCAGTTTGCTTAATCATTGCATATTTGGTGAAAATAGCCGATCTTGACCTAATTTGACCTCTGGAGGTCAAACCATTGACCTGAGCACTAAAACATGTGAAGTAATTTCTTACTGAATGCACACGAGCTTTCTATTGCACTTTCAGATTTGCGCTAACGCCCATATTTTCGGAGTTAGAGGGGGCCATCGATGCCCCCGGTGGGGAAGGTGGCGCCGGACCCGGTGGGGCGCGGGTTAATGCTACACAATTTGTAAACCAGTATTCGGTGAAGTGTGGACGGTGCCGTGGAACAGCTTTGTTTAGGAATAGAGGGGGCGTGGTGGTCCTCATGTGACTGAGAAGCCCCCTCGAAGCTCAATGGAGGAGGCTTCCCTCCTGCCTACATACCTGCCTTTTGCTCTGATACTGATACGGCAGCTTAAAATAAGCTCATACCTATCAACGCCCCCCGTCCCTTAAACATGATATAAAACCTTAAAAACATATCCAGGGGCGACGTTCCTGGGAGAGCACAAGGGGCCTGCTTTCAAATGTTCTTATCTCGGCCAAAGTGGAGAAAAATTCGAAATTTTGGTCAGCAGGAGGAACGGACGCCATGAGCCAAATGCTGAGAGTTCTGGGTTTAGAGTGGGTATAGTTGTATATGTAAAGTGGGCGACTAGACAGTAGACCCATCTCTGAATAAAATGCTGATTTTAAAGTTAGCAGAAGCCGATGTGACCCTCCTCGCTCCACCTCCACCTCCACATGTAGCTAGAAACAATATCCTAACAAATATATTTGCTGACAACTCTTCATTTTAACCGGGCGAAACGTTTCCAAATTGTAGGCTTATTTCTGCACAAGTCAAATAGCATGTTGAATGCCGGGCTGGCCAAGGCACAGGCTTGACTTCCAAGGCATGGAGAGCTCAGCTCCCGCCCTTCTCCAGCACGGACAGTCGGACGCATCTCATGCTACGCCTCCCCCCGGTGGTGTGCGGCCCTGCTCGGGAGAAGCCCGGCCGGCCACTGCAGCGCCGCGCTGTAGCCTACCCTGTCGGGCCGAGCTGCCGCCGGCGCGGCGGCGGGGCGCAGGCCGCCGGCAGATGCGCTCCGCCTTCAGCTGCTGGTGCTGCGCCTCCTCCAGCAACGCCCGCAGACTCTCCTGACCGGCACCAGCGGGGGTGACGTCACCGCCGCAGCTGGACCGGCACACCCGCTCCTCGGCGGATCAGGCTACCGATAGGCTGGGGATGACCTGTGGCCTTCATTGTGTCGGAGTGGGGAGCGAGGAGGGTCCGATGGGGAGCGAGGAGGGTCCGATGGGGAGCGAGGAGGGTCCGATGGGGAGCGAGGCGGGCCCGATGGGGAGCGAGGAGGGCCCGATGGGGAGCGAGGAGGGTCCGATGGGGAGCGAGGAGGGTCCGATGGGGAGCGAGGCGGGTCCGATGGGAGCGAGAGGGTCCGATTGGGGGCGAGGGTCCGATGGGGGCGAGAGGGCCCGATTGGGAGCGAGAGGGTCCGATGGGGAGCGAGGAGGGTCGTCCGATGGGGGCGAGAGGGTCCGATGGGGAGCGAGGCGGGTCCGATGGGGAGCGAGGAGGGTCGTCCGATGGGGAGCGAGGAGGGTCCGATGGGAGCAGGCGGGTCCGGGGAGCGAGAGGGTCCGATGGGGAGCGAGGAGGGTCCGATGGGGAGCGAGGAGGGTCGCCGATGGGGAGCGAGGAGGGTCCGATGGGGAGCGAGGCGGGTCCGATGGGGAGCGAGGAGGGTCCGATGGGGAGCGAGGAGGGTCGTCCGATGGGGAGCGAGGAGGGTCCGATGGGGAGCGAGGCGGGTCCGATGGGGAGCGAGGAGGGTCCGATGGGGAGCGAGGAGGGTCCGATGGGGAGCGAGGAGGGTCGTCCGATGGGGAGCGAGGAGGGTCCGATGGGGAGCGAGGAGGGTCCGATGGGGAGCGAGGCGGGTTCGATGGGGAGCGAGGCGGGTCCGATGGGGACGAGAGGGTCCGATGGGGAGCGAGAGGGTCCGATGGGGAGCGAGGAGGGTCCGATGGGGGCGAGGAGGGGTCCGATGGGGAGGAGGAGGGCCCGATGGGGAGCGAGGCGGGTCCGATGGGGAGCGATGAGAGCCCGATGGGGAGCGAGGAGGGTCTGATGGGGAGCGAGGAGGGTCCGATGGGGAGCGAGGAGGGTCCGATGGGGATGGAGGAGGGTCCGATGGGGGAGCGAGGAGGGTCGTCCGATAGGGAGCGAGGAGGGTCCGATGGGGAGCGAGGCGGGTCCGATGGGGAGCGAGGGTCCGATGGGGAGCGAGGAGGGTCCGATGGGGAGCGAAGAGGGGTCCAGTCCGGCGCCCCTCTATTCGCCCTAAAGTGTATCGTCTTCAGCCTCATTGAGAAATATAATGAGTTTCACCACCGCCATTCGCGGGATTTAACAGAGCCCAAATCCCCAGCCCGTTGGACGCTTTTTGGCCTTTATGAAGTGCTCGGAAGATGGCGGAGCCGGACAAATATCGTCGAGGCTGATGTACCGAGGCTTATCGCGCTGAGACCTACCCCATGTCCAGCCCCACTTAGGCTGGCTCAACGTCTGCCTTCCGTGCCAAGACAGTCTGAGCCAGACATACAATTCCTCACAGTTCATCCGGGTGTCAGCATTGTCTTAAGCTTTGACTCTTTTACATATTTTTACTTGTTTTTCTTTCTGAGTGTTCGAAGTTTTCTAGGTTCTTGACGCACCTTTCCAATTTAGCTTATCTAAACTACGCTGCGGTAGGAAGTGATCCACCATGGCTCGGTGTATCCAGTACCCTTCCTTAAAGCCATGTGACCCAGGTTTAAATTCCCGGCGGGTTCTCTGAATAAGTTCAGTCTGCTACCTTAAATCCCTCCCAATAACATGGAGCGGTCACCGCGTAAGACTTTATCACTTCGTGCATACCTGAAATGCAACAGGTATTATAACGTCACGGTAGGAACACGCCGGGTATACTATCCAGTCCTCAGAACCTCACCGTCAACGACGCAGGTCTCAAGTCAGCGGTGGGAAGCGGTGAAGTCGGGGGAGGGGGGCGCATGTCCCCACCTTGAGTCCAGGCCGTTGCTCGGAGGCGTGCAGGCGGACCAGAACTGTGGACAGCCGCTCGTAGAAGGAGGACATCAGGAGAGGATCCAGCCGGGAGACGTCGGCGCCGCTACCCACCAGGTGCCAGATACACTCCAGACTGGCGCCGGCACAGCACGGCCGGGTCAGACACCGCCAGACGGCCGGGTCAGACACCGCCGGACGACCGGGTCAGACACCGCCAGACGGCCGGGTCAGACACCGCCAGACAACCGGGTCCAGACACCACCTGACGGCCGGGTCAGGCACCGGCAGACGGCCGGGCCAGACACAAACGGACGGCAGGGTCAGATACCACCAGACGGCCGGGTCACGCACCGCCAGACGGCCGGGTCAGACACCGCCAGACAACCGGGTCAGACACCACCAGACGGCCGGGTCAGACACCGGCAGACAACCGGGTCAGACACCACCTGACGGCCGGGTCAGGCACCGCCAGACGGCCGGGTCAGACACCACCAGACGGCCGGGTCAGGCACCGCCAGACGGCCGGGTCAGACACCGCCAGACGGCCGGGTCAGACACCGCCAGTCCACCGGGTCAGACGCCGCCGGACGGCCGGGTCAGACACCACCAGACGGCCGGGTCAGACACCGCCAGACGAGGCGAAATATCAACGATTTCTGTTAATCCAGACGCTGCGCTTCACATAAAACAGATTCGAAATACAACGTATAGATCTGCAACAGCAGCCAGTGCACTGGCGGCACCATAGGCGAGCTATAACAGGACCATAGGCGAGCTATAATAGGCACCATAGGCATCCAGGCACTTACCATAGGGACCATACAACGAGACCTGTCGTGGTTTCGGAAGGGGAAAGCGCCCATCAGAATTTCCAAAACAACAATAAACTGACGGCTTCATCAGCAAAGCACAGAAATGGCGATTTATCCTACACGATGTAGAATGATGCGACACCATGAAAGCGTGATGCAGACTACATCATGTGCTGGCTTATAAATGACCACCGGCCAGGTTTGTCACCAACCCCCCCTCCCCCCAATATAAATAAAAATAGGATGAAACTGCAAATTAATGTCGAGTGGGATGCGCTTGACTCTCAAAGCAGTGCTTCTGCACCATATATCGTTGAAAGGCCCGGGAAGAGGGCAGATCAAAATGTTTTTAACCCTCACCCCACCGGGGGCCATCGATGGCCCCAAGGGTTTTTTTGCAGAATAACAGAAAAACGACGAGGCGCAGCACCACGGTTGAGGGGCCTACCTCTCACCCAATCATTTTCCCACCATCCCTGACATTTCTTTTACCCCGGGTCACACTAGGTCAGGTCACCAGGTGAGGCCAACCAAGGTCACCTCACTTCAAGTTTTGAGCTCTATCATTGCTACATTTTAGAGCCGATCGATTTGAAACTTTCTACACTTGATGGCCCCTCCAAGGTCTACAAAATGTATATCCGTGATTTTTCGATTGCATGACCTGAGGTAAGGTCAGGAGATGACCTCTCCCACCGAAAAAGCATGGGAAAAGCTCTCTTATGATCTAAAAGTCACAAAAAGGATTGCAAATGCTCATATTGCTCAGAGAATCATTCTTGGTCACACTTTCACGGATTCCAGGGGCGATATTTGCCTTTGACTTATCTAAGGTCATCACAAGTCACCAGGGGTTAAAAACAGTATTTTGACGATAACTTTTGACCCAATCGAGCTAGATCTCTGAATAAACCGCCATCATGTATGTCTCATTACTGAGTTTCATTTGAGATACGGTAAGGTCAATTTCTGACCTTCCATGACCCCAGGTCATGTAAAGTCACGAGGTGAGCTTTGGAAGTCAAACCTCTGGCGGGAGGTCATAATTTTCCACATAGCGGAGAAATCCCTGGTATTTTTCTATCAAATGTACTTTACCAGATCTCAATAGGTCTAATGGCATGAGAACCATGCCCAGGTTTCTTAAGCATTGCATATCTTAGTGGAAATGGCCTAACGTGACCCGACTTGACCTCTGGAGATCAAACCATTGACCTGAGCGCTCAAACATGTGAAGTAAAATCATGCTGAATCCACACGAGCTTCCCATCACACTTTACAGATTTGCGCTAACCCCCATATTTTCTGAGTAAGAGGGGGCCATCGATGGCCCCGGTGGGGCGAAGGTGGCGCCGGACCCGGTGGGGCGCGGGTCAAATGAAAACATGAACATCTACATCCTATATCACCATACAGACCCAACGGTTCTCGAGGAGATCCCGCCGGGGTCGGCATCATCAGGTCACGCCGTCGGGACACCTGCACCTAACCCCTGCAGCTTAAAGGCTGGCCAGAGGTTAAGTCAATCCTACTGAAGTCACTGGGAAACTTACCAGGCCAGGGCATCTGGAACAGAAAGGCAAACATGAATTATTATTTTATATATGAGCTCATGTAAGAAGCCCAAACAGTTTAAAATGAGTGACTCAATTAGTAGATTTTCACTAAGAACCTATTTCATGCTTCATATGCTATTTGTCTGAGATCGGAAAATATAATATCGCTTTATAATCGCAACATACGTGAACGACTTTAAGGCTCCAGCCTGATAGCAGTGTAGGCCAGCACATAGTCGCTTGAAATATGGGATATAAACGCATCATGGGGGGGGGGAGGCACAATGCGGCGAATTAACCCCAACTTCTCACGGCAGGTGCCATCTCGAGTGCGCACCATAAACACGAATACTTTTTTGATTCTTATACATAATAATATAAGCATGATACTGGAAACAGCGGCACAACTTCGGTAGGTATGTGTGTACCTGCGAGAAAGCCAAAGTAGCCTAGATTGCAGGTTAAAAGACCAAGTTTCGGGCACTCATTAGTGGGTGTAGCAATCCAATCCTGCAATCAGCGAATTTCATTCCCTGACAGCCAGAGCGGTCCACAAATAGGACCCTGGTTCTAAACTGGGTCGCCACGTCCCGGTGCAAGTGCCTGTGAGAGGTATCTACGCTCCTTAACGAGATTTTGTAGCAGAAAATACACCCCACACATTGACGATACATTTTTAGCGCAAAGAGAAAGTTAGTCAATTGAATTGGAAAGGCGATTGAGGACGCTCTTGCGCTGTGTAATTCGTACCATAGGCTCTTATGCATCACATTTATGAATCTACAGGTATAATGTGTGTACCTTCCCGTGTTAATACCGATTTTAATATTTCAAAACAGAAATTCTAAAGCATAGGTCAAACAAGCGGAAAGTGTATGATTTTATTCATACAGCGTGTTATATACTATAAAAAAATAGTTCGAAGGAAAGGCTTGAATACATTAAGTTGGTTCGTATGTGTTTCCGTTCAACCAGAACAAAATGAATGTCCGTCCGTTGGCCGTCGTATGTAAAGCGGCCCATGGCAGCGCGGCTCATGTACACTGCCGAAGTAGTGCTCGGCAGGCCGGTGCCTTCTTGCACCAGCGCTGACGGATCAGCCAAACACGGAGAAACTGAACTGCCGAAGCAGAAGGACAAAAACATTCACTTTTCACTCGGTGCAAGATAATTTAATTCCATACGACATTGGCGGATCCAGGAGCAGCTTTTGGAGGAGGCCAAACCAACTTTTTGGGGGGAATTTGATTTTAAAATCGCGAAAACAGTATTTTTTAGAAAAACAGCAAAACCTTTGGTCCTTGGGGAGCAAAATATGCTATTATAAGCTTTGGACGGGGCCACCCTCTCCCCTTGTATCCGCCAGTGTCATGCGAGGAATATACTTGATTTTCACTTATAACGTCGTTTTTACAGCCCTTTATAAACTGAGCACCGGCACCCCTTGACGTTGCAATTTGGTATACCCTGATCAGATACTCCACAAAAACATACCGCCCCATTCTCCACTGGCACCTGCTCCACTCAATCGTGGATACGCCTAAGCTTTTTGCCGCTAAAACCGTCGAAATTACCCCGGCTGATTCCGGAAATGTGAAGACGTTCTCGCTCGCCTCACTCTCTGATTTCGCGCAGGACAAACACAGTGATAGGTGGGTGTTTTTTACTTTAAACAAAAGAAATAGGTGCGTCACTGGACCTGTTCAGATTATATGAGCCGTTCAGGCGACTTCCCGGTATGCTCTAATTGGCAATTGCTCCGTACCCCAATAAAGGCATGCCAGTTTTTAGTCCAGTTCTCTAGCTCAACGTTAACGCTTGTCACAAACTACCTCAAACTTCCCCCATGGGGGTATGGATATGGGGGTATAGCCAGAGCATGGATCCCGTACGTATCAGTCGTTCGCACAGCATCGCTTCATGTTGAAACATCATCGATATATTTTGGGAACCCAACAGAGAAACCAGGTGTTTGGTACGGAAGACTGTTAACCGTGCTTGATCATGACTGATGTGAACATTATGTAGCATAAAGTGATCATATGCCTGTCAATTATCTACCTTTTATAAGAACATACATCATAGACGGAGACCGATTTCCTATAAATCATATTAAACCTGTGTCTCCTTTTCCGGTGTATTTTTACCTGAAATAAAAAATTGGCATGTATATGATCACTTTTCAGACATCTTTCACTCCCCCTTTAACTCCAAAAAGCTAGATTGTCATATTCACTTACCTTGGTATTCGTGTACGGGTGTCCCTGGTACTTTTTCAGTCATAATAGCCGAGAGGAGAACAGCAGGTAAGGCGAATCTTTGGGAGAAACGACAGCTGATTCAGTTCTTAAAAACAAAACAAGCAATTCAAATCGGTGGTCAAAAACAATTATGACTGAGTTGAGCTCTCGTTTAATGACATGCACAATGACCGGAACGGTTAAAGATTACCAACTCGCTAGATAACCGTAGACTATAATCATCTACAACGATCATCTACAAATATAATCTGAAATTATCCTCAATTGCGCCGGTGTAGCAGCCTCCAGAAAAGCAGTAAAATTAACACACACTTGCTTAAGGAGAAGATAGAACCACGGTAGGTCGAAATGGTAAAGCGTTGGGTGCATCCACTTCCAAAAATATTAACCATTTTTAGGTCAATTAAGGACGAGAGGTCAAAATATCCGTCATAGATAACGAAATTAAGTTTTGACCATTACATAACAAGTAAAAAGACAAAACGGCTAAACTATAGAATCCGAGCAAGCCGAATCGAAATATATAATTACCTCAGGCAAATCAAGATTGACCACAAGGTAGGTCAGGGTCAAATTATATACAATCATCACATAAGAACCGCAAACAAGGCAGTCTAGTGCATCAAAATAAAGCTCAACCATCCGTACGAGTTGTCAGTACAAACCCTTTTCCATTATTTCCAATGGAGAGGTCATGCCTGTACCTGACCTAGGTCATCGATATCAAAAATACCAACACGTTTAGAGAACTCGGTGGGCCCATTATGTATATAGTTTCAATCGGATAAGTTCACCCGCTCCACTTATCTATCAAACTTTTTTAGGTCAGGTCACTACCTCACGGTGATCGACCGAGATGACCAACCTAACATTTCACAGAAGGTATGCCAAGACAGCGGCGCCGTTTCTGCTATCTCGGAAAAACCAGGGGCGGGTACGCCCCGTCATGCGCGTGTTAAAAGCGCTCCAGATTGACCAAACCACACTAAACGTCGCTACACTAAATAAATGGAGCCAAGGTCAAGCGTTTAAAAAAACAGTTTAGACCCAGGAGCTCGAGCCTGGTCAAGTTTTTACTCGGGAAATTCCTTATTTCAGCTTAATGGAGAAATCGTTAAATTTAGCAAGTGGGGTGAGCCGAAGATAACAACGAGCGCGAACTCCAAGCCATTTTTAGAGCCATGGCTGGAGATCTCTTCTCGATCGAGGAGGGGGCCTGGGTGGGTTAACGCTGGCACGGTAACGCAGGCCCTATACAAAGCCTATGGTAGACCCAAAATCCAGGAGGGGTCCTGACCCCCAAACCCCCCGGGATTTCCACCCATGTTTAGAGCGGGTAGTTTCTTATCAGCGAAAGTCTGAGATTGCATTGCCCCCCCGCCCCCTATTTCAAACTCCTACCACTATTTTCCGGAGGAAACTCTCGTGAATAAAAAGTATAAATGTATGTATATGCAGCCAATCCGTGGCATCGGGTGAATCTTTACAAATAAAGAGCCAGCCACACACTAGGTATGTATGAATGTATGCACACATTACCCATATGTAGCAGATAAATAATTAACGGGCTGGTATTGCAGCATTGACAGATCTAGGAATTCACTGACAGTGGGGAGGGCAGAAGACTCGACTAGGAGTTTTGGGCTGCTCAAATTCCACCCAAAGTGGGGCAGGAATATCATTTAAACATTTTCTTCAGTTGTTGCTTGATGATTCCCTAAATAATCTTTTTTGTCATACGAGCTTCTAAAGACTCGGTAGAATCACTCCTCTCTTGTCACTAACATGTTTTCAACTACCACAAGAAGTAGCAAAAGTGTGCCTCAAGCTTCAGCGTCTGCCCCCAGTATCTCTTTAGCCTGCCCCAAATAATGAATGAGCTATCCCAAACCAGGTCTATCCATCGGCTGCGCCTACCAGACCTTGCCAAAACCCCCCCACATTTTTCGCACTGGCTTTCTGTTAACGCCAGGAACGGATTCAAGAGGCCAAGGGACAGACATCTCCCTAGGTCCACTGAGACTCCTCTTGTCCGCATCGGGTATCCTAATTAACTAACAAATACCGTAAAGGGCCGAAGATGTATGGGATATGCCAACTGACTATACGGTGGCCAAGTGACAGGCACCCTGTTTCCCAAGAAGACTAGCCTACGAGCACCCTCCTACTATCAGCTGCAGACTCCCAGTTCACTACACGAACCACGGGCACCGCTCAATAAAAATTAGATTTGGTACCTTCCAGCAAGGTTTTGAAACAACTGTGTGTGCTCCAAAACACCTGTCGCAATCCGACACAGGTATGAGCCAAGATGAAACCACGGCGCGTGGTGCGATCCGACACAGCTTTGAACCGCAGACGTTTGGCCCGGACTGCGACGGACATCGGACCAAAAGAAGCGTGCAGATACATTTAGGACGCCCATGCGGTGTGGCACGATCCGATACGGGTATGAACTACGGCGTTGGCACGATCCGACGCACGGGAGGGTGGCACGCTCCGACACAGGTATGGACCACGGCGTGTGACACTAAGAAGAGAGATAAGCCCGGGCGACGGGAGGGTACGTTACCGATAAAAGCAGCCCTAGCGCGTCGTCGAAATGTTGGATGGAGCTGGCGAAGGTGCGGATGAGCCAATGGGCGACTGGGGCGCCGAATCGTTCCGAATGTCGATACGGAAACCCATGGGAGCGATGCCACTTGCACGCTAACACCGTAAATACTAGGCATGGTGCAGCGCTTGGTACACGCAAGGGCGTAAGTGGGTGGGCTCTCGCGTCACAGTGGTGCTTTCTGCGACTGCCGGCTCGGCACTGTTGTCTTACATTGTCGCTGTCCCCTGTGTATCTCCCTCCCCTGTTTACCGCGCGGGTCGTAATCAGGTGACCAGCGGTCGCAACGGCGCCGCCGGGCCGCTTTCCGAGGCGCTTTGCCGTCCGTCCGAGGCGCTGTGCTGTGTCGCTGTGTAGCACCCCGTCACACGGTTGAGGACTGTAGGTATGTACAAGTACAAAGTGTAGTGGGTATTACCCAGGGCTGAAGATCTCTTCTCGAACCAGAGGGATGGCTTAACGCTGGCGCGGCAATACAAACCCTATACAAAGTCCATGCGAGACCCAAATTCCAGAGGGTTAACCCCCCAACTCCGCCCTAGGATCTCTGGTGTTTTAGGGCGCTTCAGCTGCCAGGGCTATATGCCCCCCCCTCCCTCCAGGATCTCCACACATGGCATTACCTTAGAATGTGATAACTTCAGGAGCCCAATCCGTGGGGCACAATTCAGCGTACGGATTCGCAAAGCAGTAAAATTGTACCCACATTAGCAAACTCTGGGCGATTCTCTTAAAAGATACTGTGTACGGTTTCAAGCACTCCCTCCCCCTACCATCAAACATTGGCATACGGATTCTATTGCCCTGGGTTTAGATCGGCCTCTGTCGAACAGATAACGATTATGAAGATCTATTCGCGCAGTTAACCGACACCGTTACAGAACGCGGAGAGAATGGTCCCATCCCGCAATTACACACCGGAATAGAGGGCGAGGGGGCAGTCGGAAAAACATGACTAATTTCTTAGAGGTGTTTGGGGTAGACCAAAACTTTCCCCCATTGGCCCAGAAAGTTGATTACTCAGACAGATTTTTCTTTCCACCAGGGCAGAAATGTTCATATTACACCGTAGAACGAGGTCCCTATAAAAACCAAGATCACTGTTTCATGTCTGTCATATTCTCTCCTCGGTGCTTGCGCGTATACCTCAATGGACCCAGGTTCAGTGAAACCCAGGCCCTAGTGCAACCGCCCTGGGTCAGTTCTGCCACAAGGTTTCATTATCTACCCCGAAGATGGGCAAAAGCTGCCCTAAACCGGTAGGTCTGCCTTAGGCTGCCGAAGCGACATCTCGTCAAAACCTACCAGGCTGTGCAGACGGGCGGGGGGGGGGGTCAGAGATGCCCTGCCCCGTGCCCTCCCCCCCACTTTGCATATTACAATGTCCCGTTTTTCTGCCAGACTGAAAGGAAATCAAAAAGTCATGTAACCAGCCAGTGTACCTACAAGTAAGCCCAAATCCGATAAGGGGGTCCTAGGAGAATGGAGAGAGAAGGGGAGGGAATTTTCTCGTCATTAAGAAGGTGCCGGGAATAGCTGGAAAATAGCTCTGATATTCTCACTTTTTTTTGCTGGCAGCGAAGCTTATGTTTCTTCCAATAAGCCTTAATCAACTGCGATGCCAATAAACGACTAAATCTGTATGTTCAGCACGAATTTTAACGCGTAAAGTACAAGCTACACTGCGCACTTTTAAACTACTATGTTTGTTTTTACAAGACGATTTTTGCGTTGTTTCGCCGAAAACAAGTTTGCACCGTTGAAACGCATTGGGCAGGCTACACTGAGCAACACGACATACGTCCTTTAAAAAAGAAAACCCCACTACGAAAAACGGACGTTTTTTTGCAAAGGTGATTGTCCACCATCACAAGACAGTGGCGCGCGGAAGGGAGAGAGATGGGAAGTCACGTTTTAGAACTGCCAGCTGGTCGTTTCATGGAGCGCAGAGTATGGGTGGACCCAGGGGGCAAGAGACGCGGCATCGGCAGCCCCCCCTGAAATGGCCACGGCTTCCCCTGAAAAGTCAATGGCGCCCACCTAAATTGTGGCCTCCCCCTCCCACAGGATATGAGGATCAAGGATTTGAGGCCCAGAGCTTGTAGATTTTGCCGTCCAAAAGTGACGCCATTGGACCGAGATGGCGCCTCTGACCGCCTCCCTCCCATCGAAAATCCTGGAACCACCGATGACGCAGAGTTCTCGATCATTGTGGGCTCATGTACCTAGCTGGATTCACCCCAGACCTGGGCACCCCCAGGGCAAGTGTTTGAGAGATCGTGGGGCAGCCTGGATAGACACCGGTTTAGATTGCATTGGGGTAATATGAAACATCAACACTTGAGGACATCACTGATACACGGCGGCGGACACAGAAGCACTGAACAGCAAAAAAAAATAGAGAAAAGAAACGGCGATTATTGTGTTCTTGGTGGCCCTCCTAGGTGCAGTATAAAACGAAAATGTATGCCACGGTGGAAAGAAAAGCTTCCCCAGCAACCAAATTTATGGCTCAATTGGGGCAAAATTTTAGCTTTCCCAAACTCCTCGTCGAGAAGCCTGCCACATGCTGTAAACTGGGACCCAGAGTGTATATGCTAATCCAGGGGCATGTGCCTCTCGCAATCAAGCCCCAGCAGCCCTTGAAAACGTCATTTGTACCGCTCTAAAACGGACCGTTTTCCACCCACCCCCTCCCATCAAAATGAAAGTATATGGTCTGGGGCACCCCGATGATATGTTTGGCGCCTTAGATAGCTTGCGTCATTCATAACTGACGCCCCCATTGATTGGATGGCGCCCCCAAACGCACCCCCCATTGGAAATCCTGGATCCGCCCATGCTCGAGAAGCGCAGTTCAGTGGGGCACCAGGTTAGGAACCTACCCAGCTGAGTGGAAGGTGAGCTGAAAGTGAGGCAAGTGACCCCTCAGGAATTTCCCCTGAATCCGCTCATGGTTCATGGAAGTGGCGGATACCAGACGCCTACCCGGGGCTAAAGTCCCGAGCTAGGAGGGCTGAAGCCTCCTGAAGCCCCCTCCCCGAAATGTCAGCGTTTATAGTAACTGTATAGGCAGAGGCTGCTCCGAGGCGATGGAGAATAGGTATGAGGCTCGAGCCTCCTGGCCCCACCCAAAATGAGGATCGAGATCCACCACTGGGCCATACCTAGAGAGCCTTCTCCCGCTGCCACGCTGCTTTCCTATTGATACATTATTTCCACCATAATTGGTATGCATCAAACAGGCCCAGAAAGAGACGTGATGACTGATTCCAAAGTACCAATGTAAACAATAAGCGAAGCGAAAACATGTAAAAACGAAAAAAGGGAAAAGAACGGAAAAGTGAAACACGAAACAGCGTAGGTACATATACCCATAGGGGTATTATGGTAGTAGGCAGATCACATCTCACGGTTCAAAAAGATCACATCAGAATGTCCAAAGTTCAAAGGGTCTAATGTTCATAGCTTCTACCCTTTGACAATGTAGACCTTTTGAATAAGAAGTCCAACGTTCAAAAGGTCCAAAGAGGCGTGCTCAGATGCATGAGAGTGGGGTGCATGATGCCGCCGAGGAGTGCTAAGGCACATGATAATAGGAGGAAATGAGGGTTAGGTTAGGTTAGGTTAGGTTAGGTTAGGTTAGATTAGATTAGATTAGATTAGATTAGATTAGGTTAGGTTAGGTTAGGTTAGGTTAGGTTGGGTCAGGTCAGGTCAGGTCAGGTCAGGCCAGTATTGTGTATGCCCTTGGTCCCTATTTTCTAGTCTGGGGATATCACCCCTCTTTCCAGAATCTGAGTGCGCCTCTGGTCTGAGTAACACTTTATGCTACTCCTACTTCCCCTCCCTCCTGTCTGTTTCACCTTTAGGGATTTTCTTGCAGAATGTGGGGATATTTCTATGACATTCGAAATTGGAAGACCAGAGCAGATAAAGAAGGATACCCCAGACTAAAATAACTTAAGCATACACACCTAACCTAACCTAACCTAACCTAACCTAACCTAACCTAACCTAACCAGACCTAACCTAACCTAACCTAACCTAACCTAACCTAACCTAACCTAACCTAACCTAACCTAACCTAACCTAACCTAACCTAACCTAACCTAACCTAACCTAACCTAACCTAACCTAACCTAACCTAACCTAACCTAACCTAACCTAACCTAACCTTACCTTACCTTACCTTACCTTACCTTACCTAACCTAACCTAACCTAACCTAACCTAACCCTCATTTCCTCCTATTATCATGTGTCTTAGCACGCCTCTGCAGCATCATGCACCCCACTCTCATGCATCTGAGCACGCCTTTTTGGACCTTTTGAACGTTGGACTTCTTATTTAAAAGGTCTTACTTTCAAAGTGTAGAGCCTATGAACATTAGACCCTTTTATTAGTGGACCTTCTGATGTGATCCTTTTGAACCGCAAAACGTGATCTGCCTACTACCACAATACCGTACATAGGTACCTACCTACCTAGGTAGGTAGTTAAGCAACGAAATGGCGTAATTTTAAAGCGAAAAACGACAGCCGACAGACTACAACAATAGACACTTTTAGCGACAGAAGCAAATACGAGCAGAGGGGCTCTGATAGAAACTCACGCCGCCCGAAAACGCTCAAAATGAAAACCTCAAAACAGATTGAAAATGTAAACAGAGAGCCTTCAGAATGCAGGCAGAATGACACTAACTCAGGAGCTATAAAAGAAATATGATTGAGATGTATCCTAGTTATTGTAAAGAAAGTTTATTAATTTTGATCGCTTGACCTTTAATTGATTTTAAAAATCATTTTTTGCAATATTGGTTAATTATGGTCCCACATTTTCTCATTTACCAGCTAGTCCAAAATAGAGATGCTAATTATATCTTCTTTAGAGGTGCGGCTTCTGATTTTGCCTCACGATGGGTCCAAAGCAGTTGGCACAAGTGTCTGTTCCTTGGTACAGTACATTTTTATCACATTTGTACTGGTAATCAAACAGGGAAAAGGACATTATCGTCAACTTTTGCGGCCGTGATATACCAAGATCCAGGGGCGGACGCAGACCCGAGTTTTGGAGGGGCCAAACCCATGTCTGCCTCTGCTCCTGGGGGGGGGTGGGAGCGAATATTTTTTTGCTCTACGGACCTAGTGTAAACACCTTTTTCAGTGCTCGACAGACCTAGTATAAGCTACCTCTCCATGTACATGATCGCTCTCGGGGGGTGGGAGCAAATATTTTTGTTCTACAGACCTAGTGTAAACATCTTTTTTCAAAAACATTTCCGGCGTTTGGGGGCCAAAAGATAGTTGGCCCCCTCCAGCGCTTTGGGGGGCCATGGCCGGAATGCCCCCCCTGCGTCCGCCAATGCCAAGTTCCAGCTTAGGTTGTCGTGGTCATTGCCGAAAGAGCGCTTTTGTTTTCTCCATTGTGACCTTTAGGTTCTGGTTTGCGCAACAAGTGCCACTGGCGGATCCAGATTTAAGAATGATGGGGCCTGTTTTTGGACCAGTTCGAAAACGCCCTAGATGTTGATGAACGGAAGGGGGTGGGGGTGAGGCGCGACATTTCGGTGGGATATGCTGGTGAGCGGGGAGGGGACAGTGAACATCATCTGTGTATTTTAAAGCTGAGTTTTTCTCATCGATTTTTATTCGTTCTTTTCGTTTTTCTCACCATTTGGACGGGCGAATATTACAGGCCTGAGGGGAGCCAAAGCAATAGAGACACTGAGGGGAGCATGGCCCCAGTTTGACCCTCTGACTCCATCAATACGAGGTGCGCCACAACTGTCTTCAGCAAATAGCCCAATATGCCATAGGCAGATCCAAGGAGGTCAAAGGGGACAGTGCACCCTCCCCCCCCGATAGACCCTTGGAGCCCCCGGAAATTGTCACCGCGCCCCCCCTGAAAGGTCAGTGGCGCCCCCCTGAAATGTCCTTTCTCACTCCCCTCAGGTAGCGATACGGGGCTCACCCATGGGATTTGGTGCTCACCTGATAGGTTTTGTCAGCCAAAAGTGGCACTTCCCTGGTCCGGATGCCCCTCCCCCCGAGGGTCCCTCTCCCCGGATTGGCAATTCCGGACCCGGGTAAGTAATACCCATGATACCCCTTGCGAATGGGTAATGGCTCTTCGGTTATTCAGGATCAGAAGGGGACAGGTCCCAACTATATCCGAAAGGCTGTGAGGCCATCGGGAGATGCTGGGAGCCATGAATGATCTCAAGTGGGTTTGTGCAAAACATATTTGCGCGCCCTTATCATAAAACCCCCGTGAAAAAAACACATCGTGATGGCACCCATAGCCATTACCTTGTGTGATAGCTAACTGAAACTAGGCAGTTGGCCGAGGGAAATGGTCAGGTCCAGAGACGTTTGGAAATATGACGGAGGGGAGGGCTGTGGCCGGTCGCTGCCAGGGGCGGACGCAGACCCGAGTTTGGGGGAGTCAAACCCATGTCTGCCTCTCTCCTGGGGGGAGGGGGTGGGACGTGCGATTTGGATGCTCGACAGACCTAGTATAGGTATAAGCTACCTCTCCAAGTAGGTACATGATCGCTCTCCTGGGGGGGAGTGAAGATTTAATTTCTCGGTAGACCTTGTATAAACACCTTTTTTCAAAAATCTATCCGGCCTTTGGGGGCCAAAAGATAGTTTGGCCCCCCCTTCCAGCGTTTTGGGGGGCTATGGCCGGAATGCCCCCCCCTGCGTCCGCCAATGGTCACTGCTAAGACATTGCCTTTTGGGAGGTGGTAAAAATTCCGAAGAAAATGGCCAAAATTCCGAAGAGCATGAGAACAAAGAAAATTTTGAAGAAAACTGGAAAAAAACTTGAGCGATTAGGCTGGTTCTGAGCGGGTCTTGATGAGGCAGCTCATCAGCAGTCAAGTTGGGTGCATTTACGCAAGCCTGAGCTAATAACTTCTGTGAGATCTTTGGGGCAGTGGGAAACCCCAACTGATCCATCAATTCACCACAGCTAATGGGTCATTTCTGACCCCTATCCGTTACCTCTCGTTTTTTCCAAATAATTCTTAAACGATTTGGATGACACGCAACGCTTTGCATGCCTGTCAAGTGATCATTGGGACAAATTTTAACTGAGAATTGATATGAGGTTAGGTCAGATCAACAATTTATGACGTCATTTGCAAACCCACGTCAGGAAAATGTTCCCTTCTAAAAATGGGTTAGATCAAACCCGGGCGGATCCTAAAAAAGATAGGTCAAGTGTCGGAGCACCGTTTGGAAGCTCGGTATAAAGCAAAGTCGATACATCGCCAAACATAGGTATTGGGATCAGGCCTGATAAGGTCACCATATGTCCCCAGAGGTCACGATTTTTTATAGTGTCATTGTCATACCTTTAGATAAAAGAAGACACAGCCATTACTTTCGAAAACATATTTTTAAGCTGCTGCAGGTTCGGTTTTTTAGTCGGATGCTCGCTATAGTCATCAATAGACTTGTCACGAAGACCGCGACCCCACCATCTGAATGAGTATTGAGTAACTCCCAAAATAGAGGGTTAATTTAGAAGTCAAAGTTAAATGTCTCACAAAGCACAGCGATGGCCGCCCCGCCTAGGCCACCCTCCCACCAGTCAATTTCCAGCGTGGGGTAAATATTGAGCGCCGGAGCGTCTCAGGGGAATGGATCTCAAGCCTGGACATGCCCTGCCACTGCATGTTCCTGAGCAGCGGACCGGAGCCCAACGCTCTACTAACTGAGCTACCGGGCGCCAATCAGCCTAAATCTCACCCATCTTGGCCCCCTGACATCACAACCCAACGAAAATGGTTTAATCTTGGACAAGAGAAGTAGAGATGGTAGGGTAGCTTAGCATCTTTCCTGCCTTTTTTGTATCACTATTGATTTTCTTTAGATCGTAGGGGGTAAAAAATGTTCCCGGGAGTCGTGGGCGCTAGAATAGCCCAGGTGCTAGTGGGCTCTCCACCTGTTTTTCTCTATATGTCCTATTTTACTTGCTTTCTTAAGCTTTCATACTTCCAGGAAGCGTTCCTTCAATTTTGACATTTACTGATTATTCTGGCCTTTTCAACGCTTATCAACAAGCTCAGTTGACGGGGGTCTGGCGTCAACGCGCAGCAAATGGGGGGGGATCCCAAAGTCCCCCTCCTGGCATCTAAATAACTAGAAATGCTAGGAAAACGCGCGTTTGGGCTCGTGAGGGCTATGGTGATATGCATTATAGCAGACGTGTATTCACCCAGGTCAGTATCTTAACCTTCGCCCGAGTGGGGGTCTTTTTAGACCCCCCCGGGTTTTTCCGAAGTGACTAAAAAATGGCGGCGCGCAGCGCCACCAAACTTGGGCTAGCTGTTCCTTCATAATTTTTACATCTTTCCTGAGAATTTTGGCTCAAGGTCATATCAGGTCAGGTCACCAGGCCAGGTGAAGTGACCTCACCTCAAAAATACTTAGGACCGCATAACTAAAAGAAGGGTTAATCGATCAAGTCGAAACTCATACCACATATTGAGCCCACCAGGAGCTACAACATTTGTTCCGGGATTTTTGATATTGGTGACCTAAGGTCATGTGCAGAGCATGACCTCCCCATTGTCAATACATGGGAAAAATCACGAAATGAGCTTTTCTCAGTAAGTATGGATGGAATCAACTTCAAACATCGGCTGCGACTTGCTCTTAGCCCATTTCTGAAGCTGATGCCAAAGTTTTTGACTTGTGACCTTTAAAAGGTCACCTTAGGTCAAATAAACATTTTTTGGTGTTTTTTCTCTATAAATTTTGAATAAAATAAGATAGAGCTTTTATTTTGTCACCAAAGTGTTTGTATAGTCACTGGAAGTCAAATGATATACATCATGACTATACCAGGTCAAGTTGGGTCAGACTGTTGACCTGGGTCAGGTCAAATTCTTAAATTTGACCTGGCATAGCAATATCATATATCATTCGATTCGTATTGACGAGAGGATTGCAATGGTGCATACACTATGGCTGTATCTTGTTTGGTTTGGAAGCTATTAGCGAAAAAGTAAACGCCCTTATGCATGGGTGGCTATGGACATTCCCAAGAATATGCCCAATATTTGGTGACCTGTAGCTCTCTAGGCTTTGACCTGACACGAAAATGAATGCCACTGTAATGAAAGCGCATCTCAAGAGCTTTCGAATGGTGTTAGAAAAATGTTTCTAGCTATCATAGTTTCTGAGATATATGAGGTTTTCTTAGTACACCTCATATTAGCGATTTTGACCTATTTTGACTTCTGGTGATCTTGATATTGACCTGACAAGAAAAATGACCGAAGTATTTTCGATATCATCTTCGAAGAGCTTTCGATTGCCGTTTTGCGCTTTTTTCTAGCTCTCTTAGTTTTTGAGATCGTGGGGGTCTTTTTAGCCCCCCCCACCAGGGCGAAGGTGGCTCGTACCCGCCACCGGGGCAAGGGTTAAAGGTCAAACGAGTTCATAACCTAGAAACAATTTGAGCAGGCTGCAGGTCGACTGGGCGGGCTGTCCCGCGCCTGGCCGTCTTCAACACTGAGACTTTAAATCCGTTCCACAGGTGGGCGGGCTGGGAGCCGGCTTACCGGATGACGCCGGGCCAGAAACACGATGGTCAATGCGGAAGTTTCCGGTGTATCGGGGAAGGGACACGACAGTATGCGGTCTGCTCACCAACAATTTTCCTGGCTCTCATAAGCGACCTGCGCAACCATTTGCCGGGGGACATGGAGATCTCACACTTCGCGGACGACTTGGAAATCTAGGCAACCGATAGGACCGTGGCAGCAGTGGAGGCGAGGGTCCAGAGGGCACTCGACCGTCTCCTGGAATGGGTAGAGGAGTGGAAGATGGAGGTGAGCCGAGGGAAGACCGTGGGCACCATCCCCCTGGACCCGGTGGAGGTATGGAGAGAGTGCGATCCGACCCTCCGCACCCCAGGCTTTAGCACGAGGCCACCCCCGTCTTCTTGGGCATCATGTTAGATCGCAATCTAGCCAGCACATGGAGCATCTGAAGGTCGAGATGAAGAGGAGGTCCCATGCACTGCTTTCGCTGAACGGCAAATCCTGGGGAGCCGAGGCATTCGACCTCCGCATCATCTACCTGACCCTTCAACAAGTCAAGCGCTAACTATGCGGCCGGCGGCTGGATGACGGGGGTTTGCGACCTTGAACCTGGAGCCGCTGGAGGTGGCACAGGTTCAGGCCTCCCGCACCATCACACAGGCCATTTTTTAACATGTTAACTGGGGGCCATTTGCCACCCTAGTCGGCCGAAATGCCCCCCCAGTGCCCAGAAATTGCCCCCCCCAGTGAAATAGGTAAATGACTTAAAATTGACCAGATGCAGACTCACCTAACGAAAATAAGACAGAAAACACCCCGATAAATATTACTTTGTTCTATTTCTGGTCCCAAATTAGCAATCCACAAAAATTGTGTTAAAAATTGTTAACCCGTGGCTGTCTACTCCATCGTGCGGAGACGAAACAAAACGCTTAGTTACGAGAAATCCCGGCAAAACAGCCTAAGCATCAACTAGTCACAACGCTGGAGAAGAAAGCTGGCCTACAATCAATCAAACATCCTGTTTTATCCGACCGGAAGCCCACATCCCAGCCAGTACTGTTACATTGCATGATGCTCTCATTTCACAAGCAGTCACTTGTCAGCGCTGAGAGCTCGTTCGTGGATTAGACGGGACACGGTGTAGTCAAAGTGCGTAAGACTGGTTGGTGGTGTGGCGGTATGAAGTGCTTAGCCTTTTTATTTATTACTGTGGTGGTAGCATACATAAGCGTCGCCAACGGCAAAAAAGTGAGGGGGCCAGGCAAACTTTAACCTGATGCTGACAGCAAACTTTCCACGTTAGTACCAACAACTTTTCGAATTTGGGCTCCTCGTTGCCTTCCGCAGCGACTGGTTATAAAAATTTCCGGTTTACTCCCATCTTGACTGAGATCATGAAATTGTTGGTCAAAAAGTGGGTGAGGGGAGAATGATGATCCCAAAAATGTTCAGGTTATGTGGATAAAATCATTCGATGGTCACGCGGGGTTGGAAGGGCACCCCTGGCTTCCTATTAGATGGGTAGTGTGCTAAAAAATATTGCGTCAAGTCAATATCAAACTGTCAACAATCAGTTTTAAACAGTGGTACAACTCGCTTTTTCTGTGGTTTTATGACTACCGCTAGGGGTTGTTTTAGCCTCAAAATTGGCGTTGGTGGTGTTTATTTGGCTTTTTTGGTGAAAATAATAATTTGCCCCTCTTTGGCCCTTTTCTAACTCGGTTTGACCTTTTCCGCTAAAAAACTGGCAGCCCTGGGCAGCATCTATAATCTCTAGACATGGAATAGCACAAAAATTGAGAAACATCTTTTTTAACACTATGGCGTCTAAGCTTTATTAAACCCCCTCAAAATGGGGCCTTGCTCCCCTGAAGATACCATAATGGCCAGCACAAGAAATGCCCCCCCACTGACTCTTCCTTAAAAAATGCCCAGCGATCACGGGCTGCCTCATGCCCACACTGTGGCGGCGTTGGAACGGGAGGCTGACCTGATGCCTTTCCACGTTAGGTGGCAGCAGCTCGCGGGCGTCACGGTGCAATA
Source organism: Lepas anatifera (assembly GCA_034440635.1). Lineage (NCBI taxonomy): Eukaryota > Metazoa > Arthropoda > Thecostraca > Lepadidae > Lepas > Lepas anatifera. The sequence goes on along the minus strand of JAOTON010000065.1, from coordinate 617,611 downwards.
GCACTTGGGAGACATGCCGACCGGGAGGCCGTGGTGGATCCAGGGGGAGACATTTGCCCCACCCAAAACTCCTGACTTTCGGATATTTTTGCCGATTTTCTTAAAAATCATGTTTTGACGATTTTGAATCCCGTTGCCCCCCCTCCCAACCATCCGCCTGGATTCGGCACTGCGAAAGACTATCTCCAGCCTGTGCTGACCTCAGGACGGCCAATGCTGCGGCTTCACCAGGACAGCGACCGGGCTAACACCGGACGGGCGGCGTCGGCTGAGGCCGGCCTTGCGGAACTCCCGGTGAAGCCCCTGCGGGTGATCCCGCGGGTCGCGCCACGGGAGACACACCCACCTGGAGTTTACATCCGGCCTCACCTGCTCACAGCAACCAGCAGGGAAGGCTCGCCCAAAGTCAGACTGGCGGCGGCAGAGGCGACCCCTGACCAGCTGCCGACAGCCGGCGTCACCGTCTCACACCGACGGATCCGCAACCAGTGGCAACGAGTACAGTACGGCGATCATCCGAGCTGACCACGCCGCAAGGCACATAAAGGTACCTGCTGGACGTTTTACCTCCAGTTACCGTACCGAGCTGGCAGCCCTGGACGCGGCTCTGGACGCGGCTACCTACAGTTTGTGGCGGCGGACTGGAATCCCAGGAAGTCACGCGTGTGTACCGAATTCCAGTCTGCCCTGGTCAGGCTGGCTGAGGGCCCGGTGTCCCAGACGGGGGCGCCGCCGGGTTCAGTCTGGCTCCGACTCTCGGCACGGGAGCGCAAGGAAGTTTGGCATTTTCAAAGAGTTCAGCAAAAACAGTTTTGGGAATTGAATTGTGCAGCAAAAAGGAGAAATAAGCACACTTCCTCCAGCTTTGAGGAGCGTCAACCCTCTGGAGCCGACGCCTCTGGCCTTGTAAAGAGATCCATTGGAAATGCATGTGGAAAACGGGAATCGGCCGAAATATGCATTTATTTCTGTAAATACGGCGTATAATACCTTCCTTTCTTCGAAGTCGTAGTGTCTTGGGCCCCTCTCTAGGATCTTCAAACATGGGCCAATAACTTCGCAGAACAAGACGATACATAATTTATTTTGACACTATTACGTTTGGATTAGCAGTATAAATTGATTGATATGCATATTTACTATTTTAGGTCTGATGGTGACCTTGACCTGACCTCAGGTCGGTTAATTATGTTTTGACCTTGCATAGTCGTATCATACATTATTCGATTGACCGTAACAAGAGAAAGCGAATGGTGCCTAAAATTGATTCGAACTCAACTCAGTCAGACGCTAGAACCCAGAAGCCCTTCTCCAGCTACGACATTCTTTGACCTGTCATGACCCGGACATTGACCGGTGCGAAAAGTGACTTACATTGTTTCCTCATTATTTATCATGAGCTATCCACGAGCTTTCGCGTTTTTCGCCATCTCGCATGGGAACCGAGATCGAGGGGTGTTTGACCCTCTTTCCCCGCCCACTGGGGCGAAGGTGGCCCGCAGGCTTCTGGGGCGGTTGTTAACGATCCAGGACCCTCTGCGTCTCCAGTCTTGCCTCTGGTCAAGTATCGCGCCGCAGCGTCTAGCCAGCAGCTAGGCTGTGCCGCAGTATCCAGCCTGCATGTATACTGTGCCGCAGTGTCTAACTTGAAGCTATGCTGCGCCGCCGAACAAGGGTCCCGCGCGGGCTCGTAAACACGCTGTAACGCCCGGCCGCTCGGATCGGATGGGTGAGAAATCTGCGCCGGGTGTGAGGGTTGGCGTCTTAATCGAACGGGAAACGCCACACATCATGTACTTGGTTGTGATTGTACTGTATACAGTGCGAGCTAGTATACATAGATGTACTTTGCACAGAGGCGGGTCCAAACTAAATACTTTTTTAGGGGCTTATCCACGTACCAACTGTTAAGACTATATGACGTCACCAACTCTTTCCCTGTTTGAAGGGTTTCTCGGGCGCCAGATTGCTCCTAGCTGAGGGAATCTGCCGGACCTTGAGCTCGGCTCGGGTGCGTGGAAAGTTGGCTTGCTGACCACTACACCACCGCGCTCCCGGGCCCACGCTTAACCCTATTCTTGTCAGTTTCCTGGCTAGCCCTATTCCTGGCAGATGGGGGATGGGTGTATTTTTTCCCTCAAAGATCGCAAAACCTACGCATCCGATTCCAAATTAAAAGTGGAACAATTTGGAACAATTTGTCTCACACTGAAGACCATTCTGGAAAGTAGATTTCAAAAATTTGAAATTGTGGGCAGGGGAGGCAAACCATACCTTTTTTAATTGTTTCTCTAAGATTCTCCATAACTTTTGACCATGTTGTTTCATTCTAAAAAAACTAGTACGTATTGACAGATACTTTGTATCAAATTGTCATATTTTTCAGTTATGTAAGAATTCAAAATTCAATGGCGGTTCTAGAAACAGAACTACATGGTGAAGTACATATACATTTCATCAGTTGTTTGCATAGATTAGTAAACGTCAGATTATGCGTGACATCTTTGACATCGAGCCAAATGTCATAATATAGAAAAAAACACTCAGAGACAGATGCAGGAAAGTCAGATATGGATCAGATGCATATTGCCAATATCTAAAAGGTGAAAATATATGTTCTTCGGCTATTGATACTTTCAGATTGTCCAACCTTTCTCCGCCCATGCCAAGCACGGGAGGGAAATTCTGAATGATCTTGTCTCCTTTGATCCGCCTATGGGTGAATTTGTCTTTATTCAATGTCGGAAACAACTGTTTACCCTAGAAGCCTGACCAAATTAATTGCACTTAGTATACTAAAATAGGCTTGCACACGTGTGAAACCCCCTGAACTACAATACCAGAGCACTCCTGTAGAATCTTATTGTCATATAATAGAGGCATGGCAGTACCTATGCTATGGTTATTCTTTTTCTTCCTGGCTGTCCTGCAAACAATCTATTCACTGTGCAAGAGTACTAAGCAATTACATTAGAAACCCCCCTATTTTGAGCGGCTGGAACCACCTCTGCCAAACAATCATTTGAAAATGTAGATGAGCTATCACCTGGCATCCTGCTTCTGATATTCAAACATTCTAACTGCTCTCAATACTGTTACGGACGGCCAGTGGCGGATCTAGCCGGTCGGTTTGGGAGGGGCAAACCAAAGTTGAAAAGAAAAAAAAATAAACGTCGCACAATGAAACGCTACGCTACAATTTTACTTCCCGGGGCAAAACTTTGTGCATTTCAAGAGAAAAGCAAAACAAACGCCGCGGGGTGAAAAATATGGGCTTGAGATACAATATTTCCACTGAATTTCACTGGTTCTGTTTGAAGTTCAGAGTTGAAGCACCGAAAATCCTGCTAATAAACTAAAAAGGAGTCGGGAGAAAAAAGGAGGTCGATCGCTTTGGGGGGGCAAAACATAGCTTTGCCCCGAAGCTTTTCCGTTTGGGGGGCAAATGCCTTTTTTGCCCCGCCCCTGGATCCGCCACTGTGGACAGCTGTGTTGTAAGAAGAACCGCACCGTGCACGATAAACCTTCTTTGCGAATAGATCCTCCCTAAATACTGAGCCATAGCTCCTCCTTTAAGGATACTTATTATCTCAAAACTTTTAGGGAACCAGCTAAATCTAGGATTAGGAAAATTCGGTCAGTTCAAAAGCCATTAGGGAGCCGTTTTGGAGATATCCTAGAGAAGCATGATGGGTGGACAGAATGCGCCCCCTTCCCTGACCAAAATGGGGTCAAGGAACGTCATAGCTGGAGATCTCTTACCGATCCAGGCTGGAAGGGGAGGGAGTCCTGGATGGGTTCGCATTAGAGTAGCCAAGCTACGGACCGGATGTCTGATTGGATATCCGGTCCAATCGGATTCATGGATACTGGAGGGTCCAAGGAGGTCAAACCAGGACTTCCTATGGAAAAAACATTGCCGTTTCATAATTTTACTTAAGCTATCCCCCAAGCTTTGGTTAAGAACCTCCTCTGTCAGTAAATCTGATTGGGTTAAATTTTCCAGAGAATTGGGGTTGGTTTGGATTTGAATAAGGATTTGTACTTGTTTTGTTGTTGATTTATTTCCATTATATTGATCTAGACCGGATTGTATCTGATTTATTTTAACATTATGTGTGCACACTAGTTTGCATGGGCATTTGTCACCAAGATAAAAACTCTGTTGGACACTAAAAATGCAGAGATGCTAATCTCCAAGCCCCTCCCCCCAACTCCCATCTGCACCCATGATAGAAATGATGGAAACCGGACCTCAGGCCCTCAGGCTCAATGCACTTCTTTGCTGCTATCTAATGTTATGAAAGGCATGCCCTTAATTATTTTAACTTTTACGCAATATCATACAAACAGAAAAATTTAGGAGTATGTAATGTGGAGGAAAAGGGACTCCATGATACAAGCTTCTCCTCGCTTTAGGAAGAAACAACAAACACCGGGCTAACTGTTTTGGTTAAGAGATAAGACCAATGAGTTTTGCTCAGGTCAACATAGTAAAACCAAGAGAAATGGAGACAACAAATATATATTCATATATATGAGTGTATATTAGAGAGAGAAAGAAAAAAAGAAAGAAAGAAAAAGAAAGAAAGAGAGAGAGGAGGAGAGAGAGAGGCCGTATATATAGTGCCGATCTCTAAAGAGGGTAAGAAAGATTATTCAAACTTAGTTCCAAGAACCTGTAGATGTATGAAATAATATAAAAATGCAGTTTGTATAATGTTTTGAAACACAATCTAAGCCTTAAATGTTACATGTTTCCTATCATCTACGCTGTCTTACATTGTACCAGCGTCAGACGGTATCATTCTGCATACAATTTTTGGAGCAAGAAATGTTGCATTTCATTTCATTGGGCTTGTTAATCGTGTCTCTTCTGTACTCGGCAACAATTATTGATGCAGCTTCTATTGGCTCGACCGCCGTCAGCCTTCAGTGGTGGGATAATTTATCCAGTGACGTGACAGCCCAATACCAACCACTCTGCCTCGTTAACCGTCACCACTCGAGGTGGACTTCAGCAGCTTGTGGGTCTCGTCACTTGTCTCAAGAAGAAACACCCCCACAATTTGTACATGCTTGCGACACTGAGTGCGCGCGCTGCGATTGGCTGAGGCGTGGGAGGCGGAGCTTGCAAATGCTGGACCATCAAAGTGAGCCCGATGCGGCTGAAAGGCTTTAGTCATTCAGCTGCCTTCGTGAAATCGTGGACGATCCGCTCACATCCTGCAGTTGAAAGATAAACACAAACTTCTTAGAAAATAGCACATTGAATAAAAACAGACCATACTCTTTCAACGGGAAAAGGCACACGATCACAAGGTAAGCTATACTTTGTTTTAAAATGTGCCATGTACTTTTGACAAAAACTAAGAATAAGTGAGCGTGTTCGTTCCAAGATCATCGGGACCCATACATCAAACAGTATGTATCGATAACACTTTACAAGAATCTCACCAGGGAGCATATGTGCGGCAACGTTTATCTACGTCCTTTACTCGACAGTGAAACAGCTCAACACAGGGCCAGGTTAAGACCCTGGCCTGCGTCTTTTGTAGGGGCGTCGTCACTAGGGCGCCTTTAGGGGCTATGCCCTGTTTCCGGCCTGAAAGGGAAAAAGATGCACACCATTTGTGGCACACACCATGTGATCAATGATTTAGGGAGAGGTTGATGAAAAATGATCAGAATTGGCTTAAGTGTTGCCACAAAGGTGGCGTATAAGAAAACGAAATAAACTTAACGCAATATAACTATTTAAGATGTTATAACACTGTAAACACCCATTAGCATGAGTATGACTATTTTGTGAAAGCCTGCATGGATTTAAAATTTTGTACACCACCGCAGGTTAGAGACAAGCACATTCTGATGCGCTAGGAACTACAGAAGCGAACGTCAGTTTCAACCCGCTCCTGAAAATACGTTACTATTTCCACGACATCTTTTTTAGTAAATTTAACGGTTAACACATGAAAGAAGCATGTCTATAAAAAGAAGGACTCTTTCGTCCTTTAACGTTTTTTTCTCTTACTTCTAAGCCTGCTATCCTTCTCGAGGAAACCTCTCCGTGCTGCCCTCCATGCGATGATATATTCGGCCCAAGTTCTGCAGGCACATCTGATTCCTCTTGTTTTTTTTTTTTTTTTTACAAAAAGAAGGCATCAAGGTAAAAGGAAGCAGAACTAGAAAAATAGCAGGCTCGATCTTTGATTCCTTTCTTCATTGTAAATTGTATTTCTTCAGGTGCGAGTCACTCCTTTCATTTGTATGCTGCTGCCGTGCTTGCAGGGCGCCTTCTGCAAACTGATCATTATTTTGTTAGCCCACTATGCAGCCGATAGTGAAAAAAATATGTTAGTGAAAATGCACTTTGCACCCTGCGAAAATCATGTGCTGCGGAACATAAAAATGTGTCTGGCTTGTTCCTGTAAATAAGGACTGCTTGAGTGCTGATTTAAAATCTAAGTACGGGTTTTACCATCTTACTATAAGTATTGAACTTTTCACAATTTAGGTTTTCTTAAGTTCACGGAAGGCTTGTTGGAGGTGGGGGTTCATGCTAAAATTCGATAAAAGGAGTGATTAACTTAGGCCCTAAATATATTAAAGTGTCCGAAAAAGCCAGGACAAAAACATGTCCCGAAGAAAAATTTAATTTCTGAACCAAATCAGCACAAAAAGACAACTTAAACCACTTAGCCCAAAAAACGGGAGCCGACTCATACCTCATACTTCCCACCCAATGGCGACGAAAGGCTGAAACCTCGCATTTTACCTGGGCTACCCATTTGTTTTTAACGCTCTCTAACACAAAAAAAACTCGTTTATCTCTCTTTACCAGGGCTTTAATACACCGCGTACTTGTTTGGTTTAGGCTTAGTTCTTGAACCCTAACTTTGCCGCACTCAGCTTTGTGCGACATTTTGAAATTTTGACTCCAGATGTTAGATTTATTATTGTTATCTTGTGGCTTGTGCGGCTTTTTTTTTTTTTTTTTTTTTTTTTTTTTTTTTTTTTTTTTTTTTTTTTTTTGCTTTTATTTTTTTTTTTTTTTTTTTTTTTTTTTATTTTTTTTTTTTTTTTTTTTTTTTTTTTTTTTTTTTTTTTTTTTTTTTTATTTTTTTTTTTTTTTTTTTTTTTTTTTTTTTTTTTTTTTTTTTTTTTTTTTTTTTTTTTTTTTTTTTTTTTTTTTTTTTTTATAAATTAAAAAAAATATTTTTTTTTTTTTTTTTTTTCCCCCCTTTTTCGGTAAAAATTACCAAAAAAGTGGGGTTTAAAACTGGGGTGCTTTTTTTTTTTTTTTTTTTCCTTTTTGACTTGGTTTTTTTTTCTTTTATTAAATAAAAACCAAATGAAGGGTTTTATAAAAGAGGCAATTATTAGGAAACAAACAGACACTTATTCTTTTTAAATATTTTTCTTCATATATTAAACAACTCATTTCAGGTGTCGAACTAGTCTTTGCAGAAAGTTATACGCATTTACAGTCACCAGTGCGAAAGACACGCTCAGCAGGCAGGTTTCAAAGAGGTCTAAGCAAGAAACATTAGTCCGCGCAACGGGGCTTGAGCATTACGTCACGTTCCCAAGGGAGGACAGGGTCGGAAGGGGGCGAGTTTTACCCTTTTTCCGCAAACAGTAAGTTCTGGGGCAAATAAAAATGGATCAATTGGTTTCTCCACATGCTTTATCACATGACTATCTCAATGTAAATCCCGGCAATGAAAGTATCGCATACCCTTTAAAGGAAGGGTTTTTGGGTAAGTCCTAACGCTGAAGGCTTTCGTTATCTTTTTGTGTGCTGCAGCGATTTAAAAATAGCGTAGGGTTTAATCCTTTTACGATATTTCGTCTTTCCTAACTTTTTCTGACTGTTTTTAAGGCCCAAGCGTACTCCTCCTACCGAGTTCCTACTTTTTGAAGAAAAAATCTGAATTTGGGCTAAAGCTTCCGAGAAAGCAAAGGTACTGGTCCCAAATAAATCTTGTCATGTTTCTGAGCCCATCAGCGCTCAGCGTAAGCCAATATTTTTGGTACGGGATGAACATGTGACAAAAAAGAAATTGACTGAAACCTAAAAATGGGATACTAATTTTAAAATGTATTATGTTGGTAGTGTTTGGTTGTCTGGCTGAATACATGTTGGTAAGGAAGGACGCCTACAGACGTGCAACGTATCTAGTTTCGATTCCGTTCCATCCTTTTTACTGAGCTGGCGGAAGGGTGGGGGCTATCGGGTATGCTCAGGCCCGAGTAGTCTTCTGCGCCGTAAACATGGAGGCCAAGTAGCGTTAGTAAAAAATAACGACGGAAATTCAACTGAAGAGCCAGTTGCTTCTGATGCTGTTGCTATGGCAGCCCAATGTGGCTACCAGCAGCTTTGACGTCTGCATTCCACAGCATGGCCAACCTCATGGGCCTTTGTGGTAAAGACAAACCTTGAGCCAGGGAGTGGAAAATTGACATGCTAACTATAGTTCTGTGTTTGTCATATTAGGTCATTAAGCGATGCGAATTTACCTGGGGAGCTGGCACTGCAATAAACTTAATTAAAATCTTAAAAGCTCGGATCCCTCACTTCCTGTTTGTAACTGCATTTAAAACCTTATGAAAAACAACGGTGTTCAAAATTTTCATATCGACCAACTGGCTGGAGTGCGGAGCATGTTCGGCATGCAAATAGATCCCAGGGTCGTTTGTAGATTTGATCCGATCAACCGGAAAAGTTAGTTAATCACGGCCAGTAGCCCCAATTTTTTGCCAATCCAGCACTTTTGGATGTGTCCATATATGGATTGAACTTAGGTTGACGACCATGATTGCCAAAATGATTGATCCGGGTTGATTCGGATTAGTCGGAAAACAGCAGAGCGGCCCAGGTCTGATCACAATTTTCCTGGCCATAACGCATTCATTCTACTGGCTCAAACACGAGCTTTTGCGTTTTTAGCTTTTCTGGCAGAATTGGACGTGTTCACTTCCTAAACATTTGGCAGAGTGCATAAATATTATTTACTTTCCCGCAATTCCCATTTCTCTTATAATGTGTATCCAATGTAAAGCATCGCAGTGCGGCTTGACAGACTGCCGAACCACGGGCAGGCTTGATATCCATCGTAAATCGTTGAAAAGTATGATATTGCTTGGACATGTCATCAAAGCAGGCCAACGGACGTATCTTTTCAGATCACAATGCGGGAAGATGAGATTTCTTAAAGAGCGTGTCGGCCCCGATCACCACCCTACCTTTTATAAGGCGGGTTGGTAATTTTCTAAGCATTTTAAGTTGGTATTTAGAATCGAAGTATCTGCTTCAAACTGGGTTCTTCTTAAAGCAGGGACCGGGACCCGGGACTACTGCCCTTGGACCGGATTTGGCGCCCGGGGATCTGGTGTCCGGCACCCAGTCTTCCAGGTGATAAACAACCAAAAATGAACAATGCATCTGTCGCCCACCGGATGGAGTCTCGAGCCCATTGCAAATGAACGCCCGGCAATAAAGTTAACGGGTTAGTCATGAGGTCTAACCTCATGAATGCGGAGGCCTCGCGCTGCTTTCGAACACTCCTTGTCAGACGAATGTGTGTTAAGTTGCTGGGGCTGTTACTCGGGTAGAGGATTCTTTGGAGTTTCATTTCATTATAATATACGTAATTCGGGCCACTTCCAGCAGGCACAATTGTTTAATTACAGGGAGCATTGACTTGGATGTTTAAAGATTCTCTATATCGGACCATATGGAACATGGAAGGCGGTTTCCCGCCGTGGGGATTGAACCAACCCTATTTTGGGCGTCAAAAGCAGGAGGGAGGAGGGAAGTGGGTCACAGCCTCGGCTTGAGAACTGGAACTTGCTCCAAAAGTACGGAGCTTTACATGATTTTTGTTGCGGTTCCTCCATTTTACAAACGTAGGCCTAAGCAAATGATCCCAATTTTTCTGCTGGTTTACCGCCGGGGTCGTCCAAAGATGTAGCTATCGGGTTTGGTCTCCCCCTCCCTCTATCACAAGTTCGGATTCCTTTCCCTAGCATTACCCTCAATCGGTGTCCGCGGGCCAGCATGCTCTTTCAATCTGTAGGCTAGAAATGAAGGTCATCCGGCCCCTTTCAAGCAGCATGCAGTATTATGGTGTATCCATATACAATTGAGAGCAAGTGCATGTACATACATAAGGAATGGCTGTTTTCCGATGCCATCAAATTTAAAGTCCAAAATGTTTAGACCACCGTTGCACGTTCGAGGAAAATGATCATGGCTTTGTGTTCTATACTCAGTGCCCGTATTAGTTCAGACGCCTGATTTGGAAGTCAACGTATAGAAAAATCATAATTGTTTGAACCAATTATGAATCAAAAATCATAGAGCTCGTTACGACTCAATAGCTCAAAAGAGTGTTTCACGAAAAAAGAAGGCCCCACATTTCAATTAAAAAGTACGTGTTGAGAACTCACAAGAATATGATCCCCGACCTTTGAAGGTATACACTTTCAAATGCTATTGTTAACGGAAAGTCTGTTGGATGCCCATTGTAGCATCGATTTACTAAACAAAGAAAACTTCCTCGGCTAAAAGCATGCATTCCTAAAAGAGAGAAAAGAAACGACGCCTCCGTAACAAATTCAGCCCTTGCTAAGGCTGCTGAACCTGTAAGCCTAATGACTTGGTAAGCCTAATGATCGCTGTTCCACGATATCCCCGCAGCCTTCTATCACAAGCGCGTCTGCCGTGTTGCCGGCAGCGTCTGCGGAGAGCTGAGAATGCGCAGCTGTGTCGTGCTGCTCTGGGTGGTCTCCGCCGTCCTGCTGGCATCGTTATATCCCTGCTCAGGCAAGAGGTTCGACTGCAAGGTCTTCTGCAAGTCCACCGGCTTCAGCGGCATGGTTGGCGGCTGCCGCTGCAGTTTCACTCTCTTCACATCGAAACGCGGCGCCCCGTCCGCCAGGTGACGAACGCTCCGAACATTCAGCTTATAAGAAACCGACTAGGCTTGAGTTAGCGGTAATTGGACAGAACAGTAAATGACACGGAACAGTAGCTGCAAGCTTCTGCTGTACGTGGCTTATCTAACCGGTTCTGTATTTGGACAGATCACCCACCTTTAACCCTTGCCCCGGTAGCGGGTACGAGCCACCTTCGCCCTGCTGGGGGGGGGGGGGCTAAAAAAGACCCCCACGATCTAAAAAACTAAGAAAGCTAGAAAAAAACGCAAAACGGCGATCGAAAGCTCTTCAAAAAGGATATCGAAAATACTTCAGCTCATTTTTCTGGTCAGGTCAATATCAAGGTCACCAGAGGCCAAAATAGGTCAAAATCGCTAATATGAGGTGTACTAAGAAAACCTCATATCTCAGAAACTATGATGGCTAGAAACATTTTGTAAGCACAATTCGAAAGCTCTTGAGCTGCTCTTTCATTACAGTAGCAATAATTTTCAGGTCAGGTCAAAGCCTAGGGAGCTACAGGTCACTGAATATTGGGAATGTTCTTGGGAATGTCCGTAGCCACCCATGCATAAGGGCGTTTCCGTTTTCACCGATAACTTCCAAACCAAGCAAGATGCAGCCATAGTTGATGCACCATTGCAATCCTCTCGTCAATACAAATCGAATGATACATAATATTGCTATGCCAGGTCAAATTTTAAAAAAATTGACCTGACCCAGGTCAACGGTCTGACCCAACTTGACCTGGTATAGTCATGATGTATATCATTTGACTTGCAGTGACTATACAAAACTTTGGTGACAAAATAAAAGTTATTTCTTTGTTAATTCAAAATTTATAAGGTAAAACACCAAAAATGCTTATTTGACCTAAGGTGACCTTTCAAAGGTCACAAGTAAAAATATTTGCCATCAAATTCAGAAATGGGCTAAGAGCAAGTCGTAACCGATGTTTGAAGTTGATTCCATCCATACTTACTGAGAAAAGCTCATTTCGTGATTTTCCCAATGTATTTACAATGGGGAGGTCATGCTCTGCACATGACCTTAGGTCACCAATATAGAAAATCCCGGAAGAAATGTTGTAGCTCCTGGTGGGCCCAATATGTGAGTGGTATGAAGTTCAACTTGATTGATTAACCCTCCTCTTAGTTATGCAGTCCTTAACATTTTTTGAGGTGAGGTCACTTCACCTGGCCTGGTGACCTGACCTGATATGACCTTGAGCTAAAATTTTCAGGAAAGATGTAAAAATGATGAAGGAACAGCTAGATTAAGTTTGGCGGCGCTGCGCGCCGCCCTTTTTTGGTCTCTTCGGAAAAACCCGAGGGGGGCGGTCTAAGAAGAACCCCACCCGGCCGAAGGTTAAGCGGTTGCCTTGCATTTCCCAAACTGGGCGGGTATAAAAAGGACCCTGAACTAGAAAGTTGGAATGTAGAAGAGCGACTGCATAGAGGAGTACCACCACCGTGATCACCAGGAATTCAGACAAATTACAGCCCAAGCCTGGTCGAAAGCATGTATAAAACCAACCGGGAGCCTAAGGCAGAACCCCGTTTTGTTTTTGGGGAGTTTAATCCGTTTAGTGGGCAATAAAAGGGTGCCACCGAGAGCACCCGTCCCAAGTCTCCACTTATAAGCCGGTACACCGGCCGTATTTGTAGTGTCACCACCGCAGCGGTGACACTCAATTTAATTTCTACATACCGGAGAGAAAAACAAACAAACATTGATTCCTGTGCTTTAAGGAGGGGAGGATCCAAGGCGGGACGGAGGGGCGGTGGCCCCTCCCCCTTAGATACATGAAACTGCTCCCCCCTCCACCTCCCTTTGACGCTGGTCACCAGGAAACACCTATTATAATGAGAACATTCTGCGGTACAAGTGCCTTAAAATGGACTTTAAAAGATGACCCTCGCAAAGGCACCCAGTTTTTCCACACCTCCCGTTGTTAACCGCCCCTCCAGAGCCAGCAGCAGACTTCCGTTCGATTATTTGGCCGTCCCCTCTCCAGACAGTGGTGAACCTTTGGCCAAATCTGCTCTGACACCTTCCGGTATAATACTTCTCAACAAAAAACTTTTCTTGAAAGAAGTAAGAAATGCATCGGGAAGACACCCCATGGAATACAATAGAGACGCCCTCTCTCACAGGTGCTATGAGTCGCCCTCTCATCGAAATCCTCGATCCATGGCTTTAAGTGAGGATTCTTGGGCTAGCCGTCTATTCTGTTGTCTTATTTGTTGCGGTTAAAAGATACATCAGTTGCAAACAGTCATGCCATTTGTCTCTAACTCCTCTCTCTTCTTTTTCCGCAGGTCCTCGGAATCAGAAGGCCAGCCTCTGTACTTGAATACGCCATCGCTCGAACAACAAGCCATGCACGTGCTCATCCCTTATTACTTCTTCAGAAATATGAGAAGTGAGGGACAAAAAGAAGTCATGGAAGATACAGAGTTTGAAGGAAAGAACGATTTGGTGTTCGGCAACATGTACCAGTGATAAAACATGCGGTACTAGAGCGCAAAAGACAATGCAGGGTTCGTTTGGTGCTATCCATCGTTTTTGCCAAATATGCATTCATTTCGCCACTTTATTTAGGCCCTGAATCGTTACGTATCTCTTCGATGACAAATATGATGTATGAAACTGCTGATAAGCCAAAGTTTACAGTTACAAGAATCAACGGACAGTAACCCGAAACTGTCAACCACAAGATGTCATGCTTATGCGGTTTCTGAATTCGAAATGAAGTTTGTCAAAATGGGTCCCCTTTGCCCGACAGACAACACGACTACCACCATGCATAGCAATGGGACAGCTACTAAGAAGTAGGCCTTAAGGATGGTATGTCTACTCTGGATATTATTTGTGCTGGATTATGTCGAGAATTTTGAGAGCAACAAATTCCATTATGATACCTGGTTTTACGTACGTCTAATAGAGATCCACTACAAATGGCATTGATAAAAGAAACAAAGCCAAAAAGCTACCACTATCCAAGTGGCATAGCAGATGACCTTACCGCATTAGTTGATGATTTCCATCCAAAAAGGGGATTTACTTTTTCCGTAGAAAGAGACTAGATCCTGCATCCCGCTTATAAGTCCTGTGACATTTTATCTGATTGATATGAGGAGGCAACATAACAAATCGTCTGGCATACCTGATATATGAGCAGAAATTCATTGCGCTATCAATGTAATACACATCCCCCAATGCACCATCATGATAAAAACATCCTAATAAGCCGCAAAGTCTTAGAAAAGAAGCAAAACCACCCAGTCTTCAGCACACATTGCATTGACAGCGGCCGTAATTATTGAGCACGCTTCGCAGCTCAGGAACTGTGTGTGCTTCGCTTCCGCTTGATATGACATCGAGCGTGCCTCTTGAAGGAAGACCAAACAGCATCGGGAGTCAGCCGATAAAAACTTTCGGAACATTAACGCAGAAAATAAAACGGAAGGTTTCAACAGAAACCTGTCACCGTAAACTTTTGAATGGCATTGTTGCTCTAAGGTCGCAGCCCGAACACTGGTTAGAAGGCTGGTTCGGCTGTTTGACTCTTGTAGCCTGCAAGGGCTCGACATTGTTTTGATCTATAATTAGGCAGTGTGGCGGCTTTAAGAAAGAATTGATCAAGGGACCCTTTTTGGTTTTCCTGGTCAAACATGATTTTATTTTAAGAGAAATAGACCGAGGCTGGAAAATACATTGTTAAAACCAGAAACGGAGCTGCCTGATGCCCATTCTGGGTGGTTTGTAAATACCCTTAAAATGTTCTTAAGGGATTTATTTATCTGTGGCTGGAGGTATGACCCAATGTTGTTGCAACTCAGAATAATATATGATCCACTGCCTAGTCTTTGGTATGCGATCGGGCGTGTTCAACAGGTGTTTATCTAAACTCGCACTCACGAGAGCAAGCGGAGGCCTTTCGAAATCCGCCACTGAGCAGGTAAAAGCGGACGGTGAACGAGAATGTGTCAATACACAAGCTATGAAGAAATCGAGGCGTCAGAAGGGGACCATTTTCGAAGTGCATGTATTTTCCATGGGAATGAAAATATGCTCCCAGGTTTGGCTTTTCATTTGACACATTTAAAATAATAGTGACAAGATGGGCTCGGATCCAGGCCCTTTAACTAACCCGGCTCAGATGCTCGGATCAGAGGGCTGGTTCAGCAAGGCCAAGAAAAAGCTGCCCTCCAAACTAGCGCCCAGTCATGCCTCCCGGCCTGGTGATCCGCTGAGAACAATCAACACTCACTCACATTTCATCATTTATTATTTTCTGACGTTGTAATGCCAGGCTTGGGCTAGTTTCGTATTTGGGTTTTAATTCCATTTAATAAATTTAGTGGTATTTTTCTTATACGAATAGGATTTTAATTAGTAGTCAAGGCATGCACCCTGCACAGTGATGGGCTGGATTCTCGGGGGGGGAGGCTTCGGATACGGACCGAACTCTTGTCTCGCACAAGACACACTACTCCAAAATAGCATTTCACTCTGAAATTTCACCAGAAGAAATCCACAAAACTATAAGATACAAGCTGTGGTCATGGAAATTCAATTGGTTTGACTGAGAACCCATTCAAATAAACACCTAGTTCCGTGCACTAATTCCTCTGATAATTGAACAAATACGAATATCAATAACCCCGCAAAATGGGTATTTGTTGGGTCGCAGGTCTCCTTTTCATATACTGTTTATTGTCAAGCGTGTTCTTGCAAGTCTCAAATACTGTGTGGACACAGATTGATGATCACCAGCCATAGAAAAATAAAAAATAACAGGAAGCTTGCCCCAGATGCAAAAATACAAAGATGTGCATCGGTACATTCACCGTTACCAGTCATCGCCACAACAAACTTAACGGATACAAACAGACTGGATACTACAAGAGAGCCTCTTCATTGCGTTTGGCGATTGGTCAACAGCCTCCACGCTCTCAGGGCTTAATTTTCCGCCAGTGCCATGCGTATCCTGTGCGGGCCTACAGTGGGTGGCAGTGGCGGATCCAGGACTACATTCCGGGGCGGGGGGCTAAGGGGCTCGAGCCTTCCCCGCCACTGCCTCGGGACAGCCTCCGGCTATGCACTTATTGTAGACACTGTGAAATTTCCAGGGGCGAGGCTGCCCTGCGTCCGCCACTGCTGAGCGGTATGATCAGATTCGTCCGCTAAACGCCGCGACGGAGCGATGCACCATGGCGCTAACCATTACAAATAGTCGGCTCTCGCCTGAGCGCGTCGGTGGCGGACATGACAGAAACTGGGCTCAGCCAGTAGCGGTTTCTGGCCAACGAAATAAATCTATCGTGCATTTTCGGAGGAGAGCACCTGCGGATAAAACCGCAGCCAACAAGTAAATCAAGAAAGGGCAAACTCTAAGAACTTCAGGTGTTATTTCTAACTTTCATTATTCTCCACTATTTATGGCATCACTAGTCGTTTAGTTTCACCTTTGACGACTTATCATTATGTGAGCATCGCGCAAGACACTAATTGCATCTCAAAATAGGCTCATCGCTGAATCAATTATATACGGTGCAATAGGAATGGGAGAACATAATACAAGAAAACAGGAGAAGAAATAGGCCAAAACAATAAATACCCCGTTTTGGGCATACCACTGTATGGGAAAAGGGATGCAGACCAGGATGTTTACGAACAAATGTGGTTCACTACCTCCCGGCCGAACAAGACCACGCCTAAGGATAAGCGCAGGGCTCACATCTAATGATGTGGCGAGAGCTAACGCCTAGCAAAGACGCCTGCGCTTCACAGATAGAGTGCAACAAATTTCTGTTTACGCAATACCAACAAAAGGCCATCCATTTTCGAAGCAGCCTGGGTCGTTTCAAGTACTTTTGCAAAAATCCATGCAAACAATCGACCACGCACTTCTGATATTCGCAACAGCAAATGATGCGAGACATTAAATCTGCGGTTCGCTGGCAGGAAAATAGAACTCTTCCCAAGCACATTGATATCATGTTTCATTAAATATAAACACCAGGGGACCAGCCAGATCACGTTTACTAACGGTTGACGCGACTCGCGGGGCACCCACTTAGCTATCGCCAACATAAAGCAGCAGTTAAAATTCAGCGGACATGGAAGGGTCACATGGGACGCTATGTACCACACGACCCTCCTGCTTCTCAACTGAGTTAGCCAAGCTAGCATCGTTTCTTGGAGGGCACTCTTAGAAATTAGCGGAGCCTAGTCGGCCAGCACAAGCATGGTGACTAAGTACAAACATTGCTGAGCTCAGAATATTAGCAGCACTCCCGAGAGACACAGCCCCAAGGGAAGGAACTACACGGCAAAAAGTTACAGTTGCCATTTTAAAAGTCATGCACCCTGAGCTGAGCTTCAACAGGATAACAAATGACTTTCAGTGTCTACAAAGTCCAAGAAAAGTTATCTACGCTTGGGGCGGAGTACAAGCAACTTCTCTCCAGAAGAACATGGGAAATGTTATTCCTGAACACGTTAACAAAATCTGAAACACGTGCAGTTTGTCAGAAGTAAATTTCTCATGCCGTTCTCTACTACTTGTCAGTTATACAAAGAAAGACCACCGTGAATGGTGAACGCTTGTCGGTGTCGACTTTGATCTCTGCTGGATGCGTCACTCGGTAGTCAGTCT